>OY759266.1:20634157-20799157 GCA_963662155.1 Lamellibrachia columna
GTTTCACAACTGCGGCTCTCAGGGTGTTGGAAACAGCTGTTATTTACTTTGGCAGCCAATTCGGGAACGTGGATGTGTAGAGATTTCTCCAGGAGGTCGGTGACGTAGGAATCCAAGCTGCAGGTCTTTGAGGGGCACAGTCTGGTGATGTTCTTCAATTCTGATTATAAAAGAAGTTGGTACGGCATGCATCAGTGATGTAGTAGCACAGGTCGTCTGTGCACTGCAAACTGCACCTTAACTTAACCACTTACTCGTGTGTGCATTGCAAACTGCACCTTAACTTAACCACTTACTCGTGTGTGCATTGCAAACTGCACCTTAACTTAACCACTTACTCGTCTGTGCACTGCAAAGTGCAACTTAAACAAAATAAACGCAACAGTTCATCTGATGTTGACGGTGGTGCATCTGACGTTGACAGCGGTGCCTCTGTCTGCTTCTGAAACACGAATGTATGGAACAATAAAACACACCTGTCCACACTGCAGCCTTCCAACTGTCTCTAGACAGACTGCTTCTAATACTGGTGCTCTCAAATATGCTGTTTTTGAATCATTGTGCAATACATTGTTTTAGTAACTCTAACAGACTTCCAATAACACCGATGCAAAACCTAGAAAAGTATCACATAAATCACGTAAAAATAAGAGCTGTCTGAATGGAAGAGGAATTCTAATATGTGGATTTTCTATAGTACTAAGGGAATTATTGGTATTCTGCGTGTTACTAAGAAGTAGATATATTACTATCGTAGCGTTAATATATATATATATATATATATTAACCCTACGATAGTAATATATCTACTTCTTAGTTACACGCAGAATACCATATATATATATATATATATACATACATACACACACATATATATATATATATATATATATATATATATATATATATATATATATATATATATATATATATATATATATATATATATATATATATGCAGACAAGACATATATATTGGGCACTAGAGGGCACCACACAGTATTTAATTACCCACTAGAGGGCCAGGAGTCTTGCATATATTAAAACAATATCAAGTGATGTAAGGGGGGGCACCCTATATAAAAAGAGGTGACGCTGGAGGGGAGAGGTCTTCTTCCAGGTGAGTTTTAGGTCGGTGGTTGTGTGGAAGGCTCTTGGTCAGGGTACATGCAAGGGTAGCACATGTGCAGATTGCACCCTCTTTTGGTTGGTTATTATACACTTTAAGATGCTCTAAATTTTACTTAGGTGCAGCTATTTTATAAGCGAACTATTTCACCGATGTTGAAATTGTATTTGTTATAATTGATGTGTTAACTGGGATCGCTGCGTGGTGTTGCTTACTATTAAACGGATACATTAGCCGTAATCTGTTCTAGTAAATATAATCCGCCATCCCCTGTTGGCTGTGAAATGGGAGCAGTACAACATTACATTGCTTAATGCAAAACAATGTGAAGTTTCGCATTGAAATGTTGGATATATTTTTGTGAGTTTGTCGGAAAGGCTTGTCGCATCGCAAGACAAACTATCAATTATATATTTGCACAGCTCAGATCATATCATAAACTGGACATGATCGATGGTGTTCATACAAACTTGTAAATATTTTGTCAGGAATAGCCCAGGCACACAGCACAATTACTTAAATGAATAGATAAAACACCAGTGCATTATATTCAATGATTCAATTGTTGGAATAAAGTTCTTGGTACCTAAACAAGTGCATTCTTTATTTCAAGACAAGTTGGACACGTAAACTGACGTACGGAAGGTGAATATTCAGCTGTTGGCGAGATAAATAGCCATAACTTCAGTTCAAAACAGAACGTACATCTTAAAAAACTATTTTCCGCAGTTTTATGTTAAGAATTATTAAAAGTAAGCTTTATATTACAAGTATATGCACCGAAACATAAATGATTTAGTGTCATGCAACAATTAGGCAGCCATTTTAATCCACTTTTCTGATTTTAATTGTTCTTGCCCAACTCACAAACATATGGAACCGGAAGAAACTGATTGTGCAGGTTCTTTAATGTCAACTTATCACGGACAAGTTTGAAATCCATTAGACACGAAAAAAACAAAAGGCAAAAAAAGTTGGGAGGTCTTGTGCAATATTGTTTTTAGAAATATCTGACTTAGTTACATCAGCTACATACTGTGCTCTGATTATAATCAGTCATAACACAAGATTTATTTACCAGTCAAATATAAAACTTGCAGGAATATTGCAACTCATTTTCATATTATATAAATATATAAAGCATTTATTATTCATCTCCGTGTACACTGTAAAAACTAATGACGTACCAGGCAAAAACTACGTTTTATCTTGAAATCACACGAGTTCTAAACTAAATATGAGGCCTGCCGACAAAACCAGTCACTTGTCAGAGATCCTAATTATGCTGTAGGAGAAGATTAACAATTGTATGTTGCATACATGTTAAGTTTCAGAAGTGCCAATGTAGGCATAAATTGGTGGGTCTCGGGATATCAGAGAATTGTGCGTAAATCTGAGGGTATCAGGGAATTATCACGAGATGAGTTTCAGTTCCAAATACATTGCACGTGTACTATTAAATGGTACACCTGCATGTTAATAAACATTTTGGCTGTAAAATAACATGGTTACAATACTAGGTATAAAAAACTATTATTTTACGGTATGACAAACATCCCTCACCTGGCAGGCAATAGTCTACATATTTTATTACACAAGAGGCAAAACCAATTTTATTATTCAGATTACGGACCTGCTGATGTTGTTTTGGGCAAAACAGAAATCAAAATAAAATTGTAACTTTGAACTTTTGTTCATCGAAATGCCAAGCCAAATTTTTGTACCGATTCATCGAGCGTATACGCATCATACTGTGCAGAGCAATGTATTTCAACAACGCTGTTTCATTGGTTGTCGCGTACTTTTGGCCTACAATCCAACAAATCCGCGTAAGCGTTATTTAATTAATTTTATCTAAAACATGGCCAAACCAGGCGCCACAGCCTGGTTTTGTGTAATGAAATTGAAGTTTGGCACTCCTTCACAACTGGAAGTTAAAAAAGAATTTAAATTGATATGCTCAGAGATGTAAAAGCCTGTGTTTGTAGCAACGCACCAATGTCAAAGATATGGGTAGGGGTCGAGAGCGCAAACGAGAGGACTGCCACTGAAATTACAGCGGCTTTGCCAATGCTGCACTAACAATTTAATGTTAAATACATTATCTTGGCCTTGGACGATGACAATTTTGCCCAAGTCAATCCAAAAGATAAGCCAAAGGCTAGTGTTTTAGAAACAGTGATGGAAAATCGCAAAAAAGAAAACACACTTCCTTCGCGCAAAACAGGCGAAACCAGTAATGTGCACATGTTTAATGCGTTCTTTGTACACTGGAAAAGTTGAATGTCAGATTTCATGATGATCAAGTCGACACACTTCGGAAATGGATTGTCGATACAACTTTTGATGCTTGTAAAGCTGACGGCAAGGAGCCAACAGTGAGGGCTGAAAAAATGTGGGCTATAAAAAAAGAAAATGAGTAAAGATGTTGCATTGTTCCAACTCATCTGAATCCAGAATGCTAATTAACAGCTGTTCTGATTGGTTGCAGACAGGTGGCCATCCAAGTATATAATTACTCTTGCACCGTCGAAATCGTTGTTATTGCAATGGAAGCATTTAATATGGCTGTGCTTTAACATGTTCATATGTTGTAAGCAGTATTGGTTATGAATCATGATACATTATTTGTTTTATTAAAATGTCATAAATCTTAACAATAATTTTATTTCTTTGTTTTTGTTTCAGCAGACTGCTGTGGTATTCATATGTAGCTGTGTAATCAATGTCATGTGACTATGACATGATGATTAGATGTGATCACTGTATTCTATTATAGCTGACAAGGGATGTACACAGTACACACGTTTCTCTTGCAGTTAATTTTATTTTTATTCCCCTAACAAAAATGCCTCCAAAATCTGTAATCCTAATAATAAAATTGGTGTGGCCTTAGCAACTAACATACTATTCCCTGGCAGGGCCAGAACTGAATTTTTTTTCCATAGTTTGTGATCCTGGGTGACGGAGGCATTTGTGATCCTAGGTGACGGAGGCAGTTTTTGCTGAAACCTGTTTTTTAACCATGTCTTTTCGTTCATACTGCGCTCCGATTGTGACAATTATATATATATATATATATATATATATTTCATACTTACATTCACACCCAATTTACAAACTATTATTATTATATTGTTATTATTCTATTCTGTACAATTGGGCAAATAAACAATTCTGTCTGTCCGTCTGTCTGTCTCCCTTCCAAAATCTCCTCAAAATCCAAATCATTGCAAACTCCATCACCACGCCATTTAGGGTAAGACAAATTCGTGGATCAGATCTTTTCTGTCAAACAGGACCCAACGGAGGCAGTTTTTTGAGATCCCTATACACATGTCAATGTCGTGCAGCCCGGTATGTCTTGCATCGTCATTACAATGTTTCTAGTGTGACAGACATGCTGCAAACATTGGGATGGAGGTCGCTAGCATGCCGCAGGGAAGATGCTACTCTTGAGTGCCAAATAATAGTATAGGCCGAATAACAATATAGGGTCGCATTTAATAACAGCATAGTGCCGAATAACCGCATAGGGTGTCAAATTGTTCAAAACAAATAATATTATAGAGCAAAAAAGTCACTAGTATATTTGTCTTTTTTTACCGCCGAAGATATCTTTTCACCATTTGTATTCGACGTAAAGCAAAGGCGTCCCTAGAAACTAAGCGGATCACTGTGTATTTCTGTTTTTTTTTGCTGACTGTGCATAAACTTAGAGCGTATTCGTGTCGCCACAGATACAGTAGCCGCGTTTTATATCTGAGAAAAACCAGGGAATTTTCCGTTTTTAAATGGACATTAAAGTTTTATTGAATTTATTACACAAGGTCAAGCCCATTTCAGGGGAAACCGCCACCAGCCGGTTGCAACTGGTTTGAGGCGCTGCATATGGCGGCCATTTACGGTCAGTTTACGTGGTGATAATGGGGTTTTAACTAATAATACCACATTGAGCTCCTGAGAACTAAGGATTCTGACTGATTCATCTAATCATGGAAATCTAATGGTCCAACGCTTTGGGATCAAAATCTAGGATCCTCAGCATGGGATATTGCTAAATTCACTACTGTCATTCGAACGGATGAAAACTTAGCCATCAGAGGGAGCCACTTGCAGCTCCAGTTGGGAGAAAGTGATTTTAGCGTGAGCGGTAAACCGCTCCGTGGATGATTGATTGGCGCTAGCAATAGGGAGTGAGAGCGATTGCTCTCCTAAAAATTATACCCTGCATAATTTGCCACGATTATCGGAGAATATAGGCTGGCACAAATGTTAAAAATTAATAATAGTATAGTGCCAAATAAGGTGTGTATCGGGTGGCATTTTTTATCAAATAAATACACGTATAGGGACGCTTATTCGGCACTCAAGAGTAAGGGAAGATGCTAAGCTCTGCATGTTGTGTACAAAATAGTTAATGATCTAGTGGGAATACCTTCAAATCAGCGCCTTGTTCTGTAGCCTCAGCATGTTGAAGCTAGGCAGACTTTTGAAAGAAGAAACTACAAAAACACGTCATTTCTATCCCGCCGCGCATTAATACCATTTTTCAATCAACTAGATCGCTCAAAAGTGATCACTGAATTGTAGATTTCATGATACGACTATGATGCGCAGAACGATGAACAGTTAGCTTGATTTCAGGGTAGGCACCTATCTTAACATCATATGGTACTTTGTCTAGCTCCAGTTGGTTTTGATAAATATACGTCTGTGCATATTGCCTACTTAACGTAGCTGGTGCGGCTAGCGTGTCAGTTGATTTTTTTTTTCTTCATACAAGCCTGGATATACTGAACTAAACTTTGACAGCACAAAAAATCACACGGCACTAACATCATATTTCGCCAATCCATCCTTTAAAAACATTTTGGAAATCCCCTCGAGTTCCTGGAAAAGCGACAATGTTTCCATAGTAACGTCCGTGTGTGCTACGGTTTTCGAACAATGCAGCTATATTCGTTCGCCGTGAAAGCAGAACACATCGTCTGGTTACTGTAATGCTAGTACACATCAGTATTATATCTACCTAACTAAATCATGTACTTAAACCAGCAAATATCAGCGTTAACAAGGTTTATCGTGCCTTTGACACTAGCAGAAATGCCAACGCATAATTGAAGCCAACGCATATTTGACGCGGGATAACGGGCCAATCAAAATGACCTTATTTTGACCCTAAACACCCATGCCACGTGTTTGTTAGCCAACTGGCGTAACTTGATACCGTAGACGAAAACACGTTACAAGTACAGATTCAAGGGCTACTGTGGCAGCAAATTAAGGGGACATGTCAATATTACAAATGGCCAGTATGTTTTGTCAACAATACATAAAACGCCAGTTAAAAACCGTAAATTTCAACACAAAAACAAGCATTTTTTGAGATTGTGTTTTCATTAATAACCAGGAAATAATGTTTTAAATGTTGTTTGAGAAAAACATCAACACTCACGGTGTTGCAATTTTGCGTATGAACGCGTCGTACGTGCACGCAACGTAATACAGCAGTAAATTACGATTGGTGAAGGGTTTGTGTCAAAAATACACTGCCACTTTAGGCTGTCATTAAACTTTTGCTTAATTCATTCACGGTGGTGTAGCAGACATAATTGGTTTATGTTAACCAAAATCTGCCATAAAGTTCTTAGTTACACTGTCATACTTACATGTCATTTATTTCTTTGGGGATTTTCTCAAAATGATCAAACTTCCTTTTTAGTGGCTATTTTTTCACATTTGCAAAAATGTTTTAAAAACCTTGTAGCATAACCAAATAAATGAAAAACTCCAGATTTTTTTAAAATCTGGTATATTATATAGTTTTTTAACTACAATCTGTGAAGAAATGGTTAATTTATCTTAAAAACTTCTACTGAAACTAATCAATTCAAGACAAGCATATACTAGCCGCCACAGCTACCTTAATGATATGAAAGATCAAAATGAAAGCTAAAATTAAATACCAAGTATGTCTGCTAAAAGTGCTAGAGTTTGTAGGGCGTGGTGGCATGGTGGTTAGACCATTGGACTCTCAATCGAGAGAATCCAGGTTCAAATCCTCTTGCTGCTATTTCAAGACATGGACAATTTTGTTCACCCCACATTGCTCCAGTTCACACAGATGTATGAGTACCTCACTATAGACAGTGGTGGATATGTGGATGAATAGTCTTCGCAAAATTATTTCAGCATGGCTGAAATCTTCCCAGAGAAGTCGAGTTGTCAATGGAATGAACAGGTGAAGTGTAAAGCACTTTGAACAGTCCCAAGGACTGGATACTGCACTATATAAGACGAGTTGTCAATGGAATGAACAGGTGAAGTGTAGAGCACTTTGAACAGTCCCAAGGACTGGATACTGCACTATATAAGACGAGTTGTCAATGGAATGAGTAGGTGAAGTGTAGAGCACTTTGAACAGTCCCAAGGACTGGATACCGCACTATATAAGACGAGTTGTCAATGGAATGAACAGGTGAAGTGTAGAGCACTTTGAACAGTCCCAAGGACTGGATACCGCACTATATAAGACGAGTTGTCAATGGAATGAACAGGTGAAGTGTACAGCACTTTGAACAGTCCCAAGAACTGGATACCACACTATATAAGACGAGTTGTCAATGGAATGAACAGGTGAAGTGTAGAGCACTTTGAACAGTCCCAAGGACTGGATACCGCACTATATAAGACGAGTTGTCAATGGAATGAACAGGTGAAGTGTAGAGCACTTTGAACAGTCCCAAGGACTGGATACTGCACTATATAAGACGAGTTGTCAATGGAATGAGTAGGTGAAGTGTAGAGCACTTTGAACAGTCCCAAGGACTGGATACTGCACTATATAAGACGAGTTGTCAATGGAATGAACAGGTGAAGTGTAGAGCACTTTGAACAGTCCCAAGGACTGGATACCGCACTATATAAGACGAGTTGTCAATGGAATGAACAGGTGAAGTGTACAGCACTTTGAACAGTCCCAAGAACTGGATACCGCACTATATATGACGAGTTGTCAATGGAATGAACAGGTGAAGTGTAGAGCACTTTGAACAGTCCCAAGGACTGGATACCGCACTATATAAGACGAGTTGTCAATGGAATGAGCAGGTGAAGTGTAGAGCACTTTGAACAGTCCCAAGGACTGGATACCGCACTATATAAGACGAGTTGTCAATGGAATGAACAGGTGAAGTGTAGAGCACTTTGAACAGTCCCAAGGACTGGATACCGCACTATATAAGACGAGTTGTCAATGGAATGAACAGGTGAAGTGTAGAGCACTTTGAACAGTCCCAAGGACTGGATACTGCACTATATAAGACGAGTTGTCAATGGAATGAACAGGTGAAGTGTAAAGCACTTTGAACAGTTCCAAGGACTGGATACCGCACTATATAAGACGAGTTGTCAATGGAATGAACAGGTGAAGTGTAAAGCACTTTGAACAGTCCCAAGGACTGGATACCGCACTATATAAAAATTAACGTATGTAACTAGACTTTACATTTAGACTTTAGAATTAAAGACTACAAGGGCAAATGTTGACAATTCAATATGTACACCTGTGTCAACAATGGGAATGCTAATTAAAGACTACAAGGGCAAATGTTGACAATTCAATATGTACACCTGTGTCAACAATGGGAATGCTAATTTAAAACTACAAGGGCAAATGTTGACAATTCAATATGTACACCTGTTCGCATACCCAGATGGCTCCCCAATGTTAGGTAGTGAATTTGATGTGTCGTTGAAGTGACTACGTCGTTTCTGTGGCTACCAAACTAGCGCTTTTAAGGGTCACAGCTTTCGTATTGGGGTGGCCACTGCGGCTGCACTGAGGGGCGGATCAGATGTGCAGATCAGAGCGGCAGGCAGGGGGACTTCGGAAGCATTTAAGAAATACATTAGAATTGCTTGAGTAGGAGTGATCACTGTTCTATCTAAAGGTTCTTAACTTAAGCGGTTATTTAGGGTTGGTGAGGTAGTCGGTGACCGGTGGCGAATTGGCCCCATCTTTGTAGTTATTCCAGTTAGAGCTAGTGTATTTTTAAGCAGGTAGTTTTGTATTCATAGACTGCGTGATAGCATGTAGGGCATAGGCTATTTGGTTTAAGGGTGTTCTATGACAATAGTAATGGCATTGCTTCTTTTATTTGTTCTAGGAATACTGCTACTGCTTTATGTGTTGACATGTGGGCTCTGTGAACCCGACGTCCAGAAGGCTCGCATCGGGCGTAGTCAGCCTGGCGTTGGGTTGTGGAGCCCACATTTCTTTGTTTTAAATTTCTTTAAAAGTGGGCTGACACTTAATCCCCACAATAAACATCATTCATTTGGCCTTTTCATATCTCTATATCTGCGTTGTGTTTTTGATTGCATAAAAGAAGGTACTTCTATGAATGCTGGAAATTCTCAGGTAACTAAATTCTCAGCCACATTGTTCTATTTCTGGGAGCTAGCTAGCAAAGATAACTAGGCACTATTGTTTAGCAGGCACATCTCCAGGGGGAGGTAATATGTCTGAAACTCAAAAGCAGCTATGAAAATAAAATTACCAACAATCTCACAATCAATCCATATTTACTTCAGTTAGTTTACTTCAATGTACTTCATTGGGAACATTCATTTTAGAGCAGAAAGGGTTTTTGGAAATGGAGGTATCCATGAGCACAGGTAGAAATTAACTTCTGGGCAGTGGACCACTGGGCCACTACCTCTGGAAATCTGGTGGTCCTACCAAATTTCTGGTGGTCCCAACCAGTTTTTTTTTTAGCAAACTGAAGATAACTTGGTAACATTAAACTCGGACAACAGAATATACATACTGACAGTAAACACGTAGGCTGTATACAATTATATTTAATTTCTGCTTGTCATGTACCTTAACATGTCACTGGCAACCGATGTGACTGACATGTTTGTAGCCGCCCAGATAGCAATGCCGATGGCGACACACGGACTCAGTCAAGGCAACCAAGGCTTCAACTGACCCACAACGGCATAAACAAATGTAGCACGGTTTAAATATCAGCTTCTAGTCCTCATTTGTATACCGGCACCAATCAAATGTTTAAATAAGTCAACACCCAAACGCCTTCGACTTCTCGTTTGTACTTGGAGAATGGTAAATCCACCACCCAAACGAACTAAGGCTAAACTTTGCTGGATATTTCCCAACTAGACTGGCAGAGCCCACTGACCAAACTGACAGAAACGGAACAATGGAAGGACTCCTGTCACAAAAAGAAAGATAAGTATGACCTGAACAACTATCGACCAGTATCATCAGCAAGGTGATGGAAAGCCTTTTAAAACTCGGCCATCTGGAAGTATGTGTGTAGGCACAGCTTGATTTCAGACAAACAAATTAGATTCAGAGCTGGCCACTCTACAGGTGATGCCTCAACATACACAGTACAACACCTATGCAATGTCATTGACAAAAAGCAAGAAGCTGGATTAATTTGTCTTGACATCAGCAGAGCGTTCGATAAAGTGTGGCACAAAGGTCTGATGGCCAAACTGAAGTCCTTAGGGACAGGGAAAGCTGTTATCCTGGCTAAATGACTACCTAAGGACAGAGCTCTGAAAGCTGCCATCAATGGAATAGGCTCTGATGCCAAGTCCATCAACACAGGGGTTCACCAAGGATCCATTCTAGGACCTCTCATATTTATTATATTCATTGACAAAATACAGAACCATGTTGTCCTCTATGCCGATGACTATGCAGTCTTTAGCACAAACAATGATAGACAACTTTGGACAACCGCGGTTTTTATTCACTTAACGAAGATCACCTGCAGATTGAAACATGGGCAGATAATTGGAATGTGATGTTTGGTGCAGCCAAAAGCCTAAATGTATCAAGGCTGAAAGATGCAGAGACTGGTCACTCCTCACTCACATTTATCAACAGTATGAACACTTGTCAGAAGTGGAAAGGCTTCTTGGGCATCTCTATCCAGAACGAATTGTCCTGTAGTAGACAAGATGGCCAAGGATGCAGGAAAGCTGCTTGGCCTCCTAAAAAGAGTTTCACCTTACTTGAACCCAAACCAAGGGGCTATGATCTACAAGAGCCTGGTGAGATCCAAGACGGAATATGTCTCATCTGTTTTGATGGATGCCTCTGAAACATCGCCAGGCAGACTTGGTGCCATCCAGTGGTGAGCTGTCAAAATTATAACTATGCCAGAGGCTTCTCTGAGCAGGAATGCACTCACGTTGTTCCAACATATATATCATCAAGATGAACCAACTCTATTCAATAACATGGAACTTTCTCCACCATTAGTGCCAAGAGCCACCAGGGCATCAACATCTCACCACACAGGTGCTGTGGCAATTCAATCCTCAAACACGTCTGGAGATTAGAGAACATTACTACCGGCCACTGGAATGAACTCCCAGAGAAAATGGTTATAATCAGGAAGAGAGACCATTTCAAGAAAGAAGTCAACACCTTCCTTGGAGCCTTGCGTCAGTGCCCGCCCCTAGAGTGGAGAGTGACAGGTGCTCAGCCAAGGAAGAAGTCAACACCTTCCTTAGTGCCTTGATTCAGTGTCCGCCCCCAGAGTGGAGAGTGACAGGTGCTCAGCCAAGGAAGAAGTCAACACCTTCCTTGGTGCCTTGCGTCAACATCCACCCCCAGAATGGAGAGTGACAGGTGCTCAGCCAAGGAAGAAGTCAACACCTTCCTTAGTGCCTTGCATCAGTGTCCGCCCCCAGAATGGAGAGTGACAGGTGCTCAGCCAAGGAAGAAGTCAACACCTTCCTTAGTGCCTTGCGTCAGTGTCCGCCCCCATAGTGGAGAGTGACAGGTGCTCAGCTAAGGAAGAAGTCAACACCTTCCTTAGTGCCTTGAGTCAGTGTCCGCCCCCATAGTGGAGAGTGACAGCTGCTCAGCCAATGAAGAAGTCAACACCTTCCTTGGTGCCTTGCGTCAGTGTCCGCCCCCATAGTGGAGAGTGACAGGTGCTCAGCCAAGGAAGAAGTCAACACCTTCCTTGGTGCCTTGTGTCAGCACCCACCCCCAGAATGGAGAGGGACAGGTGCTCAGCCAAGGAAGAAGTCAACACCTTCCTTGGTGCCTTGTGTCAGCACCCACCCCCAGAATGGAGAGGGTCAGGTGCTCAGCCAAGGAAGAAGCCCACATAGAAAACAAATACTGAATCGCCTGTTACCTATAATAGTGTAGTTATCATACCACATAACAAACAGTGTTTATTATATCAGTGCTTAGTGTCGTAGTTATCCACTCCTCAGCGTGACTGTCCTTGCATTATCTTTACCACAGGATCAAACACTAGAGTGGTGGACGAAGTCAACACTACGTTATCGAGGAATGAACATTTTCCAGTGCCTTACAACGCAACCATGAATTTCTGATGTCGATTCTTTAAATAAAAATATTTTAGAAGATAAATCTGGCAGAGAAATCAATGTCTTTGGGTGCTAAAAACATCCGATGATGTTTTGTTACTGCCTCAATTTTTTAAGTCGACCACCGGATCACCGCACAGGAGTGTTTTGGTAGACTCGGGCCACTGGTATTTTAGAACCCTGATGAGTTGTTTCTAAGTAAACAGGCCACACATGTTGCTGAAGTTACACCTAATGACTTACCTGTTGTGTACCTCATCTTCTTTGGCTACACCAACAATGAATTCATATCGGTCCCTGTCACTCCAGAAGTACAGATGCCTACAACATATCCCAACATCACATGTCACCTCTGAAAGCATCTGGCACAGTAGTATATATATATATATATATATATATATATATATATACATATATATATATATATATATATATTGACACAGTGTAGCTGGACACTATTATTATACAAACAGTGTATTTACATGTGTGCTCTTTTCTATAGGCTTCTTTTATTTATTTTACGTCATCATCACATTGTCATCTCATATACACATTAAGGTTGACACTGATGTACCAAGTAATCTCCCTTTCTAACAAACATGTATAGTGACTGCAGTGCTAATGCTCTCACCTTCGTAGTTGTTCTGCTGATGGTCGTGCCTTTGGGTCATCAGCCAGCATGCTACTGATGAGATCACAAGCCTCAAAGTCATGTTTGACAGGTGACAAGTCAGGCTTACCATTCTTAACCCTGGTGTGTAACTCATCATCAAGTGGTCTGTAGGGATGTCCCCCTTGTGTCACGATGTAGTAGCAGAGCATGCCACACACCTGAAATTTAAAATCATACATGGTGTAATATGTCATAAATATGTCATTTCGAATTGTAAAGACGTCAGTTATCTGTATCTCAAA
Organism: Lamellibrachia columna; assembly: GCA_963662155.1. Lineage (NCBI taxonomy): Eukaryota > Metazoa > Annelida > Polychaeta > Sabellida > Siboglinidae > Lamellibrachia > Lamellibrachia columna. The sequence continues at coordinate 20,647,596 of OY759266.1, forward strand.
CACATAATTTACCATCAATAAAAATTTTCTTAATGTGTGTTGTAATTAGTCATGGGTGGAATAACATAAATGTTGTAATATGTACTTCTCATATCTGTGGTAAATGTACGAGGAGCAGTGTTGTCAGTTTAGTTTTCAAAATGTTATACAAACACTCACAACATATGGAGTAATAACATTAGTTTTTGATGCTAATAAAACGTTTACGTGATTAATCATTTAAATTGAACAGTTACAACCTCCAAGTCATTAATTAGATCAATACTTAATACATTTAGTACTTTTTTGTGGATAATCGATGTCAATTATAACGTCTGTCAAACAAAGAATATAGACCAGGTTAATAGTAATTTCATATTCCGTGCACAAGATGATTCTCTAATTTTGTCCAGCATGTTTAGCTTGATTGAAGACGTGGACAAGTAATCCAGGCTAGAGCCATGTTTAGCTTGATTGAAGACGTGGACAAGTAATCTAGGCTAGAGCCATGTTTAGCTTGATTGAAGACGTGGACAAGTAATCCAGGCTAGAGTCATGTTTAGCTTGATTGAAGACGTGGACAAGTAATCCTGGCTAGAGCCATGTTTAGCTTGATTGAAGACGTGGACAAGTAATCCAGGCTAGAGCCATGTTTAGCATGATTGAAGACGTGGACAAGTAATCCAGGCTAGAGCAATGTTTAGCCTGATTGAAGACGTGGACAAGTAATCCCGGCTAGAGCCATGTTTAGCCTGATTGAAGACGTGGACAAGTAATCCAGGCTAGAGCCATGTTTAGCTTGATTGAAGACGTGGACAAGTAATCCAGGCTAGAGCCATGTTTAGCCTGATTGAAGACGTGGACAAGTAATCCAGGCTAGAGCCATGTTTAGCTTGATTGAAGACATGGACAAGTAATCCAGGCTAGAGCCATGTTTAGCCTGATTGAAGACGTGGACAAGTAATCTAGGCTAGAGCCATGTTTAGCTTGATTGAAGACGTGGACAAGTAATCCAGGCTAGAGCCATGTTTAGCCTGATTGAAGACGTGGACAAGTAATCCAGGCTAGAGCCATGTTTAGCTTGATTGAAGACGTGGACAAGTAATCCAGGCTAGAGCCATGTTTAGCTTGATTGAAGACGTGGACAAGTAATCCAGGCTAGAGCCATGTTTAGCCTGACTGAAGACATGGACAAGTAATCCAGGCTAGAGCCATGTTCAGCTTGATTGAAGACGTGGACAAGTAATCCAGGCTAGAGCCATGTTTAGCTTGATTGAAGACGTGGACAAGTAATCCAGGCTAGAGCCATGTTTAGCCTGACTGAAGACGTGGACAAGTAATCCAGGCTAGAGCCATGTTTAGCCTGACTGAAGACATGGACAAGTAATCTAGGCTAGAGCCATGTTTAGCCTGACTGAAGACGTGGACAAGTAATCCAGGCTAGAGCCATGTTTAGCTTGATTGAAGACGTGGACAAGTAATCCAGGCTAGAGCCATGTTTAGCCTGACTGAAGACGTGGACAAGTAATCCAGGCTCGAGCCATGTTTAGCCTGACTGAAGACATGGACAAGTAATCTAGGCTAGAGCCATGTTTAGCCTGACTGAAGACGTGGACAAGTAATCTAGGCTAGAGCCATGTTTAGCCTGACTGAAGACATGGACAAGTAATCTAGGCTAGAGCCATGTTTAGTTTGATTGAAGACATGGACAAGTAATCCAGGCTAGAGCCATGTTTAGCCTGACTGAAGACATGGACAAGTAATCTAGGCTAGAGCCATGTTTAGCCTGACTGAAGACATGGACAAGTAATCCAGGCTAGAGTCATGTTTAGCTTGATTGAAGACATGGACAAGTAATCTAGGCTAGAGCCATGTTTAGCCTGACTGAAGACATGGACAATAATCTAGGCTAGAGCCATGTTTAGCTTGATTGAAGACGTGGACAAGTAATCTAGGCTAGAGCCATGTTTAGCCTGACTGAAGACATGGACAAGTAATCTAGGCTAGAGCCATGTTTAGCTTGATTGAAGACGTGAACAAGTAATCCAGGCTAGAGCCATGTTTAGCATGATTGAAGACGTGGACAAGTAATCCAGGCTAGAGCCATGTTTAGCTTGATTGAAGACGTGGACAAGTAATCCAGGCTAGAGCCATGTTTAGTTTGATTGAAGACGTGGACAAGTAATCCAGGCTAGAGCCATGTTTAGCCTGACTGAAGACGTGGACAAGTAATCCAGGCTAGAGCCATGTTTAGCCTGATTGAAGATGTGGACAAGTAATCCAGGCTAGAGCCATGTTTAGCTTGATTGAAGACGTGGACAAGTAATCCAGGCTAGAGCCATGTTTAGCTTGATTGAAGACGTGGACAAGTAATCCAGGCTAGAGCCATGTTTAGCTTGATTGAAGACGTGGACAAGTAATCCAGACTAGAGCCATGTTTAGCTTGATTGAAGACGTGGACAAGTAATCCAGACTAGAGCCATGTTTAGCTTGATTGAAGACGTGGACAAGTAATCCAGGCTAGAGCCATGTTTAGCATGATTGAAGACGTGGACAAGTAATCCAGGCTAGAGCCATGTTTAGCCTGACTGAAGACATGGACAAGTAATCTAGGCTAGAGCCATGTTTAGCTTGATTGAAAACGTGGACAAGTAATCCAGGCTAGAGCCATGTTTAGCATGATTGAAGACGTGGACAAGTAATCCAGGCTAGAGCCATGTTTAGCTTGATTGAAGACGTGGACAAGTAATCCAGGCTAGAGCCATGTTTAGTTTGATTGAAGACGTGGACAAGTAACCCAGGCTAGAGCCATGTTTAGCCTGACTGAAGACGTGGACAAGTAATCCAGGCTAGAGCCATGTTTAGCCTGATTGAAGACGTGGACAAGTAATCCAGGCTAGAGCCATGTTTAGCTTGATTGAAGACGTGGACAAGTAATCCAGGCTAGAGCCATGTTTAGCTTGATTGAAGACGTGGACAAGTAATCCAGGCTAGAGCCATGTTTAGTTTGATTGAAGACGTGGACAAGTAATCCAGGCTAGAGCCATGTTCACATAGAGAAGTTGGACAAAGCTAAAAAAAACTCCAAACTTCACACAGAGTGCACACAACTAAATTCGACGATTAATTAAGAATTTTTCCTTTCTCACTTGTAATTTTAATATGTTCCCGCCTCTACATTATTGACAATGTGTCACATGTAGACTAATTTATATATACGCGGTACATGCATAAAGCACTTTTTGGTGGTCAAGATAAAACAACAGTATAAAAGCTTGGTTGCACCAATGCAGAAGTACGGGTGTGGAAGTTGGACCGAAAGAAGAATAGCCACATTTGAGATCAAATTCTTCAGACGGACCCTGGAAATTGTATACAGGGTTCTCGTATAACGAACGAACTGTGACAAAGGCCATCATTGAAGTCGCAGGACAAGAGAAACACCGCAAATTACAATTGTAATTTGTGGTGTTTCGCAGTAGCCAGGAGTGGTTCTTTAAAGGTTTGGCCCTATATAAAGACATTCACACACTTGCAAAGATCTTGCAAGGTACTGTGAAGGGCAGACGAAGAAGAGGCAGGCCTCTGAAAACGTGGATCTACCACGTTCGAGAATGGACAAGTTTGGAGCCACAGGAATTCTTCGACGTTGACAATGACCATGTCAGATGGAGGATGGTTTCTGCTCCAGACACGCACCGCTACGATTGGCCCAGTCAAGGGATGAGTGAGTGTGGGAAGACATGTAAATAAGAAATACATCAGACTAACTAGTCTGAATCAAATCTGAATAAACTGACCATAAAGTTCTTCTTATTCTTAGTCTGATACAAGAAGGCACCAGTTATTTACAATTATTGAGTTATTGAATCTTTTAAAACCATATCAACCACAGCAAAACTAGTTAGATCAAATTAGTTCATTCGCACCAGCTCTATATGAACACAGCTTTTGTAACTATGTTACAAACATCGTAGCATTACTAATGTGAAAATATTATATATACATACATGTTAAGTTTCAGAAATGCCAATCCAGGAGATTTATATGTAAATCAGAGGGTGTCGGAAAAAACGGGGATTTATGCGTAAATCGGAGGGTCTCAGAAAATCGGGGATTTATACGTAAATCGGGTAGTCTCAGAAAATCAGGGACTTGTATGTAAATCGGAGGGTCTAAGAGAACAAAATATTACAAAAAGAATAGTCGCCCATTCTGGCTTGTATTTTGCAGCGTATTCCTTCTTCTTCGCTGAACTAGCGCATGACGAATCAGACCCGCGCTTCACCATACTATTGTTTCCGTGCAACAAACATCGAATCAGACGCTTTATAACACTTGGTGCACAGAACATGTGGGGAAAAACAGCCAATCGAAAACGGTATAAGGCGGCAAGCCCAGACATGTCACAAGAAATACGTTGTGATTACGTTGCAAGCCCGAGCACATTACAGAATCGGTATTGACTGGTATTGAACACTTTCTGTTGACCCAGAAAAACATACTCGAGTCAGCCGGAAGTAAAACCCAATTAGGCCGAGTTCGGAAAATAACATAGAAAAAAAATTTGTTTTGGTTTCACTGAAAATCCAGGAGATTGGTTCTCCTTTCCAGGAGATTTGGTGGATTTCCAGGAGTCTCCTGGCGAATGCAGGAGACTGAACACGTATGTATACATATTGCTTGTCAATTGTTGTAAAAAATCAAATATTGATGTAAAAATCGACAATAAATTCACAGATAGAATATCTATTACTAATTTTTTAGGGGCCACACTCCAAAATTGTCTGCTAGTTGGCCTGGGAGAGGCCAATCTCTGTTACTTTACTCTGATAAAATACATTAAACATTAAATTCTGAAGTTTCTTTGTTTAAATCCAAAAACTTGGTTGTTATACGCTGTTTTGTTTAAATCTTCGACGGTGACTTCAAGCGTAGTAAATTACTAAATAAAGTGTAGATTTTCATTGTCAATGTAAATGGCTGATGCCATTCACGCCGTGCACGATGGCAACGATGTTGATGCATTCTGAGATGATTCAGATGTTATTTTAAATAGTAATCAAGCGGTTTTTTAACCAATTGATTGGCACAAGCACATGACAACTGGATGCAACTTTGGCTAGTAGGGGACTCAGAAACCGACTATGATTTTGAGGGTTTCCAACGGAGTATGGGTTTTCAACAATTTCGCGCCTCAAGACATTCTTGAATGTGGTATGGAAGGCGGTCCAAGAATAACTGTTTTTAAGTTGTGTTTTGTTACCTGAAAAATAAATAAACGTTACACATGTTGTGCTTGTGTGGTCACTTATAGACACTACTAGTATAACAAGTATTCAAGTTGAACAGTGCAATCAATTTAGCTGCTGTTCTTTTAAAACTGAAATTTTTCAAAGTGAAGATAAAATGGTGGCGCGTTTGGTGATTTTTGGTCATTACCTTATTTGATAAAATATACCAAAACTTTATAATGGATAATAATTGTTTAATACTTTTCTTACCATTTGAATCAGAACTTAATTCAGAAGGTTTCATTCACTGGTACTTGCGGTTAAAAAATAATTAATTATTGTCTTTATGGCATCTGAAGTCGACTGTAGTTATAAATTTTATTTTTTATGAACTCAAACTTTTATAAAACATATATATGGTAAAGTTAAGATGGACCTACATTTATAAAATTCACACCGTTCAAAAGACAATTTATTTCGCTTTCATTTCATATGTAGTTTATGGTATATGCCGACACATAAAGCATAACAAATACAGCAGGAACAAGGAACGCTTAGACAAAAAACATGAAATCATTGCGAAAGCAAATTTGCTTGGGAAGTAGGAGGCTTGTTTTGGATGGGTCTCTGGGATAAAAAGAGTTAAGTGGCAGGGGCACATGTCAGGGATGTAACCCTCTACAGTTACATTCGAGTTCACTTCAACACCCTAAAGAAATATAAATAAATGCTGGAATTGAATTGTGATACTTTTATTTGACAGTTATTCCGTTCTTCTTCATGTTATACTAGACAACAGGGGGGTGGGTGGGTCACTTTTTTATTAATGAAAAGTGACTCCCTTATAGAATTTTGACCCCATTGCTAATTATTTCTTTTTTAAACTGCAATTTTAAAATAACATGTATGTATGTATGTATGTATGTAAGTTTGATATACATTCTGAAGTTATAACATAATTGTTTATGATGGGGGTCACAATTCTATATTGGGGGTCACAATTCCATGGGTACATTGTTATAGAATGTTGACCCCTGCTGCTAATTACTTATTGTCCAGACTGAAGCTGAGATTGGAGAGCTTCCCAATCATGAACTGAAACAAGAGAAGGATAGCAGCTTAACTCAAAATGTAAGGTGGAGTTTCATTACGTTGTATTATTGCAATGTAGCAACAACAAAGCTAAATCCCTCTTGACTGAGTGAGTAGACAATAATTATGTTGCAGTGTACAAGATAGACTCGCCGTCCACTCGAACATGATGGGAGACTAACATTTCCGGACAATTAGGAACATTCAGGATTAATGTATATTATTCCTGTCCAAGTAGGAGTAGGAAAGTGAGTGTAGTTAATGTAACTACATCCACAGATGTATATAACTGATTTATGGAGTATCAACTCTAACCTGTGATACTGTGGAACAAACAAGGTTACGTGTTCCACCATGCGGCAAATTTCCCACCAACAGAACATTCGTATTGTGCTGTTATGGTTTGGAATGTTATTAAAATGCCACTCTGTTGGAAATGACTGTTCATGACAGGATAAGTGGTCTGTTAATATATTCGCTGGACTGTGAGTTGAGGAGCTCTAGTACGATGCAATGACAGGGCCAACAAATGTGCATCCGTACTTGTAGAAACCGACGAATGCATAACTTCCTGTTTGCTCTTAATTGCAGACCTGTTGATTTGTAACACTTGCCAAACCATCCAACTCAGGGAGTTGACAGAAATTATAATGTTGATGTGTACAAGGGGATTCTGAATACAACCAGATACCTTAGACTCTCTCCATTCAGGTGTAGCCCCCACCCCCCCCACCCCCACCGAAGTGTTCGGATGGGAAGGAAATATACTTGAGATCTACTAAACACAGTGTCTTGACCTCTATTGAGCGGGTCTAGTGGAGCATGCTAGTTCTGAGAACGAACTCTAGATCTAGTCTAGACTGATTGTGAAATACCTATGTTCTGCCAGTCAGAACTATAGTTTTCTGCAAGTATACAGTTCAAAGTCATGTGTTGAGGCTAGGATAACCAGAATGCCTTGCTATGATTGGCTGTTCCTTCATGGTTCGGTGAAGGAAGAACTAACACTTGAACCCTGTTAAACTGGAGGAATTCCAGTAACAAGTTGCAGTGACAAAAAGACAAGACACTAAGTGGTACGTTCACGTGGACCTGAAGGAACGTCTGTGTTTCTGAAAGATTGTCATTTGGAAGTATCCATCCAACACAGGAACTGTGGAAGTAATTCTGATTCGTGTGGCAGCATCGAAGTCAAAGACGTGGAAAAACCAGGAATTAATTTAGGGAAGTGTGCTAACATTATGTCACACGTCTTCCCTGATACCTTATCAGGTAACATTTCCTGATCAGATCATTTATCACGGGAGTCTTCCTGTTGTGGATACTTCCCATTGTGCTACTTCCCGTTACAGCTACTTTTTTTACCCTGTTATGGTTATTTTTTTGAGGAGCAATCAGACTAGTCCCAAACTAGTTCTGTTACGGCTACTTTTGGAATTAGCTAGTGTAATTAGCCAGCTGAGGAGAGGGAGCATTAATTTATTTGTATGTGGTTATTTTATGTAGTTAAAAGCTGGTCACTTACTTAAATTAGAGTGACATAAACTTTCTTTTGATTGATGTCAGTTACTTGCTGATGTTAGAATGACATTTACTTGTGATACATGACTTTTATTTTTATGTTGTATACCATCTGAAATAATTGATTCTCCCTTGGTTCAAGAACATAATCAAGGAAGTAGCTATAACGGGACTAATTTCAATGCCTAATTAGTTGCTCCCTCAAAAGTAGCCATAACAAGAAGTAGCCATAACGGCCATAAGCCTTATCATGACAGACTCAACCACACAACTAAAACAAACTTATCTTCTGATAATAAAACAAAAGAGATCTGTGGTAAAAGAAGGAACCTCTGCACTCTGAGGGTAATTAAAGATATACAATCTATATGTACAGCCGTATGTCATATAAAGTGGAGACACTTTCATCCTCTAAACTGAGTCATACACACGTGTGATGAACTAATCTGTTGCAACTCCCTCAGAACTCAGGGTGAGAAACAAGTGGCATAACAAGGGCACTGCCATATTTCTCTAGACTGTCATTGCTAGTCAGTGTAATACTACGTTTACGCGGTAGCTGAAGGGAAAATTAACTAATATCAATGTCATTCAGCTGTCTTGGCATGTCAGTGAATTGTTTGCATTGTACGTCAATACCATTTTGGGGCCAACATGTTTGCATGAACTATAATTGTGCGCTAAATGCTAATGCATGTAAAACTGAAAGTGGACACATACATGGTTGTTATAATACCAATTTGCAGCAGTTCCACTCAGGTGGATTACGGGGTATTGGGGCGCTGAGGCAAGTTGGGATTGAGAGGCCCCACATCCTGGGGTGGTAATTTTTTAAATGACAGTATCTTTGAAACCTAAAATTATTTTGTTTGCTTCCCAGCTAACACATAACGTTTTCGCAACGTTATGATATGATTCCATTTTGGACCACTGATGAAATGGAACATTTGCGAGTTGCTTATGGCATGAGACATCTTCTGCGTCTCCTAGCAATGAGCCCAGCTTCTTGGTCGTCCTTTATTCCTTGGAAATGCAGTCATTGTGCCTCTGGTTAGAGGTTATCTAGGTATTTTATGTGTAACTCACTGACTTTCGATGTGATTTGGGACAGAAGTCACAGGACCGCTAGTGACAGAGTTTTGCGCATGACTGTCAGTAGAACAATTGATCTCATACTCGTCAGAAGCCCCACTCTCTGGCCAGGCTTTTGTAGATGGATTACGACACATGTACCAAGCTACAATGGTACATGGTGTTCCAGCATGTTATTGATGATGTCCACACTGTGGTTTGCCAGACATCAGGCTTCAGCAGCTCTCCAGGGTGCAGTCGTACCCACTTGCCCTGTTGTTGTTGAGCTTGGTCATTGCTGCTAACACTTTGATAGCTGTGACGGGTGTGAGCTGTTGGGGTGTCTTCAAATAGTGAAACTTCTTGGGCTATGAAACCACATCTTCTGTGTCTCCTAGAAATGAGCCCAGCTTCTTGATCATCTTTTATTCCTTGGAAATTCGGTTGTTGTGCCTCTAGCTGATATGTGCAACTCAGATGGTCGTCGCACTATTCAGACTTCTTCATCAAGTATCGCATGGGTAAAACAACATTATAATAAACTTATGAAAACATTTCGCCGTCCAAACATTGTCAGAAGCCCCACTCTCTGGCCAGGCTTTTGTAGATGTGTCGTAACAGCGCTTTGGTCTCTCTAAATAAATATTATGACAATGTGGGTTCCGATATAAAGAACTAACAAATAATACTTCACTGCATTAACCAACCTTAATCTTTATTATAACAATCAATATTAAACCCTGACAGTCTACCAGTTCCAGCCAAGCTTGTGGCACCTATCAGCAGCTCACCAGCGTATCCAGCCCTTGGCTGAGAGTGAAGTGAAAGTTTATTCAACAACAACAACATAATACAGGTGCATAGTATGGTGTGCTGCTGCTGCTGCTGCTGCTGCTGCTGCTGCTGCTGCTGCTGCTGCTGCTGCTGCTGCTGCTGCTGCTGCTGCTGCTGCTGCTGCTGCTGCTGCTGCTGCTGCTGCTGCTGCTGCTGCTGCTGCTGCTGCTGCTGCTGCTGCTGCTGCTGCTGCTGCTGCTGCTGCTGCTGCTGCTGCTGCTGCTGCTGCTGCTGCTGCTGCTGCTGCTGCTGCTGCTGCTGCTGCTGCTGCTGCTGCTGCTGCTGCTGCTGCTGCTGCTGCTGCTGCTGCTGCTGCTGCTGCTGCTGCTGCTGCTGCTGCTGCTGCTGCTGCTGCTGCTGCTGCTGCTGCTGCTGCTGCTGCTGCTGCTGCTGCTGCTGCTGCTGCTGCTGCTGCTGCTGCTGCTGCTGCTGCTGCTGCTGCTGCTGCTGCTGCTGCTGCTGCTGCTGCTGCTGCTGCTGCTGCTGCTGCTGCTGCTGCTGCTGCTGCTGCTGCTGCTGCTGCTGCTGCTGCTGCTGCTGCTGCTGCTGCTGCTGCTGCTGCTGCTGCTGCTGCTGCTGCTGCTGCTGCTGCTGCTGCTGCTGCTGCTGCTGCTGCTGCTGCTGCTGCTGCTGCTGCTGCTGCTGCTGCTGCTGCTGCTGCTGCTGCTGCTGCTGCTGCTGCTGCTGCTGCTGCTGCTGCTGCTGCTGCTGCTGCTGCTGCTGCTGCTGAAGGGACATAGCTGAAGTCATACGACTTATAAGGTGCTAAGGTGCTATGCCCTTCTCAAACTAAATAAATGCAATACAAGTAAAAAAATAAAATACAAAAAAGCATTCACAATTCACTTATAAACTTATTACAGTGGTGCTTGTGCTAATTATAAATTAACTAATTGACATAACGTTCAATTAAAAGTTTATAAATATGCTGTAAGTAATGACAACTTGAATGTTTTTTAAATTGTTTTAAACTTGGTAGCTGAGTTATTTCATTTGCTAAGTTGTTCCACATATTTATACGTTTGACAGTGAGTGACAATAGTCTGAGGGGGTGTTTGTGTTTTTAACATAAAACAGTTTGCTTTGTCTGGTACCATACATGTGTATAGCTTCGGTTGGTTTAAAGAATGCTTGAACACGACCATTTAAAGAGTGATTATTTGCTTTATAGAGTATAATCATAGTCTTGTATGTAACTACCCGGTAAATCATGAAGTTTAAGTATTTTTGAGCTGTGGAAAAATACAGATGTATAATCATGGTAATTAAGGTTATAAATAATCCGTATAGCTTTTTTCTGTAACAGAAATAGTTTCTTGAGTTTGGATTGATACGTACTTCCCCATATCTCACAGCAATATGACATATGTGGTTCAACAAGTGATTGATATAATGTGTGTAACGCTTGACAATCAAGAACATGCATAGTTTTATACAAAACCGCTATGCTTTTTGAAACTTTTGTTTCAACCATTTTTATATGTTCTCTCCATGTTAGGTTTTTATCAATAGTTACTCCAAGGAATGTTGTGTGTGTTACCTGCTCAATATTTTGTATGTTTTACCTGCTCAATGTTTGTTCCATTCAAAACTATATTCACATCTGTTCTATGTTGTTTTTTATTGTTAAACATTATAAAAAAAAAATTTTCACATTGAGCGATAATTTGTTCGTTCTGAACCATAGGCCTAGTTGTTTTAGTTCGTTGTTAACTACATTGGTTACATCATCAATATTACTAGTCGAGTAAAAAATGTTAGTATCATCTGCAAATAGAATATGAAGTAGTTTGGAAACATCGCAGATGTCATTTATGTACAAGATAAATAGTAATGGGCCAAGGATTGATCCTTGCGGGACTCCACACTTCATTTTCTTGAATTCTGAGTTACTATTATTGTATTGTACGGTTGGATAAATAACTTTTTATCCATTCCAGAGCTAAACCCCTTATTCCATTGCATTGCAGTTTACTTAGCAATATGTTGTGGTCAATGGTGTCGAAAGCTTTTTTTAGATCGATAAAGACACCAATCGTACTTTGGGATTTATCCATTGCAGAAGTAAGGGGGTCGGTCACAGGGGGTGACCTAGTGGCGGAGTGACCCCCACCGATATCATGTGAATTGTATTGAAGACAGTAGTGGTACAGATAGTACTGGTAGTCGGTAGCTGATAGGCATGAGATACTAATTATGTATAAACACTTCTGGGGGCCGGCATGCTTGCTGAGATTATTTGATGTATCTTATTTTGATGATGTATGCTTGCCTGATTTCATGCTACTTAATTAATAAATCTAAATGTCATTCCTTGGCCTATTTCAATCTACACTGGACTTGTGTTGTTATTTTGCATAAATGAATTTATGTGACAGCGGCGCATAAAGGATTTTATGCGAAATAACAAGACAATGAAGGTGGTTCGAGGTTAAACATGTTCTGAGGGCGAGGGTATTAGCCTATTTACTAAGACATGCGTAGAGATACACTGGGCTATATAAGCAGCCGCAGTACCTAGATCCGGCCTCACTCGATTTCCAAGCTAGCTTGTGTCGTTGTGAGACCTTTGCGCTTGCAAATAATTCCGAACTTCTGCTGTTACTGGTTAATCGTTATTGTTGAATTTGTTGATGATATTGCAAGATCATTTTATTGTTCAGTTTATCGTGTTCAATCTTGTCAGATATTTTTGCTCCCACCCTCCTCCCTGGTACCATAAACATTGAAGACTGAGATGTTTTTCACAAAGAGTTTGAATACGCTTTTCCCTGTAGCTCGGTACACAACGTTTGCATTAACGCTTTTCCCTAATCAGGCACTTGAGTTTTTAGGTAGTGTACACAGGGTTAGTGGCGGAGTGACCCCCACCGATATCATGTGAATTGTATTGAAGACAGTAGTGGTACAGATAGTACTGGTAGTCGGTAGCTGATAGGCATGAGATACTAATTATGTATAAACACTTCTGGGGGCCGGCATGCTTGCTGAGATTATTTGATGTATCTTATTTTGATGATGTATGCTTGCCTGATTTCATGCTACTTAATTAATAAATCTAAATGTCATTCCTTGGCCTATTTCAATCTACACTGGACTTGTGTTGTTATTTTGCATAAGTAACCTTTTCGACAAATTCAGTTAGAGCTAGTGAGGTCGAATGATTACTTCTGAAGCCATACTGCCCATCTGACAGTATGTGTTGTGCTTCGATGAAAGATGTTAGCCTTTTGTTAAATATTTTTTCAAGTATTTTTGAAAATTGGGATAAAAGAGATATAGGTCTATAATTAGAAAATTTAAAACGATCACCTGACTTAAATACAGGAATGATTTTTGCCAATTTCATATCATTTGGAAATGATCCACAGATCAGTGATCTGTTAAAACTGTGGGTTAGCGGTTTTACAATTTGCTTTATTATATGCTTAACTGTTTTCATGCTGATCTCATCGTGTCCGTATGAAGTTTTACTTTTGCACCCAGACACAATGTCAAGTACTTCTTGTTCAGTAACTGGGTGTATATACATTGACTGTGATAACGTTATTTTCTACAAAGTCAGTGGGCTTTGTTCCCGGGCAGGGTTCTATAAGGTTTGATAAATTGGTACGTACGTCAACAAAGAATTTGTTGAAATGGTTAGCTATATAATTTTCAATAACACAAAATTCATTGGAATATTTTGTTTAAGATTTTCTTTTACCTATTATGTTGTTAAGAATTTTCCAAGTCTCCCTTGTATTAGTTTTACAATCTTCAAGTTTTTTCCTGTAATAGTTCTTCTTTTCTAGACGTAAGAGTTTTGTTAACTTGTTTTTGTACTTTTTGTAGCGACTTTCTGTTAATTCTGACCTATCTTTTAAAAACGCTAAGTACAGGTTATTTTTCTTTATGCAAGCATTTTTAGCCCTCTTGTTAACCAAGGTTTATCATTTCGTTTTGTTTTTCCTGTATACGTGGCTATTTTGACAGGACAGGCATCGTTGTAAGTATTACTTCGTATAAAGCATAAAGCGCGAGAATGCTAAGTTAGGGTTTGACTCGTTCATTACGATTTCCCAGTTTATATAATTTAGGTCGTGCTCAAGTCTGCTTAACGAATTTTCATCTAATTTTCTTTTATATTTAACTGTTGGATCTTCATGATTAACCACATTAGTGCTGTTGTCACACAGAACGAAAATTGGCATATGGTCTGTAGCATCGCTTAAAACAATGCCGCACACTTTGTTTCTACACAACTTAGAACAGAAAATGTTGTCTATTATAGTAGCACTCGTGCCTGTTATTCGTGTTGGTGATCAAGGGATATAACCCAGAGCTAAACATTTGATCGAGGAAATATTTTGTTTCAGCTCGCTCTTCGCAGTGCAATAGATCTATATTGTAATCACCACATATGTATACAATTTTACTGGTGAGATTTCCCAGTATGAATGAGAGATTGTCATTAAAATTGCTGATGCTGGTATTCGGCACTTTATACATACAACCGACATTGATTTTTCATGTTTACTAATCTGTAACTCGATAAAGATGCTTTCAAAACAGTCATTATCCACACACAAAATGTTCCTTAGACAAATATCAGAAGACTGACAATTGTTCAGCAGAGATTCACACACACATATGGCAACACCACCACCTGGCAGGTTTGTTTCTGGAATTACAGTACAGTTTGTAACCTGAACATGCGACTTCATTGCAGGTTACTTCCTTTCCATCCCAATTGTTTTGATTAAGCGAAGTTTCTGATATTGCAATGATATGAAATTTATACTCCATACTTCGGATAGTATCCTTTATCTTAGACAAATCTGCTCCGGGCATTAAAGTGTATAACACTCAGTTTGTTTGGCTGGTTGTTGCTAGCACTGCTAAAATTGGTTGAAAATTGTGCTGAGGTGTAATATCTGCAGTGTGTAGGCAAATCGTGATACAACAAACATTCAGTATCTATTTCGTGTTCATAACAGTGTTCGTTGTAATCAAGCGGTTTATCATATGTAAGGGTTAACCCGTCGTTTTGTTGGTTACCTGATGCTATAGTTACATGAAGATTTGGCAAGATATTGCACATGTACTTAGTTATTTAATCACGGTTTGCGACATAGTGCCGCTCCCTTACCACCAGTTTGTCAAATACGCGATTTTGCCCTCTTCCCAGGCCTTCATCATTTTGGACAACAGTTCTTTCCGCCTCGCCATGACCCTCTGTGAGTAGTCTCCATTCACATAGGTGCCTCGAGGCATCTATGTGAGCGAAACCTTCCTCAACCTACACCACTGCCTGCCTGCAACATCACTGTGTTTCTCCCCATTTACAACACTATATAACATCCAAGCCTGGCTCACCAAACACTCACTAGCCAATCATTATCTCTCACTGTCCTGACTTCTAGTTTGAACAGACTAACACCACATGTTTCTGATGAGGCAACAGTCCATGGGTAATTAATTACCACTTATACTTATCAATCTGGTTACACTGGACCTTGGCTCTTATCTAACATCCCAGAACTGACACCCCAGCACAGACACTGGCAGGATACTTAACATTACTTAATATTAGATATAATAAGTACAACTTATATCAAACTGATGACATAATTATAACATGGTAACAATTATATTATAATGAGCCCTTCCACCGATGGATTACGACACGTCTACAAGCTACAATGGTTCATGGCATTCCACATTGACGACTTCCACAATGTGGTTTGTCATACAGCCCTGTACATCAGGCCGTGTACTTTAGCAGCTCTCCCAGGATGCAGTCGTACCCACTTGCCCTATTGTTGTTGAGCTTGGTCATTACTGCTAACATTTTGATAGCTGTGACGGGTGTGAGCTGTTGGGGTGTCTTCAAATAGTGAAACTTCTTGGGCTATGAAACCACATCTTCTGAGTCTCCTAGCAATGAGCCCATCGAAAATTCAGTTGGCATGCCTCTGGCTGACATGTGCAACTAGATGTTGCACTATTCGAACTTCTTCAAGTATCACATGGGTAAAACAACATTATAATTAACTTATGGAAACGTTTCACCATCCAAAAAATAACGCACTCCAGACATTAAACAAGTCAACAACTTGTCAAACAGGATCTGACGCCAACATTACCAAATGTTGAAATCACGCTACGCCTGTATCTCTGTCTGTTGATATGTGTTGCTGGGAGTGCAAATTTTTCGCAAACGAAACATAAAAATTAATTGTGCTCAACAATGGGGCAGAAGAGGGCGAACTTTCTTTTGCTCACGTCAATCAAGTGCAGTGGTGTATCCGCCACTGATACCACAGTCTGTGGTATCAGTGGTGTATCCGCCACTGATACCACAGCCTGTGGTATCAGTGGTGTATCCGTCACTGATACCACAGACTGTGGTATCAGTGGTGTATCCGTCACTGATACCACAGCCTGTGGTATCAGTGGTGTATCCGTCACTGATACCACAGCCTGTGGTATCAGTGGTGTATCCGTCACTGATACCACAGGCTGTGGTATCAGTGGTGTATCCGTCACTGATACCACAGGCTGTGGTATCAGTGGTGTATCCGCCACTGATACCACAGCCTGTGGTATCAGTGGTGTATCCGTCACTGATACCACAGCCTGTGGTATCAGTGGTGTATCCGTCACTGATACCACAGTCTGATGTTTAGAAAGAAACAGGAGCTGAGATGTAAAATAAAGAACAGTGAACAACTGCAATATTCAATAAAATAAAGAACAGTGAACAACTGCAATATTCAATAAAATAAAGAACAGTGAACAACTGCAATATTCAATAAAATAAAGAACAGTGAACAACTGCAATATTCAATAAAATAAAGTGAACAACTGCAATATTCAATAAAACATGGATGCAAAATTTTTCTCACAATCAACCATTAATTCAATAAATAAGGACATGCAACTAGATATTTAATAATACAAAATTAATAGTCTCTTAACAGAAACTGACTTTGGTGTTATCAGAGAACAAAATGATGTTCATGTGATTTAGTGTTTATGTTCTTCCCCTCTTGTTCTCTGTATGTTTTTTTGTAAAGAATCTTGTTATGCTTATTTCATTTGTACTTCTTGTAAATAGTTACAAGAAACTATTCAATTTGAGTATGTGAGATCTATAAACACCTGTTCAGTTATTCAAATTTTTTATGCTTTCAGTTTTTTTATCCCGAATATATCAATTCCAACTGAGGTGACAAAACTCTTGAAGATAAACTGCTCTAGGAGTTGGGACATACTCTATTTCACATATAACCTTAATCATACTGGTTTCACATATATCCTTAGTTAATCATACTGGTTTCACATATATCTTTAGTTAATCATGTTCCTTTGTTAGGATGTTATATTTCACACACATGTGCTTCTTGATATGTCAATAATGAATTATTCTGGTCGATGTAGAATTCCAGTGCTGGGCGTAGTAATTTTCCCTTACGACAGAAAACAGTGAAAACAATGGCTTTAGAGCCACATGGTGAGTTATATGTGGTATGTATCCAGTGTAGTTCAAATATTTGACAAAATATGGTAGCCCTATCAACTTTGCACTGTTGAGAATTGTATTTTGGACATACAGGACGTACATAAAACGTACATAAAACGTGTACGTCCATAACTAAAATAAACCATAAACTATGATGAATAAAATAAAGTTAAGTACAGGACTGGAAATGTACTTTGCATAAATTTGTTTTATTAAGCAATTACTAGACAATACTACTATGAAGTGCTACTTTTTGTGTTATGGGCGTACATGCCCGATGTGATCCATAAAACCCCCAAGAAAAGAGGATGGCCCAAAAACACCTGGCGGTGAGATGTGGAAACAGGACTGAAAAAGATGAGCTACACCTGGAATGAAATAACAACGATGGCCCAGAACAAGATACAGCGGAGAACCTTTGTCGATATATAGTAGCACTTCAACTTTATTCCTTTCCATTTCAATGTTTGACATTTAAAATGTTTATGCTGAATGTTTCTATTTTTATTTTGAAATAAAGAACTGAATTGAATAGTTGCGTTCCATCTATACCCAAGGACATGTATTTGTCAAATAACATCGGCATATGATGCAAATCAAATAAAAAAAACAGTAGTATTTGCATTTTACATGTAAAAGGAAATTATCAATATTTCAATACTCACTTGAATATCACCAGATTGTTTGTATTCGATCTTTCGCTCTGTGTCAGATGACTCATCACTGGCAGTTGACTCATTCATCTGAACAATGACCTCTTTTGGCAGCCAATATGTTGTTCCTGTACAAAGTAAGGTACACACAACAAGGACCAGTTACATGTGGAGCTTCCATTGCACATCCATCAAAAGTACTTTTTTGATACACTACGAAAATCGGGTATATAAAGGATAACCAATTTAACAGTGTGTGCATTTTGTCCATCTATGTATACTTTAAAGCATGTTTTGTGTGTGTTTACAACTGTGTGTATGCATGTTAACGTCAGTTTCTGATAGCATAAATACACACAGGCACCTGCCTTCATACACACTTCATATGCCAACAATTACATCGATATTTAAAGAATAGTTTTACAACTTCAGTACGTTTGTCGATAATTTAAAGAATAGTTTTAAAACTTCAGTAAGTGTCGATAATTTAAAGAATAGTTTTACATCTTCAGTAAGTTTGCCACATTGCAATATTTGTGGATTACTTAATGTAATATTTCTGAGAGCGAAGGTGGTCAACATTATTAATTTAACACACCTCCAGCAGCTGTGTGAACAGTACTCGCACCATTCTCAAGGCTACGAGTTAAACCAAAGTCTCCAATCTTCAAGCACTGGCTTCCACCGGTAAGTTGCACAACAAAGAGGTTTTGTGGCTACAACATGAAAATCATCATGGAAACATACACTCACTCGACCAATGAGTACATAGAGTACTACAGAAGTGTAGTCAACACATTGTTATCCAGGTTCAAAGCGATTTTAATCGTGTACATCAGATAGCTACGTACATAGTAGCAATATAATCACTCACGATGACAATGAAAAGAACAGTGAAGATAGATATCACTGTAAACCATAAAGAAAAGTAGTGAATGTAAACATCACTTAGACACTTAATGTCTGGAAGATTAAAATGAAACATGGTTAAATCTGACCGGTAATTTTGAAGCCTAATGCTAAAGCAGGTATGGCTGCCAGGACCACCCTAACTGATAATTTGGATGCCTAAAAATGTAGCTTGTGTCGGCCCTTGCAATCACTCCGCTGGGGGTATTTATGCTCCCAGTTTACCAAATCAGACGCCGCCACTAGAGGAACTGCGATTGCTTAAATACCCAATATGCTTTACCATTGGTCAACTTGTTAAATCCATCTGCCCTGTCAACCACTGAACAATGACGTCTGCCAGCACTTCCTCGCACAGTTTGCAAGTTAAACTTTTGAACTCTTATGGCTGGGCCAAATCCAGGGTTCCCAGGGCTCCCTCTCAGTTTCCGAGGTCAGAGCAGTTTAGCAAATGTCAGGATTAAAGTGAGGACTGAAGCGTCTAAACATTATCATCAATCTTTGGCACTATATGGATTTTGTCCATATCCACTTGGGTGGTTTAACTATAAACTTTTCGAAACCTGCTTTTCTGTTACTAATCTAGGCTTAATACATAGATTAAACCTCCTAATGACTTACTAACATTAGCTATTAAAACTAATTAAATCAAACTGGCATATACTTTACATTATGATTAAACTGGCTGTATTCACAAAAGAGAACTAACGCTGTGCTCACACACTGTACATACAGGCAAGGTAAAGTAATGTTTTGATATGAATGTCAGGAATTGAACATAGGTGAGACCAACCTTTAAGTCCCTGTGCAACATATCATTTGCATGTATGTGTTCAAGTCCACACAGTAAGTCTCCAATCAGATGAACTGACTTCATCCTCCAGTCTTCTTCAGTCAGGTCTTCCACCTCTTTCTGACTGAGCCATGTTTCGAGGGAGTAATCACACAGCTCTAGAACTATGTAACTGAAGTCCGTGTCATGTATAACTGGCATCTAAAACAACAATGAATGTGGTCAATATATTGCATGTTTGATAAAGGTTTCTGTTGCCACACAATGATTCCTGAGCAAGTTAACTATAGGTCTTGTCCATTGCATGCATCTAAAAACAACACTGATTGTGGTAAATATTTGTGTTGCACAATATTACCGGTATACTGGTAATGTCTGGTATATTGTGGTATTTTTTTCTGTGCAATGTATCGGTATATACTATATTTGTATTTTTAACTTGTCTTGGCTTATTGAGTAATTATGAGTTTTGACTGAACCAGATCCAGTCACTAATCTTTATTATTATTAATTGAGTAATTTATTCTTTGAGTTTAAGTTCATGAATACCAAAGGTAATAAACATCTAACTGATTCAGATGAGGATTTATTTGTAGGAACATTCAGATTTATAATTCAATTTAATAAGTTACAACTGTAGAGGTCTTCCTAAAGATAGGAAGAAATTAGCCTTACGGCCAGATATTCAGCATTTGTCTAAAGAGAATGAATTGGTGTGTTTTCAGGAAACTTGGTCCACAAAACAGGATTTAAAACTTATTAACAACTTGCATGAATCATTTCATGGAATAGGGGTGTCAACAACAGATTACTCAGATGGTGTAGTTCATGGTCACCCCCCAGGGGGAGTTACAATAATGTGGAACATTACATTTGAAAAATACATGAAACCTCTAGACCTAAATCTGGACTGGTATGTCGCTGCCTGGAAAATGCTCTTTGAGAATCTCCTGCCGGTCCCAAGCCCGGAAAAAAGAGGAGGGTTGGGCGTGGGGCCAGCGACCCCACCCCATAAAAACAGCCTAGCTACGGAAACTGAAACAAGAGAGAAAACTGCACCGGGCAGTTGGAGAGAAGCAGAACAGGCAACTGGACTTATGAAGGATGGGGACCAAACCCGCAAGGAAGTCTTCACCCCGATGGCAGATCTCCTGACACCCAAAACTTTTATCAACATCGGATGATGGAATGTGAGAACACTATATCAGACAGGAAGACTGGCACAGGTTCTCCAGGAAATGCACCAATACAAAATCAGCCTTCTAGGTATCATGGAGGCTAGATGGACTGGAGCTGGAAAACGACAACTGGCGACAGGAGACACCATACTGTGGTCAGGCAGAGAGGACAACCAGCATAGACAGGGAGTAGCCCTGATCATCCAGAAGGAGAAAGGTAACACTCTTCTTGAATGGAAACCAATAAATGAACGACTTCTTTATGCTAGATTTAAGTCCAGATTTATTAAAAACTCTCAGTGGTAACCTGTTACGCACCTACAGAGGAAGCAGAAAAAGACAACTTCTATGACAGTCTTCAGTCAACTTTGGAAGACATCCTCAAACATGACGTACTAGTGGTTCTTGGGGATTTCAATGCACGAGTTTGGAGCGACAACACTGACAGGGAAAGGATCATGGGCAAACACGGAACAAGTACAATGACTGATAACGGCAGCAGATTGTGTGACATATGTGGGGAGAATGACCTCGTGATTGGAGGGACACTCTTCCAACATAAGACACATAAGCTGACATGGAGATCCCCAGATGGCAGAACTGAGAGTCAAATAGATCATATCTTTGTAAATGGAAAATGGAGACGCTCTCTACAAGACGTCAAAACAAGGAGACTAGCTGATGTTGGCAGCGACCACAACCTGTTGATAGGGAAACTTGCACTGAAACTAAAAAAGGCAAAGACAGGAGAGAAGAAGAAACAGCGTTTTGATACCACCAAGCTACAAAACCCAGAAACCAAGCAACAGTTCACAATTGCTCTGAAGAACAGTTTTGGTATTCTGCAGGAGGAAACAGAGATGACTATACACAGTTTCAACATGGCCATGGAGCTTGCAGGGAAAGCAGTGCTAGGCTACAGGAGAGCAAAGAAAGAGCAGTGGATTTCCACATCAACTTGGGACAAAATAGACCAAAGGAAAGGAATAAAGAAAAAGCTGCTCACCACAAAGTCCCCAAGACTCAAAGAAAGACTTTCAAGAGAATACTCACAAAAAGACAAAGAAGTAAAAAGGAGTACCAGAGTAGACAAACGCACTTACATAGAAAACCTCGCAGAAGACGCAGAAGCAGCAGCAAGAAGAAAGGATATGAAGTCACTCTACCAAATAACCAAGAAGCTGAAAGGAGATCCAAACCAGAATCTCCCTCTGAAAGACGCAGATGGAAAGATCATCACAGTCGAGAAAGAGAAGATAGAGAGATGGAAGGAGCATTTCCAACAGGTTCTCAATCGTGCAGATCCACCCAGACTTGCAGACATCCCGGAGGCAGCAGATGACCTTGAAATCAACCTCGAAAATCACAGAAGCAGAAGTCAGAGAAGCCATTAAAGCCCAGAAGAATGAAAAAGCACCAGGAAGCGACAGCGTCTGCGCAGAAATGCTGAAAGCAGATGAACAAGAGACACCCAGAATCCTATGCCAGATCTTCCAGAGAATACGGGATGAAGAAGACACACCAGATGATTGGAAGACAGGCACAATTATCAAGCTACCAAAGAAGGGCAACTTGGGGAATTGTAACAACTGGCGGGGCATAACCTTGTTATCAATGACATGCAAGATTTTCAGCCGCATAATCCTGAAGAGAATATCAGCAGCTACTGATACAATCCTCCGCCAGGAACAAGCCTGGTTCTGAAGAGGCAAGTTATGCATCGACCACATTTTCACGCTACGGCAGATTGTGGAACAAAGCACGGAATGGAACAGTACGATCTACATTGCCTTCATTGACTTTGAAAAGGCCTTTGACAACCTTCACAGAGAATCCTACGGGATCCCACAGAAGATGGTAAATGTGATCAAGATACTTTACACAGACGTCCAGTGTCAAGTCGCCTGTAAATGACAGAAATCACCAAAAATGGAAACAGAGGCATCAGATGGACACTTACCTTGATCTTGGAAGACCTGGACTATGCAGATGACATTGGACTGCTGTCTAGCAGGCACAACGACATGCAAGAAAAGATGGACAAACTCACAACAACAGCACCACAGATTGGGTTAAAGCTCAACACAGCAAAAACCAAACTGATGAGGATCAACTACAAGACAGATAACCCCATCACCATAAACAACATAAACAACAGTGATGCTTTGGAAGACGTTCAGGACTTTGCATACCTGGGAAGCAAAATCACAACAGATGGGGACTCTGTAAAAGATGCCATGGCTAGGATCAGAAAGGCAAGTCAGACCTTCGCTGTGCTGAAGCCCATCTGGAAATCCAAGCAACTGAGATTGGAAACAAAACTGAGAGGGTACAATAGTAATGTTCTCAGTGTACTTCTCTACGGCTCCGAGTGCTAGAAACTGACAGCCAAGCTAGCACACAAGCTTGAGACCTTCCAAAACAGGTGTCTACGGAAGATCCTAGGAGTATTTTGGCCCAACACCATCACTAATGAAGAGCTGCACCGCAAAACAGACGCAACATCCTTGGCCACACAGATAAAGAAGAGAAGATGGAGATGGCTTGGACATGTGTGCAGAATGTCACCTGGCACACTGCAGATGGTAAAAGGAGACGTGGTCGCCCAAAAGAAACATGGAGAAGGAGATGAAAGAATGCGGCCCGACATGGAACAACATCACCAAATGGGCTGCAGACCGACAGCAGTGACGCTCTCTTGTTGATGCCTTATGTGCCACCGGGCACGAAGAGGACTAAGTAAGCAAAATGTAAGTAAGTATGTCGCAGTTGAAATTATAATAGGGACAAAGAAATGTGTAATATTTAATGTATATATGCCGTATCAATGTAGTGATAATGAGTCTTCCTATTTAGAAAAGCTTGGTGTCATAAAGGCAATTACCGATGAACTGGACAATACTTGCTCTGCTATTACTGGTGATTGGAACACAAACTTACGTGACATAGATAACTCAATGTTTGCTGGTTATGTTAAATTTCAGTTTGGAGAATAATCCAATAATTTCATCCTGTGATTATCTTCCTATCAACTTGTGCACATATGTAAGTGAACGATGGAATACAACATCTTGGGTGGATCATGTTATGACAAGTAATGACTTTCACAATACTGTAACTAATATTGATATTCTATATGATTTAACAAGATTTAACAAGATTTGCCATCCAAGCCAAAGGCCCAGATGGCAAGTGGACAAGGAAGCCATTGGCTTATCGAGAGTCCAACAATGTTCACCTACTTATAACCCGCCCTCCTGATATATGTGTCAACCTTGTTTTTAAACATATTCACGCTGCTAGCAGTTACACAATCTGTAGACAGTTTGTTCCATTCATTTATTGTCCTCTGTGAGAACGAGTGCTTCCTGATGTCCAATCTACATTGATCCTTTACTAATTTTACCTCATGTCCTCTAGTTCTGCTATCCTTCTTGAGTGAGAAAAACATATTTCTATCAATATTTTCATACCCATTCAATATCTTAAAAACTTCAATCTGATCTCCTCTTAACCTCCTTGTCTCTAGAGTTGTTAAACCACATTCTTTCAGGCGTTCTTCATAACTAAGGTCTCTAAGTTCTGGAATCATTTTAGTTGCTCTCCTTTGTATGCGTTCAAGCGTATCTATATCCTTCTTACGATATGGTCTCCATGCTTGTATACAGTATTCTAAATGAGGTCTAACTATTGCTTTATAAAGAGGTATAATTAACTTTTTTCCCTTATATGTTATGTTTCTTCTAATCAATCCAAGAATTTGATTACCCTTTGAAGCTGCAATACCACACTGCTCTGAAACTTTCATATCAGCGCTTATTGTAACTCCTAAGTCCTTTTCTTTTACAGTAGTACCAAGATGATGATGTAAGTGACGAGGATCATATACCGTTCAAAGTGCATGTCAACAGTGACAATATCCCAAATCTAATGAACAGCACTAACAATTGTGCAGAAAAGATTAGATGGAACAATATGACTCAAAAGGACGTAGATAAATGTATGCTCACTGATTTGCCTGAGATACATGTTCCTACTGAAGTTATAGGTTGTAAAAACATAAACTGCAATGATGAAAATGATGTACATGCTGTAAATAAAATGTACAATGACATAGTAAGCTCACTACTACGTGAAACTAGAGGCATGTGGATGAATGCTGGCAAACCCACACAGGGGCCCATATTTGAACTGCATGTAAAAAGTAAAGCGAGATTTAAATATGCTCTATGATTGATCAAAAACAATGAAAATATGTTACGTAAGGAGGCACTAGCTAAGAACTTGTTGGCGATGTGATCATTCCATGTTAATTTCTTGTCGATGGTTACTCCAAGGTACTTGGCGCCAGTGACCTCCTTCAGAGCTTTCCCGTAGATCGAATAGCAGCTGAGTACTTTCTTCTTCCTTCTGTTGGTGATTCTGATAATCTCACACTTGTCTGGGTTGAACTCCATCAACCAATCTGCCTCCCATTTCTGCAACCTGTCGGTGTCATCTTGTAATTTATCTACGTCAGCTGTTGCGTTGATGTTCGGTACAGGAGGCAGTCATCAGCAAACAGACGTGCAGTGGAGGATACTTGGTAACACAGTAAGAGGATGGGGCTGAGGACTGTGCCCTGTGGAACGCCTGAGGTGACAAAGGTTATTCACAGCTGCTGAGTGAACCACAGAACACTGTTTAAGAAACTCAGTGAAAGAGGTGTTCCAGGATATAATTATATTACGTGTATTGACTTACTGGTATAAAAACCAGACCATGTTTATTAGGTGGGGTGATGTAGATTCTGTGAAATTCAAAGTAACTAATGGTGATAGACCAGGGGGATACTATCCCCTTACTTATTTAATGTCTATGTTGACGAATTGAGTGAACAACTATGTAATGTTGGCTGTAATGTGAATGGACATTTGATTAATCACATAATGTATGCTGATGACTTAATATTGATATCACCAACTTCAGCTGGTCTATGTCAATTATTGTATGAATGTGAGAAATTTGGAATAAGTCATGATGTTAAATATAATAAAAAAAAGAGTGCTATTATGATATTCAGATCAAAAATCTTGAAAGGGTGTACTATTCTTGACTAAGTTGAATGGGATTACTCTTAATGTGGTGGATACAAATAAATATCTTGGGCATTATATCACTGAGGATCTTTCTGATGATGCAGATATCAACAGGCAACGCAGAACTTTATTTGTGCAAGGCAATATTATTATGTTACGTAAATTTTACATGTGTTCTATAGATGTGAAGCTTACACTGTTCCACACATTGTTCACCAATGTATTCTGTTCAGTTATGGTGGAATTACAAAAATCTACTATAAATAGATTACACATTGCATATCATATTTAAAAATTATTTCTTGGTTTATCTAACTCTGTTTGTACAATGTTGTCAATCCATAATAAGAAACTTAGTATGTAGATTTATGTGTAGATTAGAGTTCATCTAATTTTATTATAAGGGATACACTGTATATTAGTCACTATTTTGCAATTTTCATCAATAATTCGCAAACATTGGTACAAGCTGTTATATGTGACAGAAACAAATGTAAATAATTGTTTACTGCAGCTCAATACTATGTAGTATTTTAATGTCTGCTTTTGTTTTGTGCAATAACATATGGAACTCTGATTGCATGTATGATGTGCTCTGTTGAGTCCTGAATAAAGATATTGAATTAAATTGAATATTGGACATGATGTCTTTGTGTTTATTTACTTAATTCAATGCATATTAAACAGTCTTCGTATATTTCATATTTACAACTCTGGTTAGCTATGTTTAAGGTGGCCAATTACCCAGAAATAAAAGTAATTAAACTTAAATTTTGAGAAAAAAATGTGTGTAACTAAAATGGGCTTGCAATTTATTATAAAAATGGAAAATTTTTAATTAGACATGAAAACAATTAATTGACCTAGCTGTGGGCCCAGGTCTCTAGTTGGTTGTGGACCCAGGTCTCTAGTTGGTTGCGGACCCAGGTCTCTAGTTGGTTGTGGTATTCACTGCACACAGTAAATTATCATGTGTAAATGTTAAAATGTTATTTGCTATTATTATGTGTCTAACTAAAATGGGCTTGAAATTTATTATAAAAATGGAAAAATATAAAATAGAAATTAGACATGAAAACAATTAATTGACCTAGTTGTGGACCTAGGTCTCTAGTTGGTTGTGGACCCAGGTCTCTAGTTGGTTGTGGACCCAGGTCTCTAGTTGGTTGCGGACCCAGGTCTCTAGTTGGTTGTGGTATTCACTGCACACAGTAAATTATCATGTGTAAATGTTAAAATGTTATTTGCTATTATTATGTCCTACGTGTGTTCACAATTGTATTCATTCTTGCCAATTAGTGTCAACTATTTCTTTCAGGTATTCACATTGACTCTGATATTTTACTCTATATGACACATTCTATCTGGCATCCTTTATTTAATATTTAGTATTACTCTAACTAAATGTTATATACTGGTATATACCAATTTGTTTAGGTAATCCTACATAGCTTCATAGAGATAACATTTTTGTGTATTATTGCAACTGATTAAATTGTATTTATTATTTTATTATTATAGGGTCATTCTCAAATTGCGGCACTATTTTCATTCCAAAATTTTTTTTGTAGTCACTGATCACATATTTTTCTATTGCATATGGTTGGATGATTATTCAGGTATATATGGGATATATTATGTAAGCGGGCCAGGATAAATATAATTAATAACAATACAGTGGATACTTTATTAAGCCTACCCTAAATGATTGTGTCCACTGTATTACACAGTGTGTGAAACACACCATGTTTATTCAACCTGTACGTATCACTCTAATTTTACTTTACAGTTGTCCTAAATCATAACCGAATAGATTTTAACACGATAATGACAATTTTATGTGCGTGGAGGAGCGACAACAATATGAAACACATCACAGTTTAAAATAAGTATTAACTACATATCAACTCACGAATAAACTAACTTGATTATGGTAATGATTTGTGTTTTACTAAATGTTATTCTCATATATATAAATGTTAGTATGTCACATACATTACACTTACAGGACCAGTAACACGGTGGACACACAGGTAACACGGTGGACACACAGGTAACACGGTGGACACACAGGTAACACGGTGGACACACAGGTAACACGGTGGACACACAGGTAACAGGGTGGACACACAGGTAACACGGTGGACACACAGGTAACACGGTGGACACACAGGTAACACGGTGGACACACAGGTAACATGGCGAACAGATAAGTAACACGGCAGACATTAATTGCATTGCAACTTGACAATGCAGGCAGGTGAGGGGTATACACACACTGTACACAACAGGGCATGCTGGTCTTATATGGTATGTATATACAAGGTGATTGTATGTGTTACAAGGTTAAGTGTGGCACACAACAATGTATTCTGAAAGTGTTTTTAGATGACAACAAACGTGCAACAGTAACACTCTTCCTCTAATTGCCTTCCAATGAAACCACGTGCACAGAGTCTTGCTGGATATGCTGCCATCAGTCAGGTAAGTGGTGAGGAGGCGGGGTGTGCTACATGGCAGAACAGTAGCTGTACATGCAGCCTTTTGACCTGACATTGCATGATTAGCTCCTGAGGATTTCTACGGTATCAGCACTCTTCAGTATTGACACATCTGAGAACTCGACTCGCATTGCCGATAAGAATTGGCGACATCAGATAAACTTTCACTTTGGTGTCATTGGCGCTCAACATGTGGTACATCGACTTGGCATTGGCACAATCACTACCCATGTTCACCAGCTTATCCGCCATTCATTTAGACTGCCACGCCTACTCCATCAGGGGCTCCCTTCCCAGGAAGATCAGGAAATAAGAGAAGAGATTGGAAGAAACACCTGAGGATACAGAGAATGAGTGAAGAAAGACTGACAAAGAGAGTATGGAAAACAGAAGAGGATGATAGAAGGAGAAGAGGAAGACTGAAATAAAGATGGAAGGAC
This sequence comes from Lamellibrachia columna, assembly GCA_963662155.1. Taxonomy (NCBI): domain Eukaryota; kingdom Metazoa; phylum Annelida; class Polychaeta; order Sabellida; family Siboglinidae; genus Lamellibrachia; species Lamellibrachia columna. Next base: position 20,676,386 of record OY759266.1, read on the forward strand.
AGTGTTAAGAGAGGTCTTCAAAGGGCAGACTTGAAAAGCCGAGAGTGGGAGAGAAACGATTGCGATAAATGGAGACGACTCATCGAGAGGTCGGAACAGCTTATGAGATGTGACCCACAGCACGCAAGGGACACATGGAGAAGAAGACTTGAGATGCAAGTTCATCATTGTATCACTCAGAAACCTCCTCTGTCGTTCCTGGTTACCGTCTCCTTCTTTCCAGTGGACTTACAGCTTTTATCATCGAGAATGTAGAAATGCCTTACGTTTTGTGGGTTCTTTGTGCCTCATGATTTGTAGTGTTTTCTGGCAAACATGTTGCTCATATCTCCCATATCCGTCGTCTTCAAGTAATACGCTTAGTGTAGAAGCCAAGGTTGGCTTGCATGCACAATTTGAGTTGGTACTTCCTCACCATTGTCCTGCCTGCCTACGAGTTTCACGTACTGTCGTTTGCATCGCTTCTGGGTCGTAGCCGCGTAGTTTGTGTACATCTGGTCCGAACAGACGTTGTGGAAAATAAGGGTTTTCATACACCTGAAGATGCTCTAGCTACCATAGCAACTGGGCTGTTTGAGATCTCGGAACAGCCAACGCTCCTGGCTATTAAATAATTCCTGAAACCTGGCAATAAATTTGATGGCTTTCCACTGCATCCTGCAATTATTAATATTATGCTTAGGCTATCAAATATCCAAAAGGAGTTTGAAAGTATATACACATATGTACTTTGTAAAATACTAGAAATGATTTGATTCAAGATACTCACATTAACATATATTTGCTGTCCACAAATATGTATGGCATGAATCTATGTTCAGATACATGATGCCCTACACTACTCTACAAACAACATTACAGAGACATCATATAATGTCTGATGAGTGGATCATAACAACATAACATGACCACTGCTTGAATCAAACAAATTCAATATAATGCAATATTACCATGTATTCCACAATGTTGGGATGATGGCTCAAACCAATGAGAGCTTTCACTTCTTTGTCAACACGTTTGTCGAGTTGTTGGTCATCGTACTTTACAAGTCTCTTGACAGCGACTTCGCGCCCATCAGTTGTGGTGAAGCCGAGATATACGGCTGTTCCAGAGCTCCTACAAATATTAATTAAATGTACGCTTGATGATACAAAAATAAGATTTTCTGTGCTATATTTTAAGGAGGACTAACTGTCTAACTGTTTCACGTAGCTGTCTTGCTTGTTTTTGGGCAGGAAATGCTGGCTCACTATTGTTCTTGCAATATCACTAATCTTTGCAGGCCTAATGACAACATATCGCATCGACCTGGACACGCAAGGTGTTTGTTAGGACCCTTGGCTCACCCGAAACAGCGAAAACCTACGTCGTGCATGACAAAAACAACTGCACTTGTTTTGACAGATCGCTGTGAAATCCTTCGCACATTGTTTGAACATTTGAGGTTGAAGGTCAATGGCTTTCAGTCCTGAAGGTATAAATGTTGTCTTCTTTCATTATATCTGTGATGAAGAATTTAGACCTAAATAGTGATGTTAATATGAGTGAATCTGTGGTAACAATTTATGACAAAAACAGCTGAGTTAGTTCAATTTTAAAAGTTTTGAATACACTGACTATTTGCACAGAAATTATGCTGACTATGTTGACCCAGACAATACCTTCTAGAAGGATATAAAAATAAACTGCTCCTATTATACAGAAGCCAAATTTGAACACAAAACAAAGTGCATCAATGCATTATCAATAATACATTTTAATGCACAAAGTTTAAATGCTAACTTTAAGAATATTAAAGAGTTTCTGTATGTACTGCATAATCCCTTTGATGTAGTCATCATTAGTGAATCGTGGATTCACGAAGGGAATAAAAACTGATTTGTATTAGAAGAGTTTGAAGCCATACAAGTCAACCACAAAAACAAACGAGGAGGCGGTGCAGCTATTTACATTAGGGAACCCAATGACTTTAATGAAATCAGTAGTATGTTAAATCAGAAACAGCCAATGGCTTTAATGATTTCTTCGTAAATGTTTGACCACATCTTGTCAGGAAAATCAAATCACCATTAAATGGAACAAATATTTATGACTACATTCACGTCAAACCGAATGCCTCTGTTTCTTCATGCCACTGATGAGCAAGAAGTACTGAGTTGTAAACAACTTTAAAGGGAAATATTCAACTGATAATGATGGTATTGACATGTACATTGTAAAAAAGGTTATTTATTTATATTGTAAAGCCTCTGACTCAGATCTGTAATAGATCGTTTGAATCCGGTGTATTTCCAGACAAAATGGAATTGGCAAAGATCATTCCATTATTCAAATCAAATCAATTTTCCAACTACAGGCCTGTGTCACTTTTACCACAATTTTCAAAAATTAGAGAAAAAAATTTTTGACCTCAGGTTAGGCAATTTGATTGAACTTAATGAAATTGAATGAAAGTCAGTATGGTTTTAAACAAAAATACCAGATCAACTTCCATGGTCTTGTTGGAATTAACTGAGGAAATAGCAAATAGACTTGAAAAAAGCATTTGATACTGTAAAACATAATCTACTGTTGAAAAAAAATGAAAATATGTGGTATACTTGGTCTTGTATACAACTGGTTAATCAGTTACCTTAAAAAAGGGCACAATTTGTTTGTAAATGAAAAGTCTAATCTTCTAAACATGCTATGTGGAGTACCGCAAGGATCAATACTCGGGCCAAAACTATTTTTGATTGATATCAATGACTTATGCAATGTTTCCGATTTAGTAACATTTATTTTATTTGCTGACGACACCAATATATTCTATTTTGCTGATGACCCAAATATGCTTAGCACAGTAGTCAATCAGGAGCTGGTGAAATTACAAAATTGGTTTGCAGTGAACAAACTGTCCCTTAATGTCAACAAAACCAGTTTCATGTTTGGAACAAAGAGAAATGTACCTGGTATAAAAGTATAACCAATTATCAAGAGAACATAGAAAGAGTATCAAACAAAATTCCTGGGTGTAATCATCGATGATATGCTATCCTAGAAAGCACAAATTCAATCGGTTAAATCCAAGTTAACAAAAATAACATCAATAATTTACAAATCCCGATGCTTACTAGATGTCAAGTCACGGTCCGTGTTATACTTTTCACTTTTTATGCCTTATATTGACTACTGTTCTGAGATTTGGGGCAACACGTATCGCTATAATTTATGGCCCATATTTTTTTTTACAAAAAAAAAGAGTTATGTGAATTGTATATGGAGCAAAAGCTCAAGACCATACCAACAACTTGTTTATTAAGCTTAATGTTATAGTTATAAAGTTTTTTGATTACACTGAGTATAAGACGGCTATCACAATATACAAGGTGAAATTTACAATTTACTTAAGAAAAACATTCGGAAACTTTTTCATTCGAGAGAGACGAATGTTGTCATGTTACAAGAGAGAGATAAATTTAAACAAATGTATGTTCGTACTACACTGAAAACAATGTGTATGACTACCCGGTACAGTTGGAGTAAAACTGTGGAATAGCTTATCTGCATGCCTAAGAAAGTGTCAAAATAATTCTACGTTCAAAAAAGGTACAAATCATCAATTATTGAAAGATATACGGCAATAATGGAGTCATGAGATATTGGGTATGTTACAGAGGTATTTTAAATTTTATTATCTTGATTGATGTTGTATTGTTTATTAATACCATTATCTTGTAATACAATTAACAAACCACCAGCAACAATGTATCTTTAACTTAAAAGTACTTGTAATATTTAGTAATGGAATGCACAGAGGGGAGTAAACATAAGTTTAAACTTCAACTCTCCCTGTTTCCAACTCATCGTTAATACTGTATATAAATGTATGTGTGTGAAATTTTTTTTCTACATTTAATATACATTCTACATTGGAAATAAATATTTTTTATTTGAATGATTTTATTGATTTTACTGAATAATTCAAGTAATTTTATAACATGACTTTTAAAGAATCTTAGAAAATTTTATAATTATGATGAACAAGGAAATAACATGTCTATCTTCAGCAGCGTTAACATGTTATAGGCAGGGTTGCATTGTTTATCCCACATGGCGTAAATACCGGTATAATTAAACCACAGTATACCGGTAAATGGTTTATAGTTATTACACTGTGATTTATACTAAACCGTCAAGACGAAAAAACGTTTATGATACCAAACAATAGAAGAGACATCCCTGTTTAACCGCAGTGTCAGCACTGAACCATTCGGTCAGTCTATTACTTGTGCAAACTGTACATTTGCAGTCATTGTAAAAAGCTTTCATGATGTTGATAAGCTTTTCTGGTAACCATATTGATGCAGGACATAAAGTGGGTCTATGGAGATTATCAAACTCTTTCTGAAAGTCCACAAAATTGACAACAAGAGGCGATTGCCACTCAAATGTTTCCTCGATGATGTCAGCATCTTTTTATCAGCAATTCTGTATTCTTCCTTTGTTGTTTGATAAATGGAATCTGTATTTGTGAAAATGAATGCCACATTTTAAATGTGCCCTCTTATTTATTTCTCCATAGCTTCACTTGAAGTTAGCCAACATTCCCTAAAGTTTGTTTCATGATTTGAAAATCAAATAATTGTACCACAGCAATTTTAACAACCTATTTCATTAACAAATTCAACAGTTGTTGGGGTATACTCATTTTGCTACAAGCTACACGCGACATAAAGCACAATTGGTGACCATCTTAAGGTAAACCAGTTGTAAATCAATGTTACCCGCATGAAACTTTGCACTGGCCATATGAACTGAACCTTAAAAAAAACTGTTGGTGACAGGCTTGGGTTAAAAAAATGTGCCAATGGACTTAAAAAATGTTGCATTTGCATTTAAATGTAGTGTTGTCTCCTGGTCCGCATTTGCACTTGCATAAAAACATTTGCATTTGAATCAGACATTTGCATTTGATTAAAAACATCTGCATTTGGTTAAAACCATTTGCACTTGATTTTAAAAACATTTGCATTTGAATCAAAACATTTGAGGCCTTTAATGCAAATTTCTCACAAGTTGCCCGCCCCAAATGTTTACTTTAGACAGATTTGCAGAAGCCATGATTAGCAGTCAACTTATGTGTTTGAGTGCTCACCTATGCTAAGCTTATCTGTGAAATGCAATCAGTGATGTTCAGGCAGCCTTTTGAAATCAATTATCGCACAAATTTTGGGAATTCACAATCTATCTCAATTTAATCATCTCAGCAATGATGCATTACATTTAATCATTTGGATTGCTTTGCTTGGATTATTCTCACCCAGAAATTGATCATTTTCAAGCGGACAGTAACACTAAGACTAATCCTGCCAAATGTCACCGTAGTGACCATAATCAATATATACCAATATACACTTTTTAACTACTCTTTCTTCCCACCAAGCGCTAAATGTCTGCTACAGACAGTAAAGTTTCTGCTACAGACAGTAAAGTTTCTGCTACAGACAGTAAAGTTTCTGATACAGACAGTAAAGTTTCTGCTACAGACAGTAAAGTTTCTGCTACAGACAGTAAAGTTTCTGCTACAGACAGTAAAGTTTCTGCTACAGACAGTAAAGTTTCTGCTACAGACAGTAAAGTTTCTGCTACAGACAGTAAAGCCCAAGTATTTCTTACTAAGCAAATATGCCAGATCATTCAGGTCTTTATCTCATTGTCTTCCTGAATGGACAAGGTTTATTTGAAGAAGAAGAGATTGGGCAATTAAAGGCAGCTGCCTGCTCCTTCCCTTTATGGGGGAAAGAAAACTCCCCACTTGAATAAATCCATTGTTTATCCAAGGCTAGTGTTCAACCCAAAGGTTTCCCTAATTAAATATGTCACCTGTAGTGCTAGTACTTGTCCTTTTAGGGTAATGATTTTCGATTGATCACTAAAACATTATTTAGTAGTAAAGCATCTGTTTTATGCAACTATAATTAATAAAGTTGATGTAACCTGATATGTATTTTGTTGGCATTTGTATTTGAATCATTTCTGACACTTGTATTTGCAACATCTCAAACACTTGCATTTAAATGCAATCATATATATGGGTGTATTAGCATCATTTCAAACATTTGCATTTGCATTTAAATGCATTGACTCGCATTTGAACCCATGCCTGGCTGATGATGACCGCCATGGATTTTATCCCTGTATCTTAAATTTATTCTATAATCATACACTATTTTAGTTTCGAGAATAAATCATGAAGACGCCAAATACAATCGTATTTAAGAAAATACCCGGGAGAAAAGTATAAAAATGAGAGATATACATAAATATTGGGTGGGTGGATCCATAAACCAACTAATAAAAAACAAACGCCTAAGAGTGTCTGGGTCTTTATGTAAGAGAGGGGTGCGGTGTGTGTGCTAAACCACATTATGAAAGAGGAGCGTGGTGTGTGAGCTAAACCACATTATGTAAGAGAGGGGTGTGGTGTGTGAGCTAAACCACATTATGTAAGAGAGGGGTGTGGTGTTTGTGTGTGTGCTAAACCACATTATGTAAGAGAGGGGTGGGGTGTGTGTGTGCTAAACCACATTATGTAAGAGAGGGGTGTGGTGTGTGTGTGCTAAACCACATTATGTAAGAGAGGGGTGGGGTGTGCGTGTGCTAAACCACATTATGTAAGAGAGGGGTGTGGTGTGTGTGTGCTAAACCACATTATGTAAGAGAGGGATGTGGTGTGTGTGTGCTAAACCACATTATGTAAGAGAGGGGTGGGGTGTGTGTGCTAAACCACATTATGTAAGAGGGGGGTGTGGTGTGTGTGCTAAACCACATTATGTAAGAGAGGGGTGTGGTGTGTGTGCTAAACCACATTATGTAAGAGAGGGGTGTGGTGTGTGTGTGCTAAACCACATTATGTAAGAGAGGGGTGTGGTGTGTGTGCTAAACCACATTATGTAAGAGAGGGGTGTGGTGTGTGTGCTAAACCACATTATGTAAGAGAGGGGTGTGGTGTGTGTGCTAAACCACATTATGTAAGAGAGGGGTGTGGTGTGTGTGTGCTAAACCACATTATGTAAGACAGGGGTGTGGTGTGTGTGCTAAACCACATTATGTAAGAGAGGGGTGTGGTGTGTGTGCTAAACCACATTATGTAAGAGAGGGGTGTGGTGTGTGTGCTAAACCACATTATGTAAGAGAGGGGTGTGGTGTGTGTGCTAAACCACATTATGTAAGAGAGGGGTGTGGTGTGTGTGCTAAACCACATTATGTAAGAGAGGGGTGTGGTGCATGTGCTAAACCACATTATGTAAGAGAGGGGTGTGGTGTGTGAGCTAAACCACATTATGTAAGAGAGGGGCATGGTGTGTGAGCTAAACCACATTATGTAAGAGAGGGGTGTGGTGTGTGTGCTAAACCACATGATGTAAGAGAGGCGTGTTGCGTGTACTAAATCACATTATGTAAGAGAGAGGTGTGGTGTGTGAGCTAAACCACATTATGTAAGAGAGGGGTGGGGTGTGTGTGCTAAACCACATTATGTAAGACAGGGGTGTGGTGTGTGAGCTAAACCACATTATGTAAGAGAGAGGCGTGGTGCGTGTGCTAAGCCACATTATGTAAGCGGGGTGTGGTGTGTGTGCTAAACCACATTATGTAAGAGAGGGGTGTGGTGTGTGAGCTAAACCACATTATGTAAGAGAGGGGTGTGGTGTGTGTGCTAAACCACATTATGTAAGAGAGGGGTGTGGTGTGTGTGTGTTAGCTAAACCACATTATGTAAGAGAGGGGTGTGGTGTATGAGCTAAAGCACATTATGTAAGAGAGGGGTGTGGTGTGTGAGCTAAACCACATTATGTAAGAGAGAGGTGTGGTGCATGTGCTAAACCACATTATGTAAGAGAGGGGCGTGGTGTGTGAGCTAAACCACATTATGTAAGAGTCGTGGTGCGTGTGCGAAACCACATTATGTAAGAGAGGGGCGTGGTGCATGTGCTAAACCACATTATGTAAGAGAGGGGCGTGGTGTGTGAGCTAAACCATATTATGTAAGAGAGAGGCGTGGTGCGTGTGCTAAACCACATTATGTAAGAGAGGGGCATGGTGTGTGAGCTAAACCACATTATGTAAGAGAGGGGTGTGGTGTGTGTGCTAAACCACATGATGTAAGAGAGGTGTGCTGCGTGTACTAAATCACATTATGTAAAAGAGAGGTGTGGTGTGTGAGCTAAACCACATTATGTAAGAGAGGGGTGGGGTGTGTGTGCTAAACCACATTATGTAAGACAGGGGTGTGGTGTGTGAGCTAAACCACATTATGTAAGAGAGAGGCGTGGTGCGTGTGCTAAGCCACATTATGTAAGCGGGGTGTGGTGTGTGTGCTAAACCACATTATGTAAGAGAGGGGTGTGGTGTGTGAGCTAAACCACATTATGTAAGAGAGGGGTGTGGTGTGTGTGCTAAACCACATTATGTAAGAGAGGGGTGTGGTGTGTGTGTGTTAGCTAAACCACATTATGTAAGAGAGGGGTGTGGTGTATGAGCTAAACCACATTATGTAAGAGAGGGGTGTGGTGTGTGAGCTAAACCACATTATGTAAGAGAGGTGTGGTGCATGTGCTAAACCACATTATGTAAGAGAGGGGCGTGGTGTGTGAGCTAAACCACATTATGTAAGAGTCGTGGTGCGTGTGCGAAACCACATTATGTAAGAGAGGGGCGTGGTGCATGTGCTAAACCACATTATGTAAGAGAGGGGCGTGGTGTGTGAGCTAAACCATATTATGTAAGAGAGAGGCGTGGTGCGTGTGCTAAACCACATTATGTAAGAGAGGGGTGTGGTGCGTGTGCTAAACCACATTATGTAAGAGAGGGGTGTGGTGTGTGTGTGTGTGCAAAACCACATTATGTAAAGAGGGGCATGGTGTGTGTGCTAAATCACATTATGTAAGAGGGGCGTGGTGCGTGTGCTAAACCACATTATGTAAGAGAGGGGTGTGGTGTGTGTGCTAAACCACATTATGTAAGAGAGGGGTGTGGTGTGTGTGCTAAACCACATTATGTAAGAGAGGGGTGTGGTGCGTGTGCTAAACCACATTATGTAAGAGAGGGGTGTGGTGTGTGAGCTAAACCACATTATGTAAGAGAGGGGCGTGGTGTGTGAGCTAAACCACATTATGTAAGAGAGGGGTGTGGTGTGTGTGCTAAACCACATGATGTAAGAGAGGCGTGTTGCGTGTACTAAATCACATTATGTAAGAGAGAGGTGTGGTGTGTGAGCTAAACCACATTATGTAAGAGAGGGGTGGGGTGTGTGTGCTAAACCACATTATGTAAGACAGGGGTGTGGTGTGTGAGCTAAACCACATTATGTAAGAGAGAGGCGTGGTGCGTGTGCTAAGCCACATTATGTAAGCGGGGTGTGGTGTGTGTGCTAAACCACATTATGTAAGAGAGGGGTGTGGTGTGTGAGCTAAACCACATTATGTAAGAGAGGGGTGTGGTGTGTGTGCTAAACCACATTATGTAAGAGAGGGGTGTGGTGTGTGTGTGTTAGCTAAACCACATTATGTAAGAGAGGGGTGTGGTGTATGAGCTAAAGCACATTATGTAAGAGAGGGGTGTGGTGTGTGAGCTAAACCACATTATGTAAGAGAGAGGTGTGGTGCATGTGCTAAACCACATTATGTAAGAGAGGGGCGTGGTGTGTGAGCTAAACCACATTATGTAAGAGTCGTGGTGCGTGTGCGAAACCACATTATGTAAGAGAGGGGCGTGGTGCATGTGCTAAACCACATTATGTAAGAGAGGGGCGTGGTGTGTGAGCTAAACCATATTATGTAAGAGAGAGGCGTGGTGCGTGTGCTAAACCACATTATGTAAGAGAGGGGCGTGGTGTGTGAGCTAAACCACATTATGTAAGAGAGGGGTGTGGTGTGTGTGCTAAACCACATGATGTAAGAGAGGCGTGTTGCGTGTACTAAATCACATTATGTAAAAGAGAGGTGTGGTGTGTGAGCTAAACCACATTATGTAAGAGAGGGGTGGGGTGTGTGTGCTAAACCACATTATGTAAGACAGGGGTGTGGTGTGTGAGCTAAACCACATTATGTAAGAGAGAGGCGTGGTGCGTGTGCTAAGCCACATTATGTAAGCGGGGTGTGGTGTGTGTGCTAAACCACATTATGTAAGAGAGGGGTGTGGTGTGTGAGCTAAACCACATTATGTAAGAGAGGGGTGTGGTGTGTGTGCTAAACCACATTATGTAAGAGAGGGGTGTGGTGTGTGTGTGTTAGCTAAACCACATTATGTAAGAGAGGGGTGTGGTGTACGAGCTAAACCACATTATGTAAGAGAGGGGTGTGGTGTGTGAGCTAAACCACATTATGTAAGAGAGGTGTGGTGCATGTGCTAAACCACATTATGTAAGAGAGGGGCGTGGTGTGTGAGCTAAACCACATTATGTAAGAGTCGTGGTGCGTGTGCGAAACCACATTATGTAAGAGAGGGGCGTGGTGCATGTGCTAAACCACATTATGTAAGAGAGGGGCGTGGTGTGTGAGCTAAACCATATTATGTAAGAGAGAGGCGTGGTGCGTGTGCTAAACCACATTATGTAAGAGAGGGGTGTGGTGCGTGTGCTAAACCACATTATGTAAGAGAGGGGTGTGGTGTGTGTGTGTGCAAAACCACATTATGTAAAGAGGGGCATGGTGTGTGTGCTAAATCACATTATGTAAGAGGGGCGTGGTGCGTGTGCTAAACCACATTATGTAAGAGAGGGGTGTGGTGTGTTTGCTAAACCACATTATGTGAGAGAGGCGTGGTGCGTGTGCTAAACCACATTATGTGAGAGGGGCGTGGTGCGTGTGCTAAACCACATTATGTAAGAGAGGGGCGTGGTGTGTGTGCTAAACCACATTATGTAAGAGCAATGTGTGTCACACCACAATAGTTAGCCAAAGCTGGTCACTAATTTTTGTCAGGCTGCGTGACGTCATGTTTGCAATAGCATAGCATCGCCTATGACTCGGTACACAAGCTGTCAGCGTATACATGTGCCAGACAACAACACGGTCACATAGTGACAACAACAAAGTTAGTAACTTGATGGTGGATTGGATTGATCAAAGCAGTCACATGTATTGCAGCCACCACTAGTTTTATTTGCAGGCGACTCTTGCATTGCTAGCTGGCAAGAAAACTATATTTATCCTAAAATTAAAGCTTAAAAGAGATGCCACTGAAAGTATCATCCAAGAAATCTGATGTTGTGAAACTAAAGATTCTAGAACGAAAAGCTACTTTTCAACTGGAATTGAAGAATAAGTTTGAGGCTCTGGGAGATATTTTTGAAGACAACAAAGAAGCATGAATTCAATTACGAATGCCTATGTTTCGACTGCAACATCTGTTCTTGGAACTGGCAGAAAGTTCTTGAAACTGGCAGAAAGTTTTTGGAACTGGCAGAAAGGTAACAAAAGAATGGATCAGTAGAGAAACATGGGAAGTAATAGAAGAAAGGAAAGTTTCTAAAGTGAAGCTATATTGAACGTCCATCTTGGACATGCCACATTTGACACACCTATCAGACGTGTAACCAACGACAATAAGACATCATGCCGCCCAAGCATCGTCAAAAAAGCTTGTCAGAGGTTACTCGCTTTGAAGGTATTGACAGTGAACTTCTAAAACTTACCTTTATTGAAACTCTGAGTGACAGTGATGTTATAAAACAATTGAAACGAGCTCTGAGCAAGAGATTGCTGACAAAATAGACTACTTAGCAGCTCAGACTGAGCAATTAAAACAAACTGTGAAAGTGAAGGACGAGAAAATCAAAGCACTTGAAAGTAGAGTCGACTTGTTAGTATCGGCCAACGACAGCATCGAGCAATATCCTAGAAGATCCAATTTGAGAATAGAAGGAATACCCGAATCTGTAGGTATTGGTGAAATTGAAAATGCAATCCTAGACATTTAACAAGATTTAACAAGATTTGCCATCCAAGCCAAAGGCCCAGATGGCAAGTGGACAAGGAAGCCATTGGCTTATCGAGAGTCCAACAATGTTCACCTACTTATAACCCGCCCTCCTGATATATGTGTCAACCTTGTTTTTAAACATATTCACGCTGGTAGCAGTTACACAATCTGTAGACAATTTGTTCCATTCATTTATTGTCCTCTGTGAGAACGAGTGCTTCCTGATGTCCAATCTACATTGATCCTTTACTAATTTTACCTCATGTCCTCTAGTTCTGCTATCCTTCTTGAGTGAGAAAAACATATTTCTATCAATAATTTCATACCCATTCAATATCTTAAAAACTTCAATCTGATCTCCTCTTAACCTCCTTGTCTCTAGAGTTGTTAAACCACATTCTTTCAGGCGTTCTTCATAACTAAGGTCTCTAAGTTCTGGAATCATTTTAGTTGCTCTCCTTTGTATGCGTTCAAGCGTATCTATATCCTTCTTACGATATGGTCTCCATGCTTGTATACAGTATTCTAAATGAGGTCTAACTATTGCTTTATAAAGAGGTATAATTAACTTTTTTCCCTTGTATGTTATGTTTCTTCTAATCAATCCAAGAATTTGATTACCCTTTGAAGCTGCAATACTACACTGCTCTGAAACTTTCATATCAGCGCTTATTGTAACTCCTAAGTCCTTTTCTTTTACAGTAGTACCCAGAACAGTATCTCCCATTTTATAGTTTACATTCAAGTTCCCATGTCCTGTATGTAGGCATTTACATTTCCCAAAATTGAACAGCATCTGCCATTTCTCAGACCATTTCACTAATCTGTCTAGATCGTTTTGTAAATGTTGTTTATCACCATCAGTATTAACCTTTCTAAACAGTTTTGTGTCATCCGCAAATTTCAGTACGTTACTTGTTATACTGTCGTCCAAGTCATTGATATAAATTAAGAATAATATAGGTCCTAGTACTGACCCTTGAGGTACCCCACTCAAAACCGATTTCCAATTTGAAACTTCTCCATCTACTACAACTCGTTGTCTTCTGTCAGTCAGCCATTGTTCTATCCAGTCAGTTATGCTATCCCCGATACCATGGGCTTTTAATTTAAGTAGCAATCTTTGATGTGGCACTTTGTCAAAAGCTTTCTGAAAATCTAAGTAGATAATATCTACTGGCGATCCCACGTCTATCCACTTAGTGATTTCTTCCAAAAAACATAACATATTTGTTAAGCATGACCTTGCTTTAAGGAATCCATGTTGAGATGAATTTAATAATTTATGCTTAACGAGGAAGTCCACCATATGGTCTTTAATTAACCTTTCTAATAATTTACAAATCACTGACGTTAAACTCACTGGTCTGTAATTCTCAAATTGCCAAATCATGGCAGTAGGTTATAATTTTTCATTGTCAATGATCGTATGAAGTTAACCCCAGTCCTGCAGTCTAACGAGATTGAGCGAGCGCACAGAATTGGCCGCCCTAAAATGGATGGCGGGCGACCACGCACTACAATTATTACACTAAATAGCGAACGTCGGAGGGACGCTATATACAGAGCTCGAATCAACCTAAAACAGCACAATACAGCCTCGGGTCTAAACCTTCGTTTATTTGTGAATGAAGACCTCACGAAAACTCGTTCTGAACTTCTGTATGAACTTGGAAAAAATGAACTGATTTCTGACTGTTGGTCTTTCAAGAAACTCAGGGTGTTGTCCATCAAGTACGAAGTAAACAGGACGCATGTTTCAAGCTGCGCCGTTTTGACGCCTGTGTTACGTAACTCCTGCGGACATTCCCGAGACACTGCTGTGTCAAATGACGTAAGCATTGTCTGGCACTTGCACACTTGCACACCTTCAAGTAGCGTGAACCTACGTATCCAGTTCCATGACAGTATTATTATTATTTCTTTATAAACAACATGAATGTATTTTAGTAATATAACCTATCCATGTTATACGGATATATTATTTATTACAGAGTATCATTTTATTTTTCAGACTAAATACAATTACAGTAATCTATTTAGTTAGGCTGATTTGTAGTTGGTACATGCCAAATCATGGCAGTAGGTTATAATTTTTTTTTTCGATATCAAGACTAACCACCTAAGCCTGTGTGCGCATATAATTTAATGGGCACGTGCGATTATTAATGATTGGCAGTCCTATCTCACCATTGTATTGTAACTTGTGTTATCACCATTGATCTCGGTACCTCGTTGAACAATCCCAAGGACTGGATAGCGTGCTGTATAACAACGTACCTTTACTTGAGGTCTTTTTACAGGTGTTGCGGTAGCCAAAACCAATTTTGGTGGACCTAGAGTAAACAGTATCAAGGATCACTTCAGTCGGATCGCTGTTGCCTATCCCCACTTTGTGTGTTTACACAGGTAGGTGTCATAATGTCAAATTTCTACGAATTGCTATTATATGAACTATTTTCCTGGATATGGTGAGGTATATGTTAGAGTGTATATAGACGGATTGCATCAACAAGTTATGCAATAATAGTATCCAAGTGTGGTGTGGGAGCCCACATTGGAAGTTTATTGTTAGGCATGGGGCATGAACAGGTTATGCAATAATTGTACCCATGATGTTTTCGCTTTTGGCGTGGTACATTATATTAAAAGGGGTATCAACGTAATGGGACCGTCCACGACACGTTCGTCGTCTCCACGTCATGTTGACGGCCGACTTACAGAGCGTTCAGCCGACTGTTCAACTGCCTTCCCCGCGCGCGCGACACCAGTGCGTCCGCACGAGCTGTCGTCACGACACGTTAGCCGTCGTCACGACACGTTAGCCTTCTCCACGACATATTGCCGGCTGACATACTGTACGTCCAGCTGACCGTTCAACTGTCTTCCCCGTGTGTGACATCAGAGCGTCCGCGTCAGCCGTCGTCACGAAACATCGCCGTCTCCACGATCTATTGACATCTGGCCTACTATCGTCCAGCCGACAACAACCTCGACATCACTGCGGTCGAACGTATTCTGCTGCCGGTGAGATTATGCGACCGACGGCCACATCAGTTATCGTTCTACTCAACCCAGCAGAATGCGCGAAGGGTATTGTTGACTTTATGCGTCACAAGGCATGCTTCTGTGACTATTTTTTTTCTTTTTTCGGAACATTGTATTATAACTGCTTGTGACGAATTTATTAACACTGATGTCTATTATTTCACTTGCACCATTTCAGTTAGGTTTTGATTCATTCATAAACATATTCATGTTGATTACTTTGGTGTTGTTTTTAATTTGTGGAAATTTCTTACACTCATATGTTGAGCTTAATCTAAGTACGGCCCGCCCCTGGTTTTGCGTGGACCACCACCGAAATCCGTGACACATAACTAAACATAACCGCCTTGCAAGCAAACCAGTCATTGTCCACTTGGAAATATATAGGATTCATGACTGGAACAGATATTACAAAAACTGTAATGATGAATGGTGGGGAGGGGGGAGAATGTCACATTAGATTAAAAAACTCACTTTTATAGGTGTTCTAATAAATCAGTATTGGTGCTGAATGGTAATGGCTTTTGTTTTGGTAACCTGCTTGAATTGTGTGATGTTGTTACTTATCCTTTCCCTGTTCATCCTTCTTTTCAAGGGATATATTTATTTTGATAAGCATGCTGTAGTCAAGAAGAGTACTTCATTTATATACGAGTACAACCATCTGGTAAAATGGGTATCGCTCAAACAGAGATAAATATAATTGGTTGATTCTGTAATTTTCCTCAGTAGAATACCAAAGTGTGGGTGTGATCTGTGTCATTGAAGCAGTTCTGTGTAACTTGTGTGTTTGTGTGAGACAGGATGAAGGACTCTGCACGCTGGCATCTCTGTAACAGAATAGTGACCGCCGCCTTCCACGCCACCATCCAGTTGTGGAGCGTCATGATCAGCAATGATGGCGGCCTCGTCACGCGAGAGATAGGTCAGTCAGTGAGATAGGTCTGTCAGGAGAAAAGGGCTCTGAGGAGAATCATGTCACTGTCATAGGCACCATGTGTGTAAATGGTGCAAAATAGTCACACAACACCATGTTTGTAGAGGGATGCTAAAAGTTGGCAAACTTTGTATAGAAATGTTGTTTCTCATAAGCAGTTTATATACTATTTATGAAAATGTTGACCACTTCCTTGCATTTATTAAACATAACTATTTACCAAGCTAATGGCGCTCTTCCTTCTTGTTCACCGCTGTACATGGTTGAGGGTCAGGTGAAGTATTGTCGAGCCCCTCTTTCTGTTGTTTCTTTTCATAGTTTTCTAAAGGCCGCTCCCTCTCTCCATCTTTCATCTTCCTCCGATCTTCTCATATCCCGCCTCAAACAGTCCTCCTATATTTGCTGTGGCCTCCCCCTTTTCCTGAATTGTTGATGTTTTTTCACCTCTGCTCTCTTTGCTAGTTTGCCTCCATTCATCCTTACCAAGTGGCCTGCCCATCTCACATTGCTTCTCGACAATCATCTTGTTAGGCTGCATTGAATCCCAACCTCTTTCCTTAGGTCGTTCATCCTTCTTTTGTCCACCCTCTTTGTTCTTTATATTCGACGAACTCAGTTGTTCTCACAAACTTGCAGCAGCGGTTGTTGCTGTTCTGCCAACGCCACTGTCTCCAGATCATACAGCCATGCCGGTGTAACACGCATACTGAGGAATTTCCCTTTCAGCTTTTTCAAAATGTTTCAGTCCAACATGACTCCCCCTACGTTTCTCCAAGCATTCGCTCCCGCTTGTATGCGACGTCTCACATCTACGTCTGAATGCCCATACTCCGTAAACTTTCATCCATGGTAAACAAAGCTATCTACTTGCTTGATCTCCTTACTGTCCAAAATGATGGTCAGCTCCTCTCTTTTGTGTCCAACCCACATCACTTCTGTCTTCTCCAGGCTCATTCTCAGTCCGTGCTTCTTGAACACCCCCTTCTATTCCTCCAACACTTCCTGTAGTTCTTGTTTGCTTTCTGCTATTATGGCCAAATAATCTGCATACACCATCTTCCTGAGAAGGTCCACAAATCCAACTACCATTCTCCCTTGCATCTCAAACCTCTTCTCTACAAGCTGTCTTAATGCAAATATCCCATCAGTCCTCATTTTCCCTTTCTGAATCGCTGTTGTTCTTCCCATAATTATTGCTCTACTCTCTTTCGGATCTTGCCATTCATGGTATTCTCTAGCAGCTTCATGATATGATGTGACTTAGAAATGTAATGCCTCCGTATTTCCCAAAGTATTCCACATCTCCCTTCTTCTACCATATTGGGACAATTAGCTCTGTCCACCTTCTTCATCCCTTTCATCCCGGTTTGCATCTCTGTATCCGTAATACCAGTTAACTTCTCTTTCCCCTCTACATCCATTGGTAATTCCTCATCGTTGTTATTTCTTTCCTTGTTCAGTAGCTCTTTGGAGTAGCTTTCTCAGACCTTCAGCACTACCTCTTTTTCTGTCACTAACTTCCCATTTATATCCTTGATCATCTTCTTTGCACCATCCTCGTCTAGTTTGCTATATACGTCTGCTTCCATATCTCTCCTCACCTAACAACAGCTCCCTTTGCCGCTATATTCACCTGCCCGTATGTGTGTATATCCTTGAATCCGGTTGATTTCCCCTCTCCTTGTTCTTCTCTATTTCTTTCCAGGCTTCCTTCTTTTCGCATACTGCCTCTGTAACTTCACAGAGGCAGCCCCTATATTGAAGAATGCTAACAATGTATGCTAACAATGCCCCTATAATGAAGAGAGCGTGTTGACAACGACTGTGTAATTTGGTTGCGTGGGCAACTAGTTCCTGTAACATTACTGCACGTGCAGTTTTATGTGGTTTTCGGTCTCTGCTAAGTACAAATCTATTTCGCCATACACAAATGTTCCAAACCACCCATAGCTCAAAACTGTACTTGATGAAACTAAAAGGGAGTACAACATTATATATTGTTCTTCCCCTATTGTTCACTTTATGCAATTAGATAGGACTTCGCTCTGCTTTGTATTTGTTCTTATTGTATAGAGTTACAATAAATTTGAATTGAATTTTTTAGTTCAGTCGACTAAACTGATACATTCAGACCGAGGTACTTTTATGTGGATTAAATATCTCCATTTAGCAGGTCCATAAAGAACTGTTTTATTAAAATGTGTGCATATTGTAAGGTGAAAACGTCGTGCTACTTCACTGAATAAAAGTGTTCTCTCCCCTCTGCAGGCAAGTTCCATATGTATGTTGTCATCAACAACCTGTTCTTCATTGGCAATCAACTCGCAGCACTCAGTAGGACAGGCAAGGTGAGGGTGTGGCACACAATGACACTGAACTGGCAATTAAATATCTCATGATTGCTGGACTCAGTACGACATGCAAGGTCGGGGTGTGGCATACAATAAAAGAACTTGCAGGTACAACTCTCACCGTGGCAGGTTTTTTCGCTCACATTGGCTCCATTCAGTATGACAGGCAAAGTCAGAACTTGCTGGTATATCTCACGGTGGCTGCACTCAACAGGGCAGGCGATGTCGGGGTGTGGCATGCCATGACACAGAACTGGCAGGTAAGGCTCCTCGTGACGGCCAATCAGTGATATCTAGGGGGGTCACAGCGGAGATAGTTTTGTATAAGTATATGGACAAATGAAATGTTATGCAAATATTTCTATGAGGATGTTATTTCATTATATATTAATTGTCATCTTTTGAATGAAACTCTGATCTGTATTTCATAAATATCTTGCAAATACGGCAGTTGTTGAGATTTGTGTACTAAGGTCACTGTATAGCCAATGTGTCCTTTTATATACCCATATCCGTAGTAATACTTAAAAATAACTGAAGCTTTATATTTACTTGTCATCATGATTAGCATGCTTTGCCTTACAACAGTGACAAAACAGATAAATAAATGTGTAACTTAAGATAAAATATACAATTGAAAGCTTGGTTTTCTTTTCAAGTAATCCAAATTGAAGCATTGATTATGAATATAACTAAAGTCATATTAGTCTGGATGGATACGGTTAGGACACAGCTAATAAAGAAAACATATTGTATAAACCTTTCATTGTGCTGTTTTCTAAAAAGTGCTGTCTGTGTGGAAATATGGATAACTATAGTTGCTATACTTGATGTTTTATTGGAAAACTGGGTACCTCTTTGTTGTTAGTCTGGACCCGCCTGTTATTTGAAGAAAAATGCTTTTATTTAAGAAAAAATAGCAACTTCTAATAATTCTTACATCCGTAAATACATTGTCGCCGTTGTCGAAGCCTCCTATTTTCGAGGCGCCGACGCGATCGCCGACGTAGAGACGCAATCCCCACTCGTCCTCGGCGTGTTCCAACAGTTGCCTGCAAACTATGCGAGAGATTATCGGGAAGTCGCTCTGGTGATATTCAAAGTTAGCGGCGTGTTGGAATTACATAACCACAGTGTCGTAGTCTCTCCCTCTCCCTCTCAATGTCCCTCTCCCTCCCCTCCTTCCCCTTCCTCCCTCCCTCCTGCCTTCTCCCTTCCTCCCTCCCTTCCTCTCCCCCCCCTCTCCCTCTCTACCCTTCTCCCCCTCTCTCCCCATCTCCCCCCTCTCCTCCTCTCCTGCTCTCTCCCTCTCTCCCTCTCTCCCTCTCTCCCTCTCTCCCTCTCTCCCTCTCTCCCTCTCTCCCTCTCTCCCTCTCTCCCTCTCCCCCTCTCCCACTCTCCCTCTCTCACTCTCTCCCTCTCCCTCTCCCCATCTCTCCCTCTCCCCCTCAATGTCCCTCTCCGTCTCCATTTCCCTCTCCCTCCCCTCCTTCCCCTTCCTCCCTCCCTCCCTCCTGCATTCCCCGTTCCTCCCTCCCTTCATCCCTCCCTCCCCCTCTCCCTCTCTATCCTTCTCCTCATCTCTCCCTCTCTCCCTCTCCCTCTCTCCCTCTCCCTCTCTCCCTCTCCCTCTCTCCATCTCTCCCTTTCCCTCTCTCTCCCCCTCTCCTCCTCTCTCGCTCTCCCCTCTCCCCCCTCTCCCTCTCTCCCTCTCTCCATCTCTACCTCTCTCCCTCCATCTCTCCCTCTCTTCCTCTCTCCCTATCTCCCTCTCTCCATCTCTCCCTCTCTCTCCCCCTCTCCTCTCTCCCTCTCACCCTCTCTCCCTCTCCCCCTCTCCCCTTCTCTCCCTCTCTCCCTCTCTCCCTCCCTCCCTATTGACGTGCCATCAGGAGTCAATCCTTCCAGCATTCCAGCATTTGCATTTGCATGCGACCCATAAATATTTGATTTATCAAATTCACAAATGTACGATCAAATGCATGCGTAATTCTTTGAATATTTATTATTGTTAGATTCACTTTCTAAAGTTCACAACATGCCATTAAAATAAAGTTCTCTGAAATGAGCATTATCTTCAACAGGTTATGAAATCGTTGTCTGACCTATGAATCAACTTTTACAAGGTGCTCTTTAAAAGTGCTCTGTAGGTCAACTGGTCAATGCCTGAGCTGTTGTTTATGCAACATGAAAATACCATCTCGTCTGTAGGTTGATGGCTTCACAGATTTACCTGTTCATTGAAACATATTAAACAATGCAGACAAATGACCCCTTGTGTTGTGTTGGCACTGTTGGGGTGGATTCGGGTGGCAGCGCATTGTGTTAGTAAACAGCAGCAGTAATATTGACAGATGTGACATTGATGACAGTGGCAATGCCCAAAGTGTGGGTGTGCGAACTGTTTGTTTGACGCAGATCTACAGATCGATGTAACTTGTGTGTTTATGTGAGACAGGATGAAGGACTCTGCACGCTGCCAATTTTCTTGGACTAGTCCGTGTCTGATGGATTTGATAGATCAGGCGGTCCTCAATGCCAAGGTGCTCAACACTGGCCAGGCGAACTGCAGCAGGATGGTGGCCGCCACCTTCCAGTCCACTATCCAGTTGTGGAGCGTCATGGTCAACAATGATAGCAACCTCGTCACACGTGTGATAAGTCAGTCAAAGGCTCTGGAGAGAATCATGTCACTGTCATAGACACCAGGTTTCTAAATGGCGCATCATAGTCACACAACACCATGTATGTAGAGGGGTGCTAAAATTTAGCAAATGTTCTATTGAAATAATGGTTTTTCTCATAAGCAATTTATACACTGTTTATGAAAATGTTGACCATATTATTGGATATATTAAACATAACTTTTTACCAAACTAACGGTGCTTTTCCTCTTTGTTCACTGCTGTTCATGGGTTAGGGTCAGGTAAAATATTGTCAAGTCACTCTTTCTGTTGTTTCTTTCCATACTTTTCTATCGGCCGCCCCCTCTCCATCTTTCATCTTCCCCCGATCTTCTCATATCCCACCTCACGCAGTCCTTCGATCTTAGCTGTTCGCTTCCCCTTTTCTTGCATCCTTGACGTTTTTCCATCTATCTCTTCCAATCTCTTTACTAGTATGTCTGCATCCATCCTTACCATGTGGCCTGCCATTCTCACCTTGCTTCTCACCAATCTTCCTGTTGAACTGTCTTGTTGCATCACATCTTTCCTCAGGTCGATCATCCTTCTTTCGTCAACCCTCTTTGTTCGTGTTATTCAACGAAACCAGAACCAAACTTGAAGCTGCTGTTGTTGTTCTGTCAACGCCACTGTCTCCAGATACAGATTCAGGCATGCTTGTGTAACACAAGCTCTCAGGACTTTTCTTTTCAGCTTTTTCAAAATGTTTCTCTCCAACATGACTCCCTCTACCTTTCCCCGAGCATTCGCTCCCTGTTATATCCGACATCGCATTTTTACCTCTGAATGCCCATCCTCATTAACCATTCCTCCAAGTTACACAAAACCATCCACTTGGTTGATCTCTTTATCATCCAAACTAATGTTCAAGTCCTCTCTCTGATGTCAAACACACATCACACATCCGTGCTTCTTGAACACCCCCTTCCATTCCTCCAACACTTCCTGTAGTTCTTGTTTTGTCTGCTATCATGGCCAGATCGTTTGCACACATCCCCTTCCTGAGAACATCCTTCATGCTGATCTTCCTGCTGATTAGTGCCAGCACCATGATAAATAGTAAAGGGTCACTTCCTTGCCTCTAACCGATTTTAACTGGAAACTCTTCCGACAAACCAGATCCAACCACAACTCTTCTTTTTGTTCTCATGAACAGGACAGGTCTGGGTGTTGCACGCCAGGACACAGAACTGGCAGTTAAATCTATCACGGTGGCTGTGCTCAGTAGGGCAGGCAAAGTCGGGGTGTGGCATTCCATGGCACTGAACTGGCAGGTAATTCTCTCACGGTGACTGTACTCACTAGGCAGCCATAATGATTATCTTTATGATGACATAGAAAACAAATTAAAATCTTTTAAAAATTTAATCCCCATCCCCGGAGGCCCACATGGACGGTTTCCCATTTGACCCTCCATGTTCGTCAGAAGGGGAATAGGACACAACAGACATACCAACATAAACTTATTTATATGTTAGATAGAGCACACAGAATATGTGTATGCAGACATTGAAAACTAAAGCTGATTGAGTGTTGTTGTTTCTGCGTCCTTCCTACAGACATGCAGAAGTTCCCGCTGCGTATGAAGGAGAGATACCATAGTAGGGACCGTGTTACAGCCCTCAGTGTCTTTCTCGCCCCCACAGCGGGTGAGTCTCCCTGCTTGCTACATTTGACTAGAATGTTAGAACTAAAAGTTATGAATTCTGACTAATTCATAGAAACTACACTTAAGACTAACGTCTCATTTAGATGTTTTGATTATATTTGTTACGCTAATGTGCAAGTTGCTCCTTTGAAGCAGGGCTGTTTTGGTATTGTACATTGCTTGACTGTTTTCAGCCCTGAGTGGGAAATGTATTGAGATAGCCTACTGGACAATTTCGAGAGCTGCGCAGGTGATTCTGCAGCAACCAGAGTCAGTTGGACAGGGCCACAGTTCTTCCAGACGTTCTCTGTACACGCCAATCCCATCACCAAGGTGATGTTGTCAACGAAGCATTGCGTCTCTGGTAGGTCCAATTCTCAATTATATTTCTATGGAAAATATTCAAATATACCTGGAAAAGCTTTATTTTATGATGATGACCATGTCACGTTTATGGGTTGATTTTTAGTGGGCCATCAATTACATATACTGTGACATCCTCAGTTATATAAAATATACAAGTAAAAGCTTGGTTTTCTTTTCAAGTAATCCAAATTGAAGCATTGATTATGACCATATCAGCTTTTGTTTCATATGACGCGGCTTATCAGTATCAGGTCCTTGAATAATGGAAAGTGAATCACT
The DNA here is from genome assembly GCA_963662155.1 of Lamellibrachia columna. Classification (NCBI taxonomy): domain Eukaryota; kingdom Metazoa; phylum Annelida; class Polychaeta; order Sabellida; family Siboglinidae; genus Lamellibrachia; species Lamellibrachia columna. Next base: position 20,699,663 of record OY759266.1, read on the forward strand.
GTAGCTCACTGGTGTGTTTGCAGTGTGCTCTGAGTACAACCATGTACATACGTGGAACGTGACCTGATTCCTTAGCATGACCAGCACACACCCCGGCTCAGTGGCCTTGGCATCATTCAAGTTTACCTCCATACAGAAGGTGGAACCACACCTTCAGTATATCCACAGTAACAACTTTGGTAAGTCACATTGACAGGATCTAGAATTACAATAATTATATATTTCAGTAAATTAGATTATATATTAAGTTACGTAATAATTTTTTTTATTGGAAAACTGGGCACCCCTTTTTTGTGAGACTGGGCCCGCCCGTTATGAGAAGAAGAATGTTGTTATTTAGGAAAAGAAATAAAATTTACATTCGAGGAGCCACCTAAAAATTTGCATTTAATCAAGTTACTGAACCAGCAAATTACATTGTTCACTGATGGTATAATAACTTACTATCAACTAACCGTAATTCAATTATACGCTTTCATCTGCAAAGACAGCCGAAAATCAACTTCAGTAATTGGACAATTTGCAGACATTCTGTGTGTAATGCAGTAGCAGAACAATATCCAGGATAAACTTCTGAAGAGATACTGTCTCATCAACAGTATTTCTGGAATATTGTCCGTGGAGTTAATGATGAGATATTGTCCAGATAATATTGGTAGGTATACAATCAGAGAGATGCTAACTTATATGAATCTTACATTCCGTGGTTGTGCGACTGGGTCAGCGAACATATAATGACTCGTGCAACTCTTCTGCGCACCGCCGCTTTCGGGGCATTGTTTTTGGAATTACATGCATTCTGGTTATATGGTTATTTTGAGTAGGATAACTTATTACTATTTTCTGAATTGTATCACATGTAAACAAAGGAAAGATGCATTTGTTTTAATTTTACAATGACACTAAACATTCAAACACTACCACAGCCAGTCACTGTGGAAATACGTGCATATAACACTTTTATAACATTTCACCAATTTATGAATTGGAAGGTATATTTTATGTGCTAACTCCATTTTGACTTGACAACTGTTATAGCCTGTGTACTATCATAATATTTGCATGTGTGTATGTATATTATTATTCAGGCAATGTTTCGTCCATATTTATATGGACGAACCAATATGGTACATAACTCATTATTTCGGTATTTTATGCATGGTTAGAGGTTTAACATTCAACTTGTTGCTGCGTTCGATCAGAATCGTCCAGGCATGACGTATATTTGATGTCCTCGACAGTCAAAAGAACACAATGCCATGGTTGGGCAACCTAAACTGACTTTGCCATGTACTATCAGGGCTATCAAACATGACATAACTAAAAACACGGGGGAAGTAGTTGTAGACCGAACTGCCCTAGGTATACGGGTGGTTGTCTTGCCCCAGGGTGCACCAAGATTGTTTTTTTGTGTATTTTTACTGCTGCAAATGTTCATCCTTTTATGGTCGTCGGCACACTGCTTCAAATGTTCATCCTATCATTCCACTATTATTCAACAGATGTGTAATATAGATGTAATGTTTGGTCGAGTTAGAATTATATATATTTTTGGAATGGAACCATTGGTTGATTCAGACAGAAAAGGAAGCTATTTAGTTAGACAGGTTTACTTACACCTATGTGTAACAAGATATTTGTAAATGGTGTTTGTAACATATTCACATGGCCTGCATTAACAGAAACTGTAGAAAATTTGTCCCATTCATTTATTGGCCTTTGGGAGGATTAAATGACGACGTCTGTTAATATCATTCCAGACACAATGGGTCAGCTGTGGACTCCATCTCTCGTGAGTAGGACATCACCACGAAGAAGTGAGTTGGTTGTTGTGCATCCATCAGCTGAGATTTTCCCAGAAGCATATGGTAAGTGAGCGAGGAATATATATTTAGATTTCATTAGTTTATTCTGTTCTGTGATCATGTGCTGGAGCTTCCTTAGCTAATTTACGTGAAAATTAATTAATTTGCTTTTGCTATAATTGATGAAACCATGAAAGAGACGTATCACGTTCCATCTAATCGTATTTTAGCGCCTTTGTTTTTAAAGACGTCTGTGCAGATATACAGATTATTGGCGGTTTCATGTAAAGTCTCTCAATCCCGCTCAGCCTAAAAAATTGTATGGTAATTAGACTGAATTAATATTACACCATTAATTATTTCAATACTATGCGGGAAAGTTCATTTTGGCAAAAGTGTTCCCTGTACGTGAAAACGCCCACATACAAATGTTTTTATTATTACCGTTGTTACATTTAATGTATGCAAATGTTATAACTTATTATATAATTTAAAAAATAACGTTGCAGTCGGGGGTCAAACAAAATAAAGATATTGCCACATGGTTTCTCCTGGAAGTGTTTAAGGACAATCAGTGCATACTGTTCTGGCGACACAGCAAATGATCAAGTGTTGACTGAATTTATACCATTCAGTGAACCATGTGTAGGTGTTAAATCTATTATTGACCAGACTTGAGCGGATCTACGCACTGGGTAGTGGGTCCAGGAAGTGTATGGAATGCACCATTTCCTTGCTGAAGCTATCTGCTGCATTTGATACCATTGTCACAGGACAACTTATTAAAAGTGTGTCAATGTGGTGTGGCATATCTGGAACAGAGCTGGTTCTCGTAATATTTAACTGATAGATACAAAAGAATGAAGATAGCGAATAGTTTCTCAGCTGCCCTCCCTACTTCACGTAATGTTCCTCAGGGTGTTTCACTCTCTACGCTACTATACTTGGCTCAGTTATTCAACGTCACAACTTGGATCACTAAATGTATACTAATAGATCCCATACCTATGCTATTTTGGCTACACGAGATAAAAATCACTTCCAAAACTAGCTCAGAGATTGTCTCCACAAAATCTTCCATTGGATGACAGAGACCACATTAAAGTTAAATGCAAGTAAATCCGAGTGTGTTATTATTGGTGGGGTAAATTTTGCATGTTTATTTGAATGGATTAGGTGTGCACAATATGTTGCAAGACGTTTCCTGATGTGTCAGACTTTAGATTGTATGTAGAGAAGCAGAGTAAAATCAAAACGTGTGGAAAGCATTAACTTAACAGTGTCACCTGGCTGTTCTTCGAAGAGAACACATTTGCATGTGTGCTGGAGTGCCGTAAAACACTAATATTATATAGCCTTTTTGTTTTGGGAGTGACGTAGAATGATGTAATGAAAGGATTGATTTACTAAAATGCAAGGAAGGACATCCACATAATAATTGACATGTAATTGATTATGGATTGACAGACGTTTGCTACGATGACAATAAAACTGATGCCGATTGACCAACTAATGCGAATCGAGAATAATAACCTTTATCTGAATATGTAATGATTGATGTTATTTTGTTTAAAAAATAAGAGACCAATGACGCGAGTGACACTTAGCATTATATGCTATTTGGTTGCACCTCCTATCGGTCGGTGGAGAGACCAATCCACAGTCACCGAGTCTCTTATGGTTGCTTATCGAGCAGCTCTCAGGGGAGAGATTTGTCGGCCCCCAGACCATAGCGCAGTTCTCCACCGAAACTACTGACAATCCCTATATGTTGAGCTTGCAACACTTATTACAACACGTCTACCCATTTATATAGTATGTACACCCTGTTTAGATGAATGTGTGGTGTGAACTCTTGAAACATGTTCACTTCACATTTAATTGACATAACAAATACTCATTAAACAATTTAGTTAATTAGAATGTTTTTTATATGGCATAGTTGATGTTGTAATACAGCAAAGTGTATAACATGCATAAATAATATTACTAATCTATGTTATTGATATTGAATTATGCAGATCTAGTGGTGAAAATTATGCGCATGCGCCGGAAGTGATCACTCTAAGATGGCGTCTATTAGAACGTTGGCCGTGTAATTGATATCAACAACCCTACAAAACACTGTCTTAGGAATACAACACACTCCAAGTGGAAAAGGTTTATTATATTGGCAATAGTATCATCGAATAGTTGTGTTAACTGGTATGTCTGTTTATCTATGCATCTAGCAATTCCCACCGCCGTTACTTTGTTGAACAAATGTACATAACAGTTACGTTAGCCAACAATAAGCCAAAACGCCTCGAAAGTGTCTCGTCTCCTTGCCAGCAACAGTCTAGCCAAATTTTCATGCGACCAATACACAGTCATGAATTTCATCAGAAGCAGAAAAACATAGTTGTCACTAATTAGTAATCTGTCCCAATACATTATTCAAAACTCCATATGAAATGATCAATCGTTTGTAGAATGAATAAAATATGTATCAGAATTAATACCATATCAAACATGTGTACTCCGTAGTATAGATATTATTTATCTAGAAAGCCAAATAATTTTTATACACAAACCTTCCGCATTCTGATAGGTCAAAAAGTCCCTGTTTATAATGCACCTTTTGTTAGTAGCTGTCTCGAATCATCTCTTTCTTTACCAATTTCGTCCGACTGGCTGTCAACGCAATGCATTTCTACCTATCTAGGTGAGATCAGCTTTTACAGAGAACACCACAGGAAGCACGCAGCGTGTGCTATTGATATACAACGTATGTTGAAACAGATAACATGCACGCCAACACGGATGTAGCACACGAAATGCTATCTTGCACATATTTCTCCAATTGATCATTCTTCAGTCATGGTAGGCCGTACACCGTATACCAATTTTTGGAAAAAGAATCACCAACTTCGCATGGATTGCTATATAAGACACGCTAAATGCAAGAATTCCCTGCATGCTGGCTGGTAAACAGGAATGAACCCTTGTGGTCTGTTGTCTGTGCTGGCAGAGGTAATCAACGAACCACGACAGGCATTGTCCATGCGCTCGGACGGCATTGTCTTGTTTGCATCAGATAATCTTTTGCAGCACCACGCCTTGACACCTGTCAACGCCCTGAATGACGTTGTAATCCTCACTTAGAAGGGCAATTTCTATGTCGCAATTATTCTGGTATCCTAATTGTATCGACACATGCGTGTTGTTCTATTGAGGATACGTAATCGTTCTGTTTACAGCAATTTTCTCAACACGGTTACACAAAAAATAATAGTACGCATCAGTTGGTGTACGTGCAGTGTTCTGCTGTAAATGTGATTTAAATGTGGGCAGAAAAGGACAGCCCCTTACACTGGATAAAAATGTATCGCAACTTCTCTGGGAAGCATTTATCCTAATTGTATCGACACATGCATGTTGTAATGTCGAGAATACGTAATCGGGGATGGAAGCAGACAGGGAGGGAGGCAGACAGATACGCATGAAAATTATGTTCGTCGTATCCAGTCCTTTGTACTGTTCAAAGTGTTTTACACTTCACCCACTAACATACCTGTTCATTCCAACTTCATCTCGACTTCTCTGGGAAGCACTCAGTCATGCTGCAGTTACTGCACGAAGACCATTCTGAAGATTTCCCTCGACAAGCGATAGCCATGAAAGGTTAAAAGACAACAGTGTTGTTCTTTGTTAAAGATGCAAATCAATAGATGTAAGTACATGTTTTGGTTAAGACAATGGCTGTGTACACTATAAAAACATCTGCTGGGAATTTGTCTATGTTTATGTCTAAAACAGCTGCTGGGAATTTGTCTCATGAGAAGTTAGAAAGTTAATAAATTTGACTGTTTCATCTCTTTCAATATGCCTATGCTTCGAAATATGAAAAAAATATTTATTCATTATATTTCTACCACACAATGTTAGAACGCCAGACTCGGCTGAGGGAACCCGTGTTCAAATCCAATTGCTGCCGTACCAAAGCTTTGTCAATTTTGTTCCACCACATTACCACAGTTCACTCAGCTATTAATGAGTACCCAGGTACAGACGAGTGTGGAAATGTGAACGAATAATCTTCGCACAGTAATTGTATCATTGCTGAATGCTTCCCAGAGAAGTTCAGAAGGTGTTGGAATGAACTGGTCAGCCAGGGAGTGAACTGTTAAGCACGTTGAACAATCCCAAGGACTGGATACAGTGCTGTTTATATATAAACATACCTTTACTTGAAATCTTTTTACAGGTGCTGCGGCAGCCAGGAACAATTTTGGTGGCCCAAGAGTGAACAATATCAAGGGTCACTTCAATCAGATCGCTCTTGCCTATCCCCACTTTGTGTGTTGGTACAGGTTGGTGTCATAAGTAGACATAATCACCTTGGAAGCAGGCCAGTCATGGTTCTCTTGGAAATAAATTGGATTATGAGTGGAACAGACATTGCAATAAACTGTAACGATGAATTGTGGGGGAGGGGAGAATGTCACATTAGATTGAGAAACTAACTTTTACATTTGTTCTAATAAATCAATATTAGCGCTGAGTGGTAATGGCTTTTGTTTTGGTAACCAGCTTGATTTGTTTAATGTTATTTATTATTTCACTGTACATCCTTCTTGTCAAAGGATATTTTATTTTGATGAGCATGCTGTATTCAAGAAGGGTACGTCATTTATATGAATACAACCACCTGGGAAAATGCATATGTTGCTAAAACACAGATACATATGATAGATTGTTGTCCTTTGCAGAATATCAAAGTGTGGGTGTGCGAACTGTTTCATTGAAGGAGATCTACAGATCTATGTAACTGTTCTGATGGATTTGATAGATAAGGTGGTCCTCAATGCCAAGGTACTCAACACTGGCCAGGAGAACTTAACAGGATGGTGGCCGCCACCTTCCAGTCCACTATCCAGTTGTGGAGCGTCATGGTCAACAATGATGGCAGCCTCATCACACGTAAGATAAGTCAGTCAGTGAGATAGGTGTGTCATGAGAAAAAGGCTCTGGAGAGAATCATATCACTGTCATAGGCACCAGTTTTCTAAATGGTGCATCATAGCCACAGAACACCATGTCTGTAGAGGGATGCTAAAATTTAGCAAATGTTGCATTGAAATGTTTTTTCTCATAAGCAATTTATACACTGTTTATTAAAATGTTGATTATATTCTTGGATTTATTAAGCATCACTTTTTTTTACCAAACTAACGGTGCTTTTCCTCTTTGTTATGGGTTAGGGTCAGGTAAAATATTGTCGAGTCACTCTTTCTGTTGATTCTTTCCATACTTTCCGCCCCCTCTCCATCTTTCATCCTCCCCCGATCTTTTCGTATCCCACCACAGCCATTCCTTCCATCTTAGCTGTTCGTTTCCCCTTTTCTTGCATTCTTGATGTTTTCAACCTCTCTCTTCCACTCTCTTTACTAGTTTGTCTGCATCCATCCTTACCATGTGGCCTGCCCATATCACCTTGCTTCTCACCAATCTTCCTGTTGCGTCCCATCTTTCCTCAGGTTGTTCATCCTTCTTCCGTCAACCCTTTTTGTTCTTGATATTCGACGAACCCATAACCAAACTTGCAGGTGCTATTGTTGTTCTGTCAACGCCACTGTCTCCAGATACAGGCATGCTGGTGTAACGCAAGCTCTCAGCTTTATCAAAATGTTTCTGTCCAACATGACTCCCTCTACCTTTCCCCGAGCATTCGCTCCCTGTTGTATCCGACATCGCATTTCTACCTCTGAATGCCCATCCTCCTTAATCATTCCTCCAATGTACACAAAACCATCCACTTGGTTGATCTCCTTACCATCCAAACTAATGTTCAAATCATCTGTCTGATGTCCAACCCACATGACTTCTGTCTTCTCTCGGCTAATTTTCAGTCCGTGCTTCTTGAACACCCCCTTCCATTCCGCCAACACTTCCTGTAGTTCTTGTTTGTTGTCTGCTGTCATGGCCAGATCATTTGCATACAACACCTACATGAGAACATCCTTTATGCTGATCTTCCTGGCGATTAGTGCCAGCACTATGATAAAGAGGAAAGGGTCACTTCCTTGCCTCTAACCGATGTTAACTGGAAACTCTTCCGACAACCCATATCCCACCACAACTCTTCTTTTTGTTCTCAGGAACATGACAGGTCTAGGTGTTGCACGCCATGACACAGAACTGGCAGTTAAATCTATCACGGTGGCTGTGCTCAGTAAGAAAGGCAAAGTCGGGGTGTGGCATTCCACGGCACAGAACTGGCAGGTAATTCGCTCACGGTGGCTGTACTCACTAGGCAGCCATACTGGTTATCTTTATGATGACATAGAAAACAAAATAAAATATTTTTAAAATTTAATCCCGACCCCCGGAGGCCTATATGGACGGTTTCCCATTTGACCCTCCTTGTTCGTCAGAAGGGGAATAGGACACAACAGACATACCAACATAAACTTCTTTATATGTTATATAGACTACACAGAATATGTGTATGCAGACATTGAAAACTAAAGCTGATTAAGTGTTGTTGTTTCTACGTCGTACCTACAGACATGAAGAAGTTCCCGCTGGGTATGAAGGAGAGATACCATAGTAGGGACCGTGTTACAGCCCTCAGTGTCTTTCTCGCCCCCACAGCGGGTGAGTTTCCCTGCTTGCTGCATTTGACTAGAATGTTAGGACTAAAAGTTATGAATTCTGACTAATTCATAGAAACTACACTTAAGACTAACGTCTCATTTAGATGTGTTGATTATATTTGTTACGCTAATGTGCAAGTTGCTCCTTTGAAGCAGGGCTGTTTGGTATTGTACATTTCCTTCTCTGTTTTCAGCCCTGAGAGGGAAATGTATTGAGATAGCCTACTGGACAATTTCGGGAGCTGCGCAGGTGATTCTGCAGCAACCAGAGTCAGTTGGACAGGGCCACAGTTCTTCTCTGTACACGCCAATCCCATCACCAAGGTGATGTTGTCAACGAAGCATTGCGTCTCTGGTAGGTCAAATTATCAAGTATATTTCTATGGAAAATATTCAAATATACGTGGAAAAGCTTTATTTTATGATGATGATCATGCCACGTTTATGGGTTGATTTTTAGTGGGCCATCAATTATATATACTGTGACATCCTCAGTTATATAAAATATAGAAATAACAGCTTGGTTTCTTTTTCAAGTAATCCAAATTGAAGCATTGATTATGATCATATCAGCTTTTGTTTGACATGACGCGGCTTATCATTATCAGGTCCTTGAATAATGGAAAGTGAATCACTGTAGCTCACTGGTGTGTTTGCAGTGTGCTCTGAGTACAAACATGTACATACGTGGAACGTGACCTGATTCCTTGGCATGACCAGCACACACCCCGTTTAGTGGCCTTGGCATCATTCAAGTTTATCTCCATACAGAGGGTGGAACCGCACCTTCAGTATATCCACAGTAACAACTTTGGTAAGTCACATTGACAGGATCTAGAATTACAATAATTATATATTTCAGTAAATTATATTATAGATTAAGTTACGTAATGATTTTTTTATTGGAAAACTGGGCACTCCTTTTTTGTGAGACTGGGCCCGCCCGTTATGAGAAGAAGAATGTTGTTATTTAGGAAAAGAAATAAAATTCACATTCGAGGAGCCACCTAAAAATTAATTTGCATTTAATCAAGTTACTGAACCAGCAAATTACATTGTTCACTGATGTTATAATAACTTACTATCAACTAACCGTAATTCAATTATACGCTTTCATCTGCAAAGACAGCCGAAAATCAACTTCAGTAATTGGACAATTTGCAGACATTCTGTGTGTAATGCACTAGCAGAACAATATACAGGATATACTTCTGAAGAGATATTGTCTCATCAACAGTATTTCTGGAATATTGTCCGTGGAGTTAATGATGAGATATTGTCCAGATAATATTGGTAGGTATACAATCAGAGAGATGATAACTTATATGAATCGTACATTCCGTGGTTGTGCGACTGGGTCAGCGAACATACAATGACTCGTGCAACTCTTCTGCTCACCGCCGCTTTCGGGGCATTGTTTTTGGAATTACATGCATTCTGATTATATGGTTATATTTAGTAGGATAACTTATTACTATTTTCTGAATTGTATCACATGTAAACAAAGGAAAGAGGCATTTGTTTTAATTTTACAATGAAACTAAACATTCAAACACTACCACAGCCAGTCACTGTGGAAATACGTGCATATAACACTTTTATAACATTTCACCAATTTATGAATTGGAAGGTATATTTTATGTGCTAACTCCATTTTTACTTGACTTGTTATAGCCTGTGTACTATCATAATAGTTGCATGTGTATATTATTATTCAGGCAATGTTTCGTCCATATTTATATGGACGAAACCAATATGGTGCATAACTCCTTATTTCGGTATGTTATGCATGGTTACAGGTTTAACATTCAATTTGTTGCTGCTTTCGATCAGAATCGTCCAGGCATGACGTATATTTGATGTCCTCGACAGTCAAAAGAACACAATGCCATGGTTGGGCAACTTAAACTGACTTTGCCATGTACTGTCAGGGCTATCAAACATGACATAACTAAAAACACCGGGGAATGAGTTGTAGACCGAACTGCCCCAGGTATACGGGTGGCTGTCTTGCCCCAGGGTGCACCAAGATGGCTTTTGGGGTATTTTTACTGCTGCAAATGTTCAACCTTTTATGGTCGTCAGCACACTGCTTCAAATGTTCATCCTATCATTCCACTATTATTCAACAGATGTGTAATATAGATGTAATGTTTGGTCGAGTTAGAATTATATATATTTTTGGAATGGAACCATTGGTTGATTCAGACAGAAAAGGAAGCTATTTAATTAGACAGGTTTACTTACACCTATGTGTAACAAGATATTTGTAAATGGTGTTTGTAACATATTCACATGGCCTGCATTAACAGAAACTGTAGAAAATTTGTCCCATTCATTTATTGGCCTATGGGAGGATTAAATGACGACGTCTGTTAATATCATTCCAGACACAATGGGTCAGCTGTGGACTCCATATATCGTGAGTAGGACATCACCACGAAGAAGTGAGTTGGTTGTTGTGCATCCATCAGCTGAGATTTTCCCAGAAGCATATGGTAAGTGAGCGAGGAATATATATTTAGATTTCATTAGTTTATTCTGTTCTGTGATCATGTGCTGGAGCTTCCTTAGCTAATTTACGTGAAAATTAATTAATTTGCTCTAGCTATAATTGATGAAACCATGAAAGAGACGTATCACGTTCCATCTAATCGTATTTTAGCGCCTTTGTTTTTAAAGACGTCTGTGCAGATATACAGATTATTGGCGGTTTCATGTAAAGTCTCTCAATCCCGCTCAGCCTAAAAAATTGTATGGTAATTAGATTGAATTAATATTACACCATTAATTATTTCAATACTATGCGGGAAAGTTCATTTTGGCAAAAGTGTTCCCTGTACGTGAAAACGCCCACATACAAATGTTTTTATTATTACCGTTGTTACATTTAATGTATGCAAATGTTATAACTTATTATATAATTTAAAAAATAACGTTGCAGTCGGGGGTCAAACAAAATAAAGATATTGCCACATGGTTTCTCCTGGAAGTGTTTAAGGACAATCAGTGCATACTGTTCTGGCGACACAGCAAATGATCAAGTGTTGACTGAATTTATACCATTCAGTGAACCATGTGTAGATGTTAAATCTATTATTGACCAGACTTGAGCGGATCTACGCACTGGGTAGTGGGTCCATGAAGTGTATGGAATGCACCATTTCCTTGCTGAAGCTATCTGCTGCATTTGATACAATTGGTCACAGGACAACTTATTAAAAGTGTGTCAATGTGGTGTGGCATATCTGGAACAGAGCTGGTTCTCATAATATTTAATTGATAGATACAAAAGAATGAAGATAGCGAATAGTTTCTCAGCTGCCCTCCCTACTTCACGTAATGTTCCTCAGGGTGTTTCACTCTCTACGCTACTATACTTGGCTCAGTTATTCAACGTCACAACTTGGATCACTAAATGTATACTAATAGATCCCATACCTATGCTATTTTGGCTACACGAGATAAAAATCACTTCCAAAACTAGCTCAGAGATTGTCTCCACAAAATCTTCCATTGGATGACAGAGACCACATTAAAGTTAAATGCAAGTAAATCCGAGTTTGTTATTATTGGTGGGGTAAATTTTGCATGTTTATTTGAATGGATTAGGTGTGTACAATATGTTGCAAGACGTTTCCTGATGTGTCAGACTTTAGATTGTATGTAGAGAAGCAGAGTAAAATCAAAACGTGTGGAAACCATTAGCTTAACAGTTCTTCGAAGAGAACAAATTTGCATGTGTGCTGGAGTGCCGTAAAACACTAATATTATATAGCCTTTTTGTTTTGGGGGTGACGTAGAATGATGTAATGAAAGCATTGATTTACTAAAATGCAAGGAAGGACATCAACATAATAATTGACATGTAATTGATTATGGATTGACAGACGTTTGCTACGATGACAATAAAACTGATGCCGATTGACCAACTAATGCGAATCGAGAATAATAACCTTTATCTGAATATGTAATGATTGATGTTCTTTTGTTTAAAAAATAAGGGACCAATGACGCGAGTGACACTTAGCATTATATGCTATTTGGTTGCACCTCCTATCGGTCGGTGGAGAGACCAATCCACAGTCACCGAGTCTCTTATGGTTGCTTATCGAGCAGCTCTCAGGGGAGAGATTTGTCGGCCCCCAGACCATAGCGCAGTTCTCCACCGAAACTACTGACAATCCCTATATGTTGAGCTTGCAACACTTATTACAACACGTCTACCCATTTATATAGTATGTACACCCTGTTTAGATGAATGTGTGGTGTGAACTCTTGAAACATGTTCACGTCACATTTAATTGACATAACAAATACTCATTAAACAATTTAGTTAATTAGAATGTTTTTTATATGGCATAGTTGATGTTGTAATACAGCAAAGTGTATAACATGCATAAATAATATTACTAATCTATGTTATTGATATTGAATTATGCAGATCTAGTGGTGAAAATTATGCGCATGCGCCGGAAGTGATCACTCTAAGATGGCGTCTATTAGAACGTTGGCCGTGTAATTGATATCAACAACCCTACAAAACACTGTCTTAGGAATACAACACACTCCAAGTGGAAAAGGTTTATTATATTGGCAATAGTATCATCGAATAGTTGTGTTAACTGGTATGTCTGTTTATCTATGCATCTAGCAATTCCCACCGCCGTTACTTTGTTGAACAAATGTACATAACAGTTACGTTAGCCAACAATAAGCCAAAACGCCTCGAAAGTGTCTCGTCTCCTTGCCAGCAACAGTCTAGCCAAATTTTCATGCGACCAATACACAGTCATGAATTTCATCAGAAGCAGAAAAACATAGTTGTCACTAATTAGTAATCTGTCCCAATACATTATTCAAAACTCCATATGAAATGATCAATCGTTTGTAGAATGAATAAAATATGTATCAGAATTAATACCATATCAAACATGTGTACTCCGTAGTATAGATATTATTTATCTAGAAAGCCAAATAATTTTTATACACAAACCTTCCGCATTCTGATAGGTCAAAAAGTCCCTGTTTATAATACACCTTTTGTTAGTAGCTGTCTCGAATCATCTCTTTCTTTACCAATTTCGTCCGACTGGCTGTCAACGCAATGCATTTCTACCTATCTAGGTGAGATCAGCTTTTACAGAGAACACCACAGGAAGCACGCAGCGTGTGCTATTGATATACAACGTATGTTGAAACAGATAACATGCACGCCAACACGGATGTAGCACACGAAATGCTATCTTGCACATATTTCTCCAATTGATCATTCTTCAGTCATGGTAGGCCGTACACCGTATACCAATTTTTGGAAAAAGAATCACCAACTTCGCATGGATTGCTATATAAGACACGCTAAATGCAAGAATTCCCTGCATGCTGGCTGGTAAACAGGAATGAACCCTTGTGGTCTGTTGTCTGTGCTGGCGGAGGTAATCAACGAACCACGACAGGCATTGTCCATGCGCTCGGACGGCGTTGTCCTGTTTGCATCAGATAATCTTTTGCAGCACCACGCCTTGACACCTGTCAACGCCCTGAATGACGTTGTAATCCTCACTTAGAAGGGCAATTTCTATGTCGCAATTATTCTGGTATCCTAATTGTATCGACACATGCGTGTTGTTCTATTGAGGATACGTAATCGTTCTGTTTACAGCAATTTTCTCAACACGGTTACACAAAAAATAATAGTACGCATCAGTTGGTGTACGTGCAGTGTTCTGCTGTAAATGTGATTTAAATGTGGGCAGAAAAGGACAGCCCCTTACATTGGATAAAAATGTATCGCAACTTCTCTGGGAAGCATTTATCCTAATTGTATCGACACATGCATGTTGTAATGTCGAGAATACGTAATCGGGGATGGAAGCAGACAGGGAGGGATGCAGATCATACTTACATACATTCACCGCCCATATAGCCAAGTATTCATTGATACAAATGAATGAGTTGTGGTAACGCTTGGTGAAACAAATTGCCAAAGCATCGAAACGGCAGCAACTAGGGTTTTCGCGACTGAGAGCCTGACGTTCTATCCGGAACGCTACCACGCCCCATTCGATGGGAGAGAAGGAGACGCGCGGGGGGGGGGGCAGAGATGAAGCGAGCGATGGAAAGGAGGCACCGCGGGAGGGAGACAGAGCGTGTGTTTGTTAATGCAGACAAGTACACTTGTTTTGCAAAATTTAATATGGCAATGGTTCACACCACACTGTAGCTTCCTCATGCGTGCATCTTACTGCTAATATTAGTACGAAGAGCAAATAATAAACCGGGCAAAAACAAATGTTGCAACATAGGCCTGTATAGCTCAATGAGCGTACCAGCTCAGATCTCGTCATTTGGATATTATTAAACGTCGGCGGGGAGCGTGTCTGCGTGTCACTGTTTGTTACACACGTGTATCCTGGTACGAAGTCAACACTTGTGTCGCACGCTGTGTCCGTGTTGGGGAGCGTTGAATGCTATATCAAAGATGATTGATTGTTTTTTATATACTGTTTACATCATCTAACGTGTGTCCTGGAACGAAACCAGCATTGGTATCGCATCAAAGAGACGTCGGAGTCGTGCATCAGTGCTTCACTTGACCTAGATTGAGGCAGAGTCTTGTAAGAGCAGTTGCTGTAGACGTGGGACAATGGATGAAGATTGGATGACGTCGAGCAAGACAAATATGTACGACCACCTCGTCGCCGTTGTCGAAGCCTCCTATTTTCGATCGCCGACGTAGAGACGCAATCCCCACTCGTCCTCGGTGTGTTTCAACAGTTGTCTGCAAACTTAGCGCGAGATTATCGCGAAGCCGCACTGGTGATAGGCTCAGTTAGCGGCGTGTTGGAATTACTGAACCACAGTGTCGTAGTTTCTCCCTGTCCATTTCCCGCTCCCTCCCCTCCCTCCCTCCCTCCCTCCCTCCCTCCCTCCCTCCCGCCCTCTCTCTCTTCCTCCCTCCATCCTTCCCTCTCTCCCTTCCTCCCTCCCTCCCTCCCTCCCTGAAATCGTTGTCTGACCTATGAATCCACTTTCACAAAGTGCTCTTTAAAAAGTGCTCTGTAGGTCAACTGGTCAATGACTGAGCTGTTGTTTATGCAACACGATGACCAACTCGTACGTAGGTTGATGGCTTCAGAGATTACCTGTTCATTGAAACATATTAAACAATGCAGACAAATGATTCCCTTGTGTTGTGTTGGCATTGTTGGGTTGGATTCGGGTGGCAGCGCATTGCGTTTGTAAACAGCAGCAGTGGTATTGACATATGTGACATTGCTGACAGTGGCAATGCCTAAATGACAATAACAACAGTGGCAATGACAGTTGTCTGTGGTTTATACAGTTATGTATGATGTGTGCCTCACAACGCGTCCGGCTAGATACAGTGCGGTGTAAACATAAACATACCTTTACTTGAGGTCTTTTTACAGGTTCTGCGGCAGGCAGGGACAATTTTGGTGGACCAAGAGTGAACAACATCAAGGGTCACTTCAGTCGGATCGCTCTTGCCTATCCCCACTTTGTGTGTTGTTACAGGTTGGTGTCATAAATTGACATAACTGCCTACCAAGCAGGCCATTCATGGTCCTCTTGCAAATTCATTGGATTATGAATGGAACATACATTGCAAAAACTGTAACGATGAATTATGGGGGAGGGGAGAATGTCACATTAGATTGAAACTAAAACTAACTTTTACAGTTGTTCTAATAAATCAGTATTAGCGCTGAGTGGTAATGGCTTTTGTTTTGGTAACCAGCTTGATTTGTTAAATGTTGTTATTTATTCTTTCCCTGTACCTTGTCAAAGGATATTTATTTGTTATGAGCATGCTGTAGTCAAGAAGAGTACGTCATTTATATGAGTACAACCATTTGGTAAAATGCATATTGCTCAAACAGAGATACATATGAGATATTGATTTTGTAATGTTCCTCAACAGAATACCAAAGTGTGGGTGGGCGAACTGTTTGATTGACGCAGACCTTCAGATCTATGTAACTTGTGTGTTTGTGTCAGACAGGATGATGGACTCTGCACGCTGCCAATTTTCGAGGACTAGTCCGTGTCTGAAGGATTTGATAGATCAGGTGGTCTTCAATGCCAATGTGCTCAACACTGGCCAGGAGAACAGTAACAGGATGGAGCCCGCCATCTTCCAGTCCTCTATCCAGTTGTGGAGCGTCATGGTCAGCAATGATGGCAGCCTCGTCACACGTGAGATAGGTCAGTCAGTGAGATAGGTGTGTCATGAGAAAAAGGCTCTGGAGAGAATCATGTTACTTTCATAGGCACCAGATTTCTAAATGGTGCATCATGGTCACACAACCCCATATCTGTAGAGGGGTGCTACAATTTAGCAAATTTTGAATTAAAATGTTTTTTCTCGTAAGCAATTTATGCACTGTTTATGAAAATGTTGATCATATTCTTGGATTTATTAAACATAACTTTTTGTTTACCAAACTAACGGTGCTTTTCCTCATTGTTCCCTGCTGTACGTGGGTTAAGGTCAGGTAAAATATTGTCGAGCCACTCTTTCTGTTGTTTCTTTCCATACTTGTCTAATGGCCGCCCCCCCCCATCTTTTATCCTCCCCCGATCTTCTCGTATCCCACCTCACGCAGTCCTTCCACCTTAGCTGTTCGCTTCCACTTTTCTTGCATTCTTGATGTTTTTTCATCTCTATCTTCCACTCTCTTTGCTAGTTTGTCTGCATCCATCCTTACCATGCCGCCTTCCCATCTTATGGTGCTTCTCACTCATCTTCATGTTCAGCTGTCCTGTTGCATCCCATCTTTCCTCAGGTCGTTCATCCTTCTTTCGTCAACCCTTTTTGTTCTTGTTATTTGACTTACCCAGAACTAAACTTGCAGCTGCTGTTGTTGTTCTGTCAAAGCCACTGCCTACAGATAAAGATACAGGCATACTGGTGTAACAAAAGCTCTCAGGACTTCCCTTTTCAGCCTTTTCAAAATGTTTTTTCCAACATGACTCCCACTACCTTTCCCCAAGCATTCGCTCCCTGTTGTATCCTACATCGCACTTCTACCTCTGAATGCCCATCCTCATTAGCCATTCCTCCAAGATACACAAAGCCACCCACTTTGTTGATCTCTTTACCATCCAAACTAATGTTCAAGTTATCTCTCTGATGTCCCAACCACATCACTTCCGTCTTCTCCTGGCTCATTCTCAACAGATAATGATGTTTGTATCACAACAGATAATGATGTTTTTGTCACCACATATAATGATATTTGTGTCACCACAGATAATGGTGTTTGTATCACCACCGATAATGTTGTTTATGTAATCACAGATAATGATGTTTGTGTCCCCACAGAAAACGGTGTTTGTGACACAACCGATAATTATGTTTGTATCACCACAGATAATGATGTTTGTGTCACCACATATAATGATGTTTGTGTCACCACAGATGATGATATTTGTGTCACCACAGATTATGATGTTTGTATCACCACCGATAATGTTGCTTATGTAATCACAGATAATGATGTTTGTTTCACCACAGAAAACGGTGTTTGTGTCACAAACGATAATGACGTTTGTATCACCACAGATAATGATGTTTGTGTCACCACAGATAATGATGTTTGTGTCACCACAGATAATGATGTTTATGTTTTCATTCTGGAGTTGTTTGCGTATTCTATCAAGATTCTGAATAAATACGTACCTTGTACTTAGGTCTGGTGATCTATATACTGATCCTAGTATTGTGTTCTTGTGTGTGGAACCATGGGAGCTGAAATTGTATACGAGAGTACATGGTAACACATTGAAGTAATTGAACACGAGAGTACATGTGTAACATACTGAAGTGAAAGTACATGAGAGTATGCGTGTAACACATTGAAATAACAGTACACAAGAGTACCTATGTAAAACATTGAAGTAGCTGTGCGCGAGAGTACGCATGTAGCACATATAACTAACTGTACACGAGTCTACGCGTGTAACACAACGAAATAGCTGTACCGACTGTACGCGTGTAACACGTTGAAGTAACTGTACCGAGAGTATGCATGTAACACGTTGAAGTAACTGTACCGAGTGTACGCGTGAAACACATTGAAGTAACCGTACATGAGAGTACGCGTGTAACATATTGAAATAAATGTACATGAGAGTATGCGTTTAACACATTGAAGTAACTGTACACGAGAGTATGCGTGTAACACATTGAAGTAACTGTACACGAGAGTACGCGTGTAACACATTGAAATAAATGTACACGAGAGTATGCATTTAACACACTGAAATAAATGTACACGAGAGTATGCGTTTAACACATTGAAGTAACTGTACACGAGAGTATGTGTGTAACACATTGAAGTAACTGTACAAGAGAGTAGCTCTGTATTTACCCAAGAAAAGCACCCCATCCCCCAAATAGCCCCATCTACTTACCCCTACATCCCCCTTCTCGAAATTGGCATAGATGGCATAATAAAGCAGCTGGAAAATCTAAACCAGAACAAAGCTACATGCCCAGATGAACTCCCAGCCAGAGTCCTTAAAGACAATCATACAACACTTAAAAACATAAACTTCGTAACGACAGGCTACAAGCATTAGTAACTCCCATACACAAGAAGAGCCACAAATCTGACCCTGCTCACTACAGACGCATATCACTTACCTGCATCCTCTGTAAAATAATGGAGCATAGCATCCTAAGCAACATGTGGAAACACCTGCACAAGCATAACATCATTCTCCACTTCCAACACGGATTCCAGTCGGGACTATCTTGTGAATCTCAACTCATTGAGACAGTCCAGGACTTGATGATTCTGCTTGACTTTGCCAAAGCCTTAAACAAAGTGCCTCATCTACGTCTTCTATCAAAATTGACCTCCTACTGAATCATTGGAAACACTAAAAATTGGATCAAATCTTTTCTATCCAACCGCAAACAGAGAGTCACAGTTAACGGATCCCTGTCGGATATAACAGATGTCACATCTGGTATCAAACAGAGTTCAGTTCTAGGACCTGTCCTCTTCTTATTTTACATAAATGACATAGATGGGAACAGTAACTCTTCCATAAGCCTTTATGCAGATGATAGTATTATATATCGTCAAATGTCTTCCAAAACCGACCACGAAATTCTCCAAACTGACCTAAACCAACTCCAAAAATAGTAAGGCAATTGACAAATGGAATTTGATGTATCTAAATGTGTCCACATTCCAGTAACAAACAATACTAAACCCAGCCCACACACGTACTCGCTTTTTGGCCAGATATTATCCACTGTATCCAGCCACTCATATATCGGAGTAAAATTGGATTCCAAATTAACCTGGACAAATCATGTCACTGACATAACTTAAAAATCTTCGAAAGTTTTAGGCAAGATTAAACGAACTCTTGGCCCATGTAAACCCGAAGTTAAACAAACAGCCTACAACATGCTAATCCGGCCAAATCTCGAGTACTCGTCACCCATATGGAATCCTCACACCACTTCACAAATTAAAAGCCTTGAAAGAGTACAACACTCTGCCGCCAATGATTACAGACGGAACACAAATCCAGCAGATAATAATAATAATAATAATACAGCATTTTTAAAAGCACTACTTCCCACTATATGGATCAGTGCGCTGTACATGGTATAAAATACTATTTAACTATAAACACACATGTGTAAACGCCGAATAAATAAATAAAATTACTTTAGAAATAAATAAATAAAATAATAAAAAAAAACCTTAAAATCTGGCGATAATCATAATGCAAAATTAATGCACATCACAAATAGTCCATCCATAGTGTCCATCACATAATATTATCTTCATTTACATATATTTGAAGTGACCAATAAAAAGGTGAGTCTTTAAAGACTTCCTAAAAATTGTTAGCGTCTTGGAATTATGAATGTCTGCGGGCAATGAATTCCAAAGTCGAGGCGCTGTTGTTCCAAATGCAGATTCACCAATGCTCTTCTTAGTGATGCATTGGTGCAGTGTTGGCGCATAGTCCTTGCATAGACGCCCATCAGGAGTTCGGATGTGTAAAGGTTCGGCCATGTAAGTCGGCGCCAAACCATTGACACATCAGATCAGTACGCCAACACTAGCACCTTGAAATGTATTCGACGTGTAAACCCCTTAAGACTGGTGTTATGTGGTCGTGCCTACTGGTGCGCGTAATTGGTCTAGCAGCATTGTTCTGTAATCGTTGCAGTCGAAGTATCTGTGATGCCGGTAGGTTAACCAAGATCGAATTACAGTCTCAAGTCTCAAGTAGACTTGAGACTGTAATCTAGGCGAGAGGTCACAAGTGTTGTGAGATAGTGACGTATTGATGATAGTTTGTATATATGATAATTACAAGCAGCACACACAGCTGTCACATGATGTGTCATCGTCAGATGTTGATCCATATAAACTTCCAAATTTCGTACGCAGTCTACTGGTGAAATTATGTCAGCTCCAATGTTCATAGAGCAAACTCCATATAACTTGAGATGATGTTTTGATATAAAAATAATCATCTCAGTTTTGTCATCATTTAACTTTAGCATACGAAGAGTCATCCATCGTCTAACTAATACAGTCTGTGAGTTGCCTCACTGTTTCTGCTTGGTCGCCCGGCACAGCTGGATTGAAGGATGCATATAGTTGAATGTCATCAGCATATTTGTGATAGTGTACTCCATGTCTTCTGAATATGCGCTGCATTGTCGTGGTGTACAGAGTAAATATAACTGGCCCAAGGACCGAGCCCTGTGGTACACCACACTGTAGAGGAATATGCTCTGATGTTGTTGAGTCAATCTGGACGTGATAGGTGCGGTCTTCCATGTATATCTCTGGGGAGTTGTTCCGTTTGAATGGAAAGAAGCAAACATCATACCATTATTTAAAAAGGGTTCGAGAAATAAGTCAGAGAATTACAGACCAGTGAGTTTAACGTCAGTGATTTATAAATTATTAGAAAGGTTAATTAAAGACCATATGGTGGACTTCCTCGTTAAGCATAACTTATTAAATTCATCTCAACATGGATTCCTTAAAGCGAGGTCATGCTTAACAAATATGTTATGTTTTTTGGAAGAAATCACTAAGTGGATAGACGTGGGATCGCCAGTAGATATTATCTACTTAGATTTTCAGAAAGCTTTTGACAAAGTGCCACATCAAAGATTACTACTTAAATTAAAAGCACATGGTATCGGGGATAGCATAACTGACTGGATAGAACAATGGCTGACTGACAGAAGACAACGAGTTGTAGTAGATGGAGAAGTTTCAAATTGGAAATCGGTTTTGAGTGGGGTACCTCAAGGATCAGTATTAGGACCTATATTATTCTTAATTTATATCAATGACTTGGACGACAGTACAACAAGTAACGTACTGAAATTTGCGGATGACACAAAACTGTTTAGAAAGGTTAATACTGATGGTGATAAACAACATTTACAAAACGATGTAGACAGATTAGTGAAATGGTCTGAGAAATGGCAGATGCTGTTCAATTTTGGGAAATGTAAATGCCTACATACAGGACATGGGAACTTGAATGTAAACTATAAAATGGGAGATGCTGTTCTGGGTACTACTGTAAAAGAAAAGGGCCTAGGAGTTA
Organism: Lamellibrachia columna; assembly: GCA_963662155.1. Lineage (NCBI taxonomy): Eukaryota > Metazoa > Annelida > Polychaeta > Sabellida > Siboglinidae > Lamellibrachia > Lamellibrachia columna. The sequence goes on from OY759266.1 coordinate 20,721,741, forward strand.
CAATAAGCGCTGATATGAAAGTTTCAGAGCAGTGTGGTATTGCAGCTTCAAAGGGTAATCAAATTCTTGGATTGATTAGAAGAAACATAACATACAAGGGAAAAAAGTTAATTATACCTCTTTATAAAGCAATAGTTAGACCTCGTTTAGAATACTGTATACAAGCATGGAGACCATATCGTAAGAAGGATATAGATACGCTTGAACGCATACAAAGGAGAGCAACTAAAATGATTCCAGAACTTAGAGACCTTAGTTATGAAGAACGCCTGAAAGAATGTGGTTTAACAACTCTAGAGACAAGGAAGTTAAGAGGAGATCAGATTGAAGTTTTTAAGATATTGAATGGGTATGAAAATATTGATAGAAATATGTTTTTCTCACTCAAGAAGGATATTAGAACTAGAGGACATGAGGTAAAATTAGTAAAGGATCAATGTAGATTGGACATCAGGAAGCACTCGTTCTCACAGAGGACAATAAATGAATGGAACAAATTGTCTACAGATTGTGTAACTGCTAGCAGCGTGAGTATGTTTAAAAACAAAGTTGACACATATCTCAGGAGGGCGGGTTATAAGTAGATGAACATTATTGGATTCTCGATAAGCCAATGGCTTGCTTGTCCACTTGCCATCTGGGCCTTTGGCTTGGATGGCAAATCTTGTTAAAGTGTTTGTTGCAAGAATGCTTGATGAAATTGATGAAATGTCCGGAACAAAGCTAGTGCCGTTCCACGCACACCGTATTCATCTTGCAGAAGTTTAAACAAGTGTGCATGATCGATAGTGTCAAATGCTGCTGATAGATTTAGCATGACAAACATCATAGCATGGTTCCTGTCAAGAGCTCCAACAATGTCATGCTTTACTCTCAACATGGCTGTCTCGGTACTGTGCAGTGTCTTGTATGCAGACTGGTATTCTTCGTGCAGTCCATTCATAGCTAGGTGTTATGTTAGCCGATGGACTGCAACTTTCTCTAACACTTTGCCGATGAACGCTATGTTGGAGACTGGTCTGTAGTTTTTTTAGCAGATCTTTATTTATCGTGTCACTTTTCAGCAGTGGTTTCACAACTGCAGTTCTCAGCGTGTTTTGAAATATTCTTTGTTCGAAGCTGTTATTTACTGTAGCCACCAAATAGGGAATGTTGTCGGTGGACGATAAATGACGACAACACGCATAGGTCTCAATGTTTGTGTTGATTTAACGTCCACATATTCAAAGGTCTCATATCGCTTAGTTGTTGTCTTTCGCAATTTATATTCTGACTTGTGTATGTGTATTCCAACGCCGCCTCCGCGCTTAGCTGAACGACATTCTCCTATATCCTATATAGCTGTAACCTGGTGGAGTTAATTTGTTGACAACAGCAGTTTTATTCGGTTTACTCCAGGTTTCTGTTAAAAACATAAAATCTCCACCATGGTCCAACAAGTGTTCCTTCACAGTCAATGCTTTGTTACATATTGATCATGCATTTAGTAGTACGCAGATAACATTATACCTTGTGTCAGTTTGTCGACATATGTCAACTAGATTTGTTGGATTAATTCTCCCCTTGTGTATGTGTTCAATGTTCGTTCTTAATCGTCTTCCAGTTGTTATTTCGGAAGAAATTGGGCGAAAATGGTTTATTCCAACAGTAGTTCCCCGGTGCGTTCTGGAAGTTGCACGTATATTTAGTGATCGAAGAGTAAGGAGTGTTTTGAGTGGTACCGTTAAGTTCGTCTTCATAATGTTGGCCCCTATGGCCCGTAGTTGACAGCCGGTGAAAGTCAACATGTTTACATAATAGAGTTACTGATGCAGCAAATTGGAACACACCCAAACGTGGTCACATGTCACTGAAGTTGTTAGCAGTGTTCAATAGGTCGCTTGGGATGCACATTGACGACATTCTGGTAGACTGATAGACGCACCTGACGAAAACTGGCTCGGCCGCTTATTCCTGGTAGGCGAACAATGTTCAATCGCCAATAATTAAGAATATAACGAATAAAAAAATCATTCACTAGGACGTTCTTCAGTCATTTGCATCCAACGCTGTACAAAAATATTTACAAATACACGTCCACACCTGTGGAAAAAATGCTTAAACGAGACACGAAAACTCTACCGAGGAAGCACACAGCGCACATCTCAGCAATATCACTAATTACTGCCCTTGGATGGCCAACCCTTGAACGAAGACGTAATATTAAACAAGCCACAACCACAACTACAAAATGCTAAATAACATTATCGAGATCACCCCCCCCCCCAGGCCTACTAACCCGCTCTCGAAACCGTGGACAATACGTAGCCCCCAGGTGTCGTTTAAATGCAATGGTCTTTTCATTTTATCCCCGAGCAATTCGCATATGGAATATGATTCCACCAAAAATTACCAACATATAAAACCCCAAATCATTTCAAAAAGACATCACGGAACTCCCTTTCACCACACCTCCTCACCTAAACTGTCTTTAAAACACAGTGCTCAGCGTAAACTTATCCATGGTGTGTGTATGGAGACTGTCTATGTGTGCATGTGGCAAGACAGCGACAGTATCCATACACATAACCAACCTATTAAACATTTTCATCTAACATCCTATACATAAAATAAATAAAATTATCACATAAAAGCAATTTCAGCAACATTAAAGGTACTAGTCTTTTAGTTGTATGCACCACCCACAGCGCATGCGCACAGTCCGCCACAAACTCCTGCGTTAGCCCAAGTTTGGGGTGTTTGGAGTGTAACCACTTGAGAAACACATTGAAATAACTGTGCCGAATGTACGCGTGTAACACATTGAAGTAACTACGAGAGTACGCGTGTAACACATTGAAATAACTGCACACGAGAGTACGCGTGTAACACATTGAAGTAACTGTACACGAGAGTACGCGTGTAACACATTGAAATAACTGCACACGAGAGTACGCGTGTAACACATTGAAATAACTGTACACGAGAGTACGCGTGTAACACATTGAAATAACTGCACACGAGAGTACGCGTGTAACACATTGAAATAACTGTACACGAGAGTACGCGTGTAACACATTGAAGTAATTGTACACGAGAGTACGCGTGTAACACATTGAAATAACTGCACACGGGAGTACGCGTGTAACACATTGAAATAACTGTACACGAGACTACGTGTATAACACATTGAAATAAAAGTACCGAGTGTATGAGTGTAACACATGGAAATAACTACGAGAGTACGCGTGTAACACATTGGAATTACTGCACACGAGATTACGCGTGTAGCACATTGAAATAATTGTACACGAGAGTAAGTGTTTAACACATTGACATAAATGTACCGAGTGTACACGTGTAACACATTGAAATAGCTGTACACGAGAGTACGCGGGTAACACATTGAAACAACTGTACACGAGAGTACGTGTATATCACATTTAAATAAATGTATCAAGTGTACGCGTGCAACACATTGAAATAACTGTACACGAGAGCATACGAATAACACATTGAAGTAACTGTACAAGTATTGTACACTTACAGTTGAATAAAGACACCTACATCGGCAACATCCCTGCACTGTCTGGGCGGCAGTTGCAGTTCTAAGCAGTTGTAACAGAAGTATTATTGCAACGTCGATGGATCTGCACGCACAAAGGGTTGTTATTGGTCGTCCATATGCAGATATAACTGATGACCCAACGACAGTTAGAAAGAAAGATGGGATCATCAGCCAGTCGTCTCTTGTTCATCTATTCTTATGATAACGCACAACCTGTAGTACTGTGAAAATCGAGTACGTGCGCGTGTGCATGTATGCTTGCATAACTGGATGTGTGCGTGCATGTGCACGTGCATTTTTTATAGTATGGTAGCACGGTACCCAGTCATTGTGACAGGTAGAGACACGAAGGCGCTTTACACTCCACCCATTGCTAGATCTGTTCAATCCAACACCATCTCGGCTTGTATGGGAAGCATTCGACCACGGTGCAATTACTGCGCGAAGACTATTCGTTCACATATCTACCACTGTCTGTAGCAATGTACTCATTCAGAACTGAGTGAACTGTGGCAACGAGATCGATTGAAGGTGGTAATGTTATCAGTGTCCCTGAGGCTGGCTGGTTCGCCGCAGGTGCCGGTCTGTGCGCGGAACGGACAGCCTGACCTAGGACTCACGATCCCCGGCACTTCTCACGCCGAAATGTCCTGTATTGCAGAGGATTTTTAGGTGTTCCTGGGTGTAACGTCTTTGATTTTGTGTTTGTTGACTTTTTGCTTTTGTTTACACCTGTAGACAAATGCATCTACGCGCATTAGTGAAACGTTCCCCAGATGCAGCCGTAACGGAATAGCTGAAGCCGAATGTGCAACACAACAGAGCCACACGTTTGAGTGATCTACAATGATATAACTTCTGTGAAGCGAGTCAAATTAATCTTAATCTCTTGATTAATTTCATATATGCGATAGTTTGCTTCCCCCTGCCTAGACATTAGACACTAGGTAGAAGTAGCTTTTAGTGTCCCGTCTGAAAGACATCATACTTCCAACTTTCTCTCCATACCTTCTGATCACCAGGCGAGCACCATCATCTAGCCACCGGACCAGTCGCAAAGCAATCAGGAAAGATGCTTATCAGCCACATTGTATAATATCCGCGCGATGTTAAAAAGGTTGCTGTCGACAAAGAAATCTGACATAACTGCAAACTAAGTTGTTGACTAAACTGACGCATGTTTATTTCATAATGTAGTATCAGTTATTTTCTTCGTAATATGAGCACAATAAACAAATGGTTCATGTTAAAATACGACACGATAAAAACGTAAAGTAGTCTTTGTTTTCAAAAACGAACATATCGGGTCGGCAAATCCGTAAACCAATAAAAAAATAAAAGGCCTGACCTCGTCTGTACTTCCCCCCACGCCTGTCAAGGAGAGGGGGTTATTCCCGGGATCGCCCCGACATTGGTCAGTCGCGCTCCTTCAGGTCGAGATACATCGGGTCGAGCGGCGGCTCAAGCAGTCTGTCCAATGGACAGCCTGAGAAAATACTCACCTTTGACTAAGGAAAAGTGTAAATCTTCATTGAACCATCAATAAATTGGTTGAACTGAACATGTTTAAAAGAACAATCTATGCTGACAGAGTATTTTATTCCAGATGGCACATGGGGTAGCTACACCTATAATTATTGCACACTGCACATTTCTGCGGATTTCAATTCAGTGTGACAGCTTATGGATTATTTCGCTGAATTGTCAAGTATTTTTATACATGTTTTGACATCTCAGTTACTTGAAGAGGCATGTTTGTTTTTAACCTAGGACCCCCTAACAAACACACCCTCTTTACATCAGTGTCAGTTACACCCAGAATTAAGCAACTTAAAATTACAATAGCTAAGTTGTGGTGGCATCAAGACAGATTACAATAGAGGGACGATCTCAAAACACAGATGTTCGAATAGAAACAAAATTGGTTTCTTGGCAAAGCAGCTGCTTCGTTTAACGAATGTGAATGTTTCGCCCTGAATACCATGTTTACAGGGCATGTTGAATGGCCAGGTTGATATATATATATATATATATATATATATATATATATATATATAAACATATAACGATACAAAGATTGTGGTTGAATAAAACTATTTCAGTGGCATACAATAAAATATTTCAGTGGCAGACAAGTCCTCTGGGTTTTGTAAAGTGGCATCGGGCGTATACAATCAGGCGGGGATTTCCGGGATGATTTTTGAAAAAAATATTTACAATTAAAAGAATTTCTCTCAAAAGGGGTTTGTTCCGGGGTGTCCGTCATCAGAGGAACGCACGACGTGGGTGATCAAGATGTTTGTCTAGATATATAGTTACCCAGTGCACTATATAACATGACTTTATGATAAACAAGTTGAGTTGCCTGACGTTGCACGGGAGTAAAGGCAGTCGTTGGGTTTATGACTTCTGCAATGAAACATAAATAACCGTTATGCCATTTCTAGTAATCTGGGGTGTCAAAGCATGTATAAAAATATTTGACAATTCATGGAAACAATCCACAAGTTGCCACGCTGAATTGAATTGTCTATGACAACTTGCACTACCCAGTAAATTTTTGGCAGTGCAATGCCATTATTCGTGCCCTAAAACGGTCTACAACAGCCGGTTTCACGCAGCATTCGTACAATTTGACGTAGATTACGTAATTCTGAAGAATCCTAGAAAATAGCGTTGGTAACAAGTGTACGTAACTACGAACTGCTGTTGTTCTCAGTTACGTAATCTACGTCAAATATCCATATACATAATAATTTTAGATTTGTTTAACGTACGAATCATCCCCGTGGACCCCCGGGCACGCCTACAAAAGTTCAGCACCAGACATGCGAGACTTTATGATAGAGAAACAATGGATTGTATACTTCGATGCTAATACTATGACTACTCTGCTCCACATCCTCTATACAGAAAGCCAAGACATTACGCCCACTCTCGTGTCACAAATCTATGAACCTTGGGGTGGAAAGGAGTGGCGGTCTGGGTAGTTCCCGCCCCATGCCCCTCGACTATCGTCATGGTAACTTGGAGGTCTCGACTGCCAATTGAATCGTTGAACAGTTACAAAAAGCCATAGAAAGAAAATACGATCGAATAACTAAAAAAAAGAATCGACTGGCCGAAGTCTGACAATGATAAACTAGAACAATACAGTCGTAGACATAACGTTAGGTTTGAAGGTATATCAGAGGCGGTGGGGGCTGCGGAGATTGAAAATGAAATTATCTGCACCATAAATAACAAGATGAAAATGACTCCAGAAGGTTCAGGAAACTGAGCGCGCGCACCAAAATCGGCCGCCAAGTTGCCGAGGGACGCCCCATGCACGGTTATTGTCCGACTCAAGTGTGAACGTCGCCGTGACGCTATCTGCAAATATCGGAGCAACTTGAAGACAAACAGTACAACTTTAGTTTCAAATCGTATTTTTGCAAATTAAGATTTAACCAAGCTAAGCTCGGAGCTGTTATACTGACTGAGAAAGCTAAAGAAAGCCGGTAAAAAATGTTGACTGCTGGTTATGCAGCGGAAACATTCTGGTGAAAGACCAAAATTCGTCAAATCCACACTAAGCTAGACCTGTGCGTCTAGATCTCAGCGGCACGCGCTTGCTTGTCGCACGCGCTTACTTGTCGCACGTGCTTGCATAATGCCCGAGGTCATCTATTTGTGGTCTGCAGGCCGTCGCCTACTGTGCTGCGTTAAGGTAGCGTTGACTAAAACTTGCATCGTCGCTCTCGCAGTGGGATTGGTAAGAAACGTTATCAAACTACAAACTTTGTTTCGCAAATGTCGAATGATCTTGTTGTCTACTGTACCGCCATATAACGTCATTTAACACTGTCACCGTGTGATTTCGTTACACTCACAAAAGGATTAACTTGTTACGCTATCGAACTACGAGTGTTTTAATTTGATGGCGCTGAGCAAGACTGATTTGCAAATGCTGCTACACGGTCACAAAATGTATTTATTTGTTGCTGTAAATTACATTATATGATCGTGACAATGTATATGTAATGTAAATATCGCTTTATTGATTTATTACGATTATTATTATTCCATGTATTGCGTTTTAAAATTAAACCTATTTACTATCATGAATTACTATTTTTTTACTGTGCCATTTAATTATACTAATTAATGTACAATGTTTCAAAGTATTACTAAAATTGCAGTTCTTGGCTGCACTTATGATGTGCACATATTAAGTTACCATTTCTACAACTGAATTTCCTAATTAAAATGGTGATAACGTTAGTATTATACAAGTCAAAGAAACAGTATTATATAAGTAAAAGAAACAAGCAGTTTGCCATATCATAGGAATGAATCAAAGTCGTTGAAGATAACTTAGTTAATTCATATTCTATTTTGTTATGCAAACGTTAGTAAAACATAGAGTAATATGCATTTCGTATAAGTTCCCTACGCAGCCAACTTTACTAAAGAATGTGCTCGTGGAAAATAAAGCTTTCAAACTTCAGGCCGCCAAAGCACAAACTTGTTCATACCACCACCCGGAGAAGATGGCAGCCTTCGGTTATCCTAGTGCTAAAATATATGTGAAAGTTGGTAACGCGCCAACAGTATCCCCAGTAGTTGACCGTGCCACGCACAGACAGGCACCTACGGCGAAAGAACCTTTGCAAAAAAACTAGCAGTACACCTGTCTAGCAATCTACCTGCCAGCCTCAGAGACATTGATAACATTACCACCTTCAATCGATCTCGTTACCACAGTTCACTCCTGTTAGTCATACAATGGGTTATTCGTCTGTACTACAGAGGAGATTGGCAGGGTCGTGTCATGCGCAGTAGATGTTTACATGTTAAGCTCCGCCTACTTGGTAAGTTTTACGGGCTCTCGTATAATTGCTGTATACTATGAATTTATAATATTTTATATTGATACGTGGTTGTACATTGATTTATTGATAACTAGGGAAACAAACTGTCGTAATCGTCACAATTGTCACGATCCATGTGATTAGTATTTGTAAGGTGAACTTGACACAAACAAGCGCACCTGCAATATACCAATTAATCGTTACAGATATAAACCATATTGAAACACCAAAATAATCTTTGTGAAATGCAGTAACTAGGGTTAAAAGGAATCAAAAATAACCGGATGATTAATGTATTAATGTTTTTTTCGCATACGTGTCTATTCTTCAATATCGCACAGGCGCATTATTGCAGTGCGTTGTCTTTTACAAAATAAAATGCATAGGATGATAATTTTGCTTAGTATTTAGAAACTACTGAGCACAATGTTCCACTGCCACATTGCACAGAGCATAAACATGTATACTATTCCCCGGAATTAATTATGAGATCGGGACATGTCAACTGACATTTAATTAAGCATTTGAATCACATACTTCTGAAAGTGTTTCAAATGACAAGCCCACAGCACCAGACGAGCTGACTACCTTAACTTATCTCTAACTATCTCATAAAACTCTTGTCGATTCAGTGTCTGAACTTTCTACGCAAATCACCACTCTTGTGTCATCACTGCTACCTGTACTTTCTTCGCTGTACGTGACGCCAGCCGCAACGACTTCAGCTTCTACATCTTCTCCAACACCTGCCATACGTGAGATGTCTCCGAAATCTGCCGTATCTACTTCTTCAAGAGTTCGATCTGCCCCCAAGGCAACTGCTCCGTCGAACATGGCTACTATTTCTTCACGATCCGCAGTGTCTACTTCTCCAATTATTTCTTCAAGATCTGCTGCATCGACCTCTCCAACTTCTACTTCTTCACGATCCGCTGTGTCGACAACTGCAACTTCTCTTTCAAGACCCGCTGTGTCGACCTCTGCAACTATTTCTTCACGATCTGATGTGTCGACAGCCACTCTGTCAACTACTACAGCTTCTACATCTATCACTGGTAGCACTACTTCGCCACTGTGGACAACAGTAATCTCCAAAAAGCCTCGCAACACTGTTAAACCACTAACATCTAATCGTAAGTCACACACCATGAACGCAGAAAACTCTTCCAATTGTATTCTTAAGTGTGCACCGGTGCGACTCATACCTGCGGAGTACTTTCTCACAGGATTTCATGCTGACACAACTTGTGAAGAATTATATACTTACGTGTCATCAACTTTGAGTTTGAAATGCTCATGTGAGCGATTACCAACTCGACTTGCTTTATGACGCTGATCTGTGGCCTGTTGGAACAAAGATTGGACGGTATTTCCCACCTAGGAAACATACACTAACAGATTCAACCCACTTATAGACTTTCCCCTCTGTATTGCTTCCTTTAACTCCAGAAGTATACGGAACAGTGCTTTTGATGTGGTTGACATCTTAAAGTCTTTAGATATACTTGCTGTGCAGGAACCTGGCTCTCTAAACAGAGCCTTTCTTTCCTTAATTCTGTTCACTCTGACTTTAACGCCAGAGGAATTACTTCCATTGATTACTGTGATGGTTTGAGTGGACGTCCTCATGGTGGACTCTGCTTTTTTATGGAGGCGTTCACTCGACCCCTTTATTGAACCGTTGATTTATGATGATGAGAAGATACTCCTGGGTCTAACAATTACCAGCTCTAACGCCACTATTCTACTTCTTAATGTCTATCTACCATATCAGACTGAAGACAATGCTGATGAATATCTAGAAACTTTAGGCAAAATCCATTCATTCAAAATTCATTTAAATCAACCAATATATTCATTATTGGTGATTTTAATGCGGATATTAAGAACCCCAGTCTTTTTACTCCATTTCTCAATGCTTTTTATAAACGACTGTCGCCTTATCGCAAGTGACACATTGCTTCTCCCCTCTGATGCTTTTACATATGTTAATGATGCGCACGGCTCAAGGAGCTGGCTCAACCACGTGCTCATCACCCGCTCTAGTCACTCATCTATATCTGATATGGAAGTTAAATATGATTGTGTCTCTTCCGACCACTTACCTCTATGCTTTTCTTTTACCTGGCTCTCCAGTCAACATCAAGAAGATCAATGAATACTGTAGCAATGTACAGCTTAATGCTCAAATGATTGTTAATGTTAAGGAAATTCAAGATATAATACATGCAATGCCTGTAGGCAAAGCCCCGGGTTATGATAGTGTAAGTAACGAACATTTTAAATATGCGAATGAAAAACTTCATGTTCTCATGTCACTTTTATATAGCAGCATGTTAATTCACGGTTGTTTTTTACCTGATGCTATGATGATTACAATCATAGCCCCCATAATTAAAAATAAGGCGGGTGACCTGTCTGATAACAATAACTACCGACCCATTGCTCTAGCCACAATTGCCAGTAAATTATTTGAATCATTGATATTATCCAGGGTTTCTACTTTTTTATCTACACGTGTAAACCAATTTCGATTTAAAAAACATCACTCAACTGAAATGCTCATATTTTTATTAAAAGAACTCTTTCGACACTACACAGCGAATGACTCATCTATGTATGTTACTATGCTGGGTGCCACTAAGGCCTTTGACAAAGTCAATCATAGTAAGCTATTCACCAAACTAATTGATCGGGGATGTCCTTCTTTTATTGTTCGCATTCTTTATTACTGGTACAGAACCCAGAAATTCACTGTCAGATGGTGTTGTAGCTTCTCAGAATGTTTTACCGTTTCAAACGGTGTCAAGCAGGGTGGAATCCTTTCTCCACATCTTTTTAACGTTTACATGGATGACTTAAGTGTAAATTTGAATAAATTACAAATTGGCTGTCTTTATGCAGGAACCGTAATAAATCATATGATGTATGCCGATGACCTTTGTGTTTTTCACCTAGTGTTGCGGGGTTGAGAAAACTCACCGATTATTGTGCCGAGTACGGCAATATGTTTGATACAACATACAACGCCAACAAATCTTTCTGTATGGTTATTGATAACAAACCTAGGGACAAGAAAAATATTCATCCTGTTGTTATCAATAACCATACACTACCTTACACTGAGAAATGTAAATACCTTGGCCACATTATAAACAATAAGCTTACTGATATGGACGATATTGCCAGGCAGAAAAGATGTATCTATGCTCAGGCAAATGCTTTAGCCAGAAAATTTTACTTATGCAACAATTCCATTAAAACAACTTTATTTAATTCATACTGTGGTTCAATGTACACCTCAAGTCTTTGGTGTCATTTTAAAAAACAGAGTCTGAAAGGTATTACTGTCGCTTATAACAACAGTTTTATAATTATACACAACCTGTCACCCCGCTGTAGTGCAAGCCATATGTTCGCTACTAATTATGTTAAATCCTTTAATGAACGTATTCGCTCATAAATTTTTAGTCTTTTATGCCGGTTGGAAAAATCCGACAATATACTTTTTGTGAATTATCTTCACACTTTTATTTATTATCGAAGTCCATTGATTAAACATTGGATTGATCAATTGTATGCTCTTTTAATTCATGATGTTTGTACTTTTATACAAATATATTTTTTTATTCTGACTTATCTTATATATATATATATATATATATATATATATATATATATATATATATATATATATATATATATATATATATATATATATATATATATATATATATATATATATATATATATTTACTACACGTCATGTATGTATATTTATATATATATATATTTCTCTCACTACATGTACCTCTATTGTTCATCATGTGTGTATATGTATGTTTTTTTTTACCTGCATATATTTATAATATTATGAGCTCTTGCCTGAAATAAAACATTATTATTATAACTTAGCCACTCTAGATACTGCCGTAGTTACTCACATTTTGAAGAGAATGTTTTCATTAGAATGCTGCACACAAGCATAGAGGCCAAATTATAAGAACATTGACAAGCTGAACAGAATATAAACATGAGCAACTAACCTTATCTCAGAGGTTCAATGTTTTACACACGAAAGCGTATTGCTGCCATGTGTAGAAAGAAAGAAATATCAAAATTTCGACTTAGTAAGCCGACATTTTTATACTCTAAACGTTTACGTTACTGGGCCCAAGTTACTAAATTCGCATATTTGTGGGGACATTCTGCCATGACCCCCCTTGGCTTAAATTCGTTTTCCCCAATGTCACATGTTGCTCCACAACACGGGAGCATAGTAAACTAATGGGTGACATAGCTTGCCCCCCTTAGCCTCTCTATATTTTGCGAAGATTTTGGAAACGCCATAAACGCCCCTTGTTCACTGGAAAGGTTATAAGTTTATATGATGTTCTTCATATTAATATAAAAGTTGTCTTCGTTTATTTGACGTCATCTCTTTACATTGACGTCCATGCGTGGACGTTTCGGAACGTTTTACCATGACGTCCACGTGCGAACGTTACGTAGCGTTTTTAAATGACGTCCGTGCTCAGACGTCATAGTAAGCTATGTTATGCCTTTTTGAGACCCCCACCTCATCCCTTAACCAATTACAGTGTTCTCATCACAACCAGTCGTAGCACGAGATGATGATCTTTGCGCGTCCCTGTTCATGATAATGCTTAATGATTCTGGTTGGTTGCGCCTCTGAGCTCAGGTTCCCGAGGACATAGGCGCTATAGACGTTTTTACTATTATTAGTATCCTTATTTACTATTCAAATATAAATCTTACAGGAATATTGCAGTTTGACGTTTTCAAATTATATAAAGCACAATATGTCAAATAGTCATTAAGAAATGGTAAAATTATTTATTTTATGTAATTTATTAAATCACGGGAAACCATATTTTAGCTCAATTTCGACAACATTCTATATTTGATACATAGGAAGTAACGTCACTTCAGTAAAATTTAGCCAACATGTTATTTTATTATTGATATATAAGAAGAGGCAACAAAGTTGCGGGTTCATTGCATATCTGTGAAATATCTAGGCGTATATTGCATTTATGATAGTAATCAACATTCTGTTTAAATGCAGCCCATCAATGTTATAAATATGTTGAAAACGGAAAAGTTAGAAGTATACATTTATGAACACTTCCACTACTAAAAAATTTGCATATAACCAAAATGCAAACAAATATAACAATGCTACGCTTACATCCACAGTTTTTGTATGTTTGCAATAATGCCAAATATTATATATTTTCAGGTGTTAATTCACAATGTCAGAGCAGACAAGTTGTAGTTGTATGACTACTTACGTAGTCGAAACGTGGATGAAGGTTCCATTGCAAAGATGAAGGAGGATAAGGTAAGGCAAGGTTCAGTGTTTGTGCTTTCTTTGCGAGAACCGTTAAAGCGAAACAAAAGTGTTTGGCCTACGCACCTGTAAGATTTAATTTTATTTCATAGCTAAAAACCAACTATCACAGAAGCAAGGAAACCTTGGAGAAGGGAAATACTGAGATCAGTACGTAAACCGTGTCTTTCCGTTGTCACAAAATTAATAATGTCTTATAATCCAAGCAGCCCAAATAATGCAGTTGGTCTTAAATTACGACCGTTCATACAAATTTCAATTATTTTATTGGGTCACACCCTCATAAAAAATATAACTTCCACATTTTAAAATATAACTTTCCTAAAAAAAAACATTGTTATGATAGTTATCATGACTAAAGTATGGAACGATTGTTTACTATTGTTTCGTAGTGGACAACAATTAATCGTGGATTTAAATATATAGCGTTGGTAATTATTTTGACAAGGATGTTTACAACTATTAATTATGTAGGTCTGCCCAAGATGGGAGAAACATCGACCGTCGTGATGACGTTCGGCAAAGCCTCTGTAATGGCTGAATATACACTAACGCAGAGTTTTACAGGTGGCAAAAATTCTACGAACTATCAATTATCTAAAAACAATATTGCCCACAACAACATTTGTAGGTTGATATTCCAGGACGGAATTATATACGGGTGATTCTTGATGAATGTGTGGTGATTGCGACAAACGGTGGCACCACATCACGCAGCCTGAATAATCGAGGCTAATGAAATGGTTAGTGGCGCCACAGGTGGTGAATTTGGGCTTAGAGTTCGCCATCTTTCGGATAGACAAGTGAGTAACGAGACACTCATTCATCTTCCTAACTCGCTCGTTATTGTGAAATATTACGACGGTCAGCGATTTATAACGTCATTTCAGAAACGTTACGTTTTAAAACAACAGACTTACTAAAACATTTATCAAACATGTTTGCGATATTCGGCCACCGTTTTACGGTGGCCACGTTTTTCCACGACTACGATTAGCGTCTTTGAGTTTGGGCAATGCCGCCAGAGCCAAGGCAGCCAGGGCGAGGCAGAATGTTTAGCAGCAGTGTTTGAATAAAACATTAATACAAAGTAGGTGTTTCTGCCTATATTTAGACTTACTGGAGTGTAGGTAGAATTTGCTAGTGGTAAAAATTTGGTTCGAAGAACGTGTCACAAATTAATTGGTAGCACCAAAAATAAGGATGTCGGTGACAATTTCAAACTGCAGTCTGCAGATCTTTTTTATGAGATGGGGTAGCCATGATAAATTTAAATGTGAAAAAAGTTTAAGAATCGAAGTACTTTTCTTTTTATTGAAGACGTTTTTTTTTTTTTAGATTATTGGTATATATAAAGTACGAATATTATGACAATAGATCCACACATCTGACAAGTATGCAGACATTATTTTTAACCTCCCATAACAGCCAGTCAGTAAAGCGACCCACTTAGAAATCGGAATTAAACAGATGGGGTAGGAGGGTGGGAAACAAATTTTTAGAAGAGAGTAAAATGTTTACCTTCGACTCTTGAAAATATTGAAAACGAGGCCGATCATAGGATTGGATTAAATGGTCACGTGTTTTAGTCGGCCTAGAGGGTTATTTAAAAATAGGAACCTGGCCGCATTGCTCACATAAACGCCGTTTGATTTTCAATCAAAAGGTGTCTATGTGGGACAATGCTACTTGCTAATGTTATTGACTAGGAATCGTGGCTAGTTTGCTGAAGACAAAAGTACAAGTCAGATGTATGTTTGTATACGAGCTTTTATAGTAAGCCAACTGATTATGTAATAATACAATATGCATACATAATATAAAACGAAATCATCAAATCTAGGTAATTGAAAATTCACCAACTAACAGCAAAGGTGGGGGAACCGACCACACCAGGCCAATTCTGTAATGGCCAATTTCAGAATGGCTCCCCCCACCCCACCGGATTCCGTGTCACTGGATAGTGTAACAAGAATTACATATGTATATGAATTTAGTCAATGTAGACTAATATTGCATTGTTAACCGTGTCACACAGATTGCCCCACCTAAGCAGAAAGCAATCGTGTTCCCCAAGTGGTAAGCTGCATTTCGTTACAAGCAGTGCCCCGTCTATGTCCGGAGTACATACATATATCGCAACATGGAATGTCCCACCTAAGTAGAAAACACCCGAGCCACAATTAGTATTTTATGCACACAAAACAAGCCACTATTATTTTAAAATTATATATATATATATATATATATATATATATATATATATATATAGATATGTATATGTATATGTATATATATATATATATATATATATATATATATATATATATATATATATATATATATATATATATATATATATATATATATATATATATATATATATATATATAGTTAGCGTGAGTAAACATATTGCGACATTGGATGTCCCACCTAAGTAGAAAACATCAATGTCATCAATTGTCACAACTAGTATCTCGGCATGAAAAACTACCAATTAATTGGAAACACGTAGTTGGCGACATGGAGTGTCCCACCTAAGTAGAAAGCATTCGTACCCCAACATTTCACATAACTAATATTTATGCTCCAAAAAATTGTCACTTATATCTTAAAATGTTGATTTTGTGCGGCTACACTACTACTACACTTATTGCGACATGAGATGCACCACCTAAGTAGAAAGCACCTCTGTCACAAAGTTTCACTAATTGCAAAATGATGTGGTTATTGTAACTGCAGCATCGGAATTCGGATATATTTCTTAAATGCTTGCGATTTCCAACGCCCCATGCGTTGTATTTCTTCGTCCGAAACCCCTTGCATTGCTGCTGTTGTGGCCGCACCGATTCGAAAACTATGTCCTTTATAGCATGTTGTTGGAAGGCCCGCCCAGGACAATGATTTTTTCAGCTGTTCACCAAAGAAAGATTTAGAAACAGGTGTACCTCCTGGAAATACAAATAGCGGTCCTGGAGAGTTACCACGTAATGCCAAGTACATCCTCATAGCTTTAACTGGACAAAAAATGGGGTCCGTGTGAGCTGGAATAGCTAAGGTCACCGGAGAGCCCTGATAATGCTTGTATGCATGAAAAACAACCGTACAGCCACTAGATGTTATTGCCAGCTGGCTCATCTGTAAGACATTACTGCTTTTGGCTGTTGATGTTACAGCAATTTATCCGATTCGAAGAAAAGCATGAAATGCTAAAAGATACATTGCCGAAGTTAAAATACTGTTATAGTAACAATGTGAAATATGTGGTGTCGAACGCACCAACTGGTGTAGAATCGCCTTTGTGACTGGTGCACGTTGATCACCTGAAGGCCTGAGTTTGGCTGCACCCTGTAATAATTTCTCACCATAAATGTAGCAGTCGGATCCTCTCGGTCATGCATTTTATGCACAAAGGAAAGTGCTGATAACACACTGGTGATAGATGATGTAGCATAGCCTTTTTGAAAACAATATGCTATAAAGGAAATCACTGTTTTTGTTTTAGCTGGAAACCAAAGTCTTAGGTGAAGTTGTGACTGACAGAATTTGTGAAACATAGCAACACTTTTTTGATATGCTTTGGTAGTGAGATCTGACAGGGAACCATCCAACAGTTGCTGAGTTACAGCAGCCAAGGCAGGAGGTTCGGAGGGATGACCGACTGCACTTGCTCGAGGCCATACTGCCTGCGCAGTTCTGGGGTATCCTGAAACCGAGACAGTGCTTCAGCGATTATGTTATTTTTTCCAGGTACGTGTTTTGCCCTCAAAATTACATTGTTGCGCATGAGCGACACCGTCATGGTGCGGATAAGTGACATCAGCTTTTTTGTCTTTGCTGGTTTGGCTATTGATGACATAAACCACAGCTTCATTGTCACATAGCACAAGAAGTCTCTTGTCTACCAGAATGTTAGGCCACAAGTGCAAAGCCAATACAATCGGAAATAACTCTTTGATGGCGATATTCAAATAAAGCCAGGAAGGAGGCCAGTGACCCTGAAACCATTGTCCCATGAGTACCGCTGCATATCCCAAACCTGAAGCATCTGTAAAAAGTTCTAGCTTTTCTGATGATAGCCACTGGTCATTGAAAAGGAGTGATGTTCCATTAAAGTTCTCCAAAAACATGGACCAAGCAGCCAAATCAAGGCGTGCCTCTTGCCCCAGACGAATATGAAAATGAGGCTTAACGATGCCCATTGTGAGGTCAATGAGTCGACGCAGGAAAGGGCGTCCTGGAACAATCACTTTACAGGCAAAGTTTAAAGTTCCGATAAGGGACTGTAGCTCTCGCAAAGTCACCTTTTTACGTCGACGGAAGGACTGAACTAATTTGATTGCTGCTTCGAGTTTGTCCCTGGGAAGCCTAGCCTGCATTTGCAGAGTGTCCACTTCGATACCGTGAACAACAACACATGTAGATGGCAAAACAGTTTTACATCGTTTCACTGGTATTGACAAAAATTCCGCCATGGCAAAAAATTGCTGCAGGTAGAGGTTGCAGAGTGACCTGGATGGTGAAAGAAATATGAAATCATCGAGGATGTGAGTCATATTTTCCACGTGGAACTTAGTTTGTAAAATCCACTGCAAAGCACAGCTAAACTGTTCAAACACCTGGCATGAGATCGAGCATCCCATCGGAAGACAACGATCATAAAAATAATGACCTTGAAATGAAAAACCCAGCAAATGGTAATCGCTAGGATGAATAGGAATAATCCGAAAGGCGGATTCTATATCCGCTTTGACAATAAAGCATCCGCGGCCAACTGATGTTAGCAAAGAAACGAAGTAGTCATAATCCTCATATGTTACGGAACAAAACTCCTGTGGTATTCCTGAATTAACTGAATCTCCCTTTGGAAATGATAGGTCATCAATTATCCGAAACTTGCCTGGCTGTGTCTGTGGAATGAGTCCTAATGGTGATACGACCAAGTTATAAAGAGGTATTGATGTGAATGGACCTGCAATTCTACCCAACGCAAGCTCTTTATGAAGCATTTCCTTTGCTACCGAAAGGTTTTCTAAAAGAGATGGGTGATTACATGGTGTTGCCCTATGAGTGAGATCACCCTGGAAATTGATGCGAAATCCCTCAGTGAATCCTTGCCAAATGTCTTTTGTCAGAAGTGGTTGGTACTTACTTTCGCTTAGGAGCTGTAAGAGCCGGGTGGCGTGGACCGGTGTTGGTAACTTGTGGGGCAGACATAATCATTTATAACTACAATTAAAAATATCATGCCAGTGATTTACTAGGAAAACCTTGTTGAACACACAACATCTTAATTTCATGTGCCACAAGCGTTGTATTCTGGCAATACTCGCTTGCCAAGCGAAAATCTATTTGTATACACCAATTACTATACTTGCCAATAGGATATGACCATGCTAATTGCATCAAAGCTCAACTTGGCCTGTTTTTACTAAATTAGTCCTCTTTCTCGCAAAATAGCACGTTTGTTTAAGACTTTGTGTTGGTTTTGTTTACGCCCGCCTCCGTTAATACTTCAAAAACTTCAAGAAAATCTAAGTAGAAAATATCTACTGATGATCCCGTATCATCCTTAATGGAGTCCACTGTGTGATGTTATATTATCCTTTCAAATCATTTACAAATCACTAATGTTAAGCTGTCTGTAATTCTCTTACCTATTTCTCAAATAATGGTGTAATATTTATTTATTTCCATTCAAAAGGAACCACTCTCTCTTTTAATGACAAGTTAAACACTTTTGCAAGTGGAATGCAAATTTATTCTACTATTTCCATTAGTAGTTTTGGTGGAATACATCCACTCCAGGTAATTTATAATCCTTCATTGCCTTTAATTTCTTAGCTACAATTTCTGGAGTTAAAATGAACTGCCCTAAATAGTGGATTTAGCCTCCCAAATGTTTTTATCTGGAACTGATAATAAACTAAAATCCTCTCTCATAAACAAGGAATTGAAGTAGTTCTGTCATTAAGCAACCTCTGATATTCTATTTCCATCACTGTCTTCTAGTGGTCCAACATCATCGTGTACTTTCTGTTTCCTTTTTAAAAAATTTGGTTTGTTTATCAGAGAGGATATTAGTTCATTATCAGTACCATCGTGTACTTTCTGTTTACTTTTTGTAATTTTTGCTAATAGCTTCTTTGGAATTTTCTAATTTTAGTTGTAGCTGTATTAAGTGCCTCTTTGTAATTGTGTAATGCCTGTTTGCTCACAATTATGTGGAGGTGTTTATAATAAGGAAGAGATTATTTGCTTGTATGTTGACATAGTTGTACAATTATTGTAGATAAAGTGACCATCGCATGTCGGTCACAAGGGGCAAGACCAGCAGTGAACAATGTCACATGGAAGAAAGGTCAAGAGGTCATCAGACTAACCACTGACACCAAGTACACTGGAGCGAATGTTCAGACTCCATCACTGACACTCAAGCAGACCATGAGGACAGATGCAGGACAGTACACGTGTCAACTGAACAATGATGTGGGACAAGACACTGGAACTGTCATACTACAAGTCTGGTGTAAGTAGGTTGGTTAAGATGAACTAAATTCTCAATTGCATTATGGTTTATCTGTGTTCTGCTGCAAGTTACTGAATGTCTTGTCAAAATGTGCATTTTTTTATGGAGAATTCAAAGACCTGACAACCACTGAATGGTTCCCATTACTGAATCATTCATTGATCTTTGGAACGTAATGTTGTTGTGGAGAAGCTACTGTTACTCTATTTGTTGAAAGCTTCTTAATGGAGAACAGAATCAGCATCCTCATCCTTCTTAATTCTATCACATTGACCTAATGAATATATAATAATATAACCGATTTATGGAACCATAAAACCAAATTCATTAGTTAATGCTTGAGAAAAACTGAAATCAACTACCTAAAATTAAATTATCATATTAAAAAAAATGGTTTAACATTTTTTATATTTTCAATCATGTAGTTGTAGATCATGAAGTCACATTTCTCCTCAATCATTAATGGAAATTTATGAGATTTTGTGTATGGCAATAAACACAAAAAAGTTCAGTTGAACTTCAGCTGTTGAAAATGTATTTCACATTGTTCAATCAGATGAAAACTAGTTGAATGGGTAGATTAAGTTGAACACAAGTTGAAAGCAAGCACTTTACCATTCATGAAAACTCATCTTAGTTGAATACTGTTTAACCAGTATAATAAAACTAGACATACTGTTTTATACTAAAAATTAATCATCCTAATTTAATTAATTTATGTTATTTGTCAACAATGAATGCATGTATTGTATACTATATTTGTATTGCTACATTGATACTGCATAATTCATTGCTCTCACGTGTTCTGAATGTCAATATCCTGAAGAAACTAGAGTTATTTAGGTGGTTTGATATTGTGCTTCATAGTTGAATACTGTTATTAGATTACAACTTAATAAACTGTGTTATATCACCCATTCCCCATTCCTTGCAGCAAAGTTTCATCCTAAATTTAAACTGTACTGCAGATGTTCTAATGGATTTTGCAATAAGGGATACCTGAAACTATATCAAATATATTCACCAATATTTGTATTTGATTGCAGCATATAATTATAAATGTGTTTGGTTTGCAATCATAAAGTTGAATATTACAAAGAAGTATAAAACTGAACATAGCAAAGGAACATGAAATTACAAACTTTTAGTTCACCAGGTCACCGGAATGAAACACTCACCAGTACAGAAAGACAGACATGTAGTATCAAGTATTGAATTCAGTGGTGACACTCAGTATGAAAGTCTCACAGGTCATTCTATTGATGTCTCAGTGCAGCAAGGTAAGTCAACATAATTAATTATGAATAAGAGGCAAGCTTCAGTCTCATGACAATACCAGTTATTTCATTAAGTAAGAACTCAGCCTACACATTAAGTGTCTGCGTCCTTTTTGCTAAATAAGCAAACATGGATATATTAAATGTGTTGTACAGTTGACAATGGAATCACACATTTACGCCAATAACTATTTAATTAACAATTGCCACATTCATTTTCATCTACTATGCAGTTACCAATTACGTGTGGCACACTGGTGCAATATGAATTTCTTTAATACCAGAAAAATAGCTTATCCACTGTGTTGTTCAATGTCGTTAGAACCATTAATTTAATTCATTGCTTCTTGTTTTCCTGAAGGAACCTATGCAACCATTGACACATCAGGAGAAACAACAGGGCAGACTACCTATGAATATATAGGTGCTGATGGACAACAAAAGCCTCGTTCTTATTTCAATGTATGTATTCCACACTCGAATTACTGCATGTTGTCAGTGCCCAGTAAATGTGACTGGTGACAGTGAATGCTCAGATTGGAATAGTAATAATGTCAGCTAAGGTGAATAACGCTTTGTGAACAGTCCACTGTCATAATATGATTTGGCCTGTATGTATTCTTGCAAAACATATATGTTTCATCTCGAATCTGTTATAAGCTTTGCTCGCTTTAATTTTGATGTTATTATCATTATTACAGACAACAGTGGTCGGAGATGATGCAGCTGAGTATTCAGAAGTAAAAGAGACAGTCACAGCAGAAGTAACAAGAGGACAACCTACCTACCAGAACATCAGCACCAAGAACACGTCTAACTGACGGTGAAAACAGTGTATATTGAGACAACAGACTGGCTGTGTATGAGAAACATCCATCAGGGGCTGTATGCATGGACCGGTACTAACCTCTTACGCCATAGCTTAACGCCTAGGCTATAGCGTAAACCCGTTAGTCGGTATGCACGAGCACTAGTTAGGCTCAATTTCCGGGGATTTCCCGCGTAGTCGCGACGTATCACTACGCCCAATAACCACCAGGACTAACTCCTTAGTCTATAGCGCAACTCGTGAAAAATGGCGGCCGTGATAGTTTGGCGGAGACAATTGAGGCGAAATCTTTGGCGAAATCGGATATTCCGGGATAGGAGGAATCCGCTAAAGATATTTGACGACACGGAATTGTATTCGAAGTTCAGATTTCGTCGTCACAATATTCTGAAAATTGTAGACGAGCTGAGAAATGATTTGGAATACCCAGTAACACGGCAAGGCTCCCTGCCGGCGGCATCCCAAGTGAGGGTAGCATTGCGTATGTATGCCACAGGATGTTTCCAGAACTTGGTGGCTGAGACAATCGGCATTGACCAGTCCACAGCGTCGAGGACCATACATCGAGTGACCAACGTGTTGGTTCATCGAATGCACGATTGGGTGCGTCTGCCAACGCAACAAGTAGCCGACCAACAGTAGGTGAAATTCTTGCGGCTGGCAGGTTTTCCTAACGTGGTAGGGTGCATCGATGGCATCCACAGCCAAATAATATAAATAATTGATTAAAATACAATAATTAGTCAAAGTCAAAACAATACTTGTGAAAGTATACGAATACTTTATTAGTACTATTATAATACTATTATACTACTATAATATTATAATAACACATTCGAGGATACACTTTTTGTTACTGAAGATAGAAAGTTATTGCTGACTGTTCAGTCCTCAAAAGCCTGTAAAAAAGTTGTTGACATCCACACTGTTACAAAGTGTAACATTAAGTTTGCCTTCCGTATAAGAATAAACTAACATTCCTATCTTATTTGCCTTAGCAGCCTTATTTACACTTGCGCCTAGCTGACCACTTAATTGCAATTAGTAATAGCAACCAACTGACCATTGTATTTTTAAGTTGATAAGAAAGGGCGCCTCTCTGTGGACATGGCATCACAAGACAGGGGTTTTATTGCTTGAATGGCAGCTCAGCTATTCAAGTAAAGGCAACTGTTGCCAATAAGATGCCACCAACATCAAGCAAACTGTCGTATTCATAACTAATCAAAGGAGGGCAGTGAAATAATTTGATCTTTCCACCTACAAAATGTTTCTGTTATGTTATGTTTGATATTACCAATCTTTACAAATCGATACTTTATGTAAAAGCTTAACAGTGTCATTACTGGTATATATATCCTTTTCATTCAATTCCAAATTAACATGCTCAAGACGTTTTAAATATGCTGGTTCACATTTGTTTATTTTAAATCCAAAATTGAATAAGTACAATTAATGTTTATTTAACTTCACCCTTGTTTGCTTTTGAACATTTCAAAATAAAACACATATTTTTGTCATGTACTACCTACATAGTTAAATGTATTTCAAACACAAAGAAAAACTACATTTATTCATGTTTATAAGCATGCACATTGAATGAATGTCAACTTTCTCTGTGGTAGTTGATTTGTGATGCTGATATGCTGATAATCAACTGTGTAGCCAAGTGGCCATGCTCAGTTCATGACGCCAGAATACTCAGGGAATCACAACTGTTTGAGTCACACCAGAAGCCACTGACAGGGGTGTTTTTTGGCGACAGTGGCTACATGCTTCGAGACTGGCTGCTCACACCGATATTGAATCCACGGGATCGCCAGGAACGAGCATACACAGATGCCCACTGCATCACACGAAGCACTGTCGAACGATGCACTGGTGTACTAAAACGTCGATGGCATTGCCTGCACAGTGAGATCCGCCTCACCCCAACAAAGGCATGCAAAGTTATCTATGCATGTGTGATGCTGCACAACCGTGCAACACGGCTCGGACTGCCACCACCAGCAGGGCATGACACGGACCCTCAGCCAGAAGACAGCCCCGCACCAGCCTACAGGGGCAATGCTCCCGCTGCGTCCGCCGAGCGGGTATGCACTGCTGCAGGGAAAGCAGCTAGAGATGCTGTTGTGAGAAATTACTTTGGATAATAGTCTGACAGTGGGTAGGAATCATCACTACAACATTTGAACTCATGTTTATGAACTAATACATGCATAATTCACTTACTGAAAGCAACTGTATATATATCGTAATTAAAACATCAATATTATTACATGTATGATGTATGTTAATAACATTGTAGGTGAAATACAAAATGACTAAAAGTTGGTGGTATTTACTCTAACTTTAATAGACATATTTAAAGTTAGAGTAAATACCACATACGTTTAATCCTCTTGTATTTCACCTACAATTTTACTGAAAAACATCACAATATGTCATATCATTGATGTGTCAATTACATTGTACACTGTTGCATTAAGTAAGTGTTTATGCATGTAAAACTACTCGAGTTGCAGTTCACGTTGCAATTTACTAATCTGCAACTTCGTCTTCTCTTCCTGCAACTGCAGCAGTTTGAATTTTTTTTCGTTTCTGGCAATGTCTGATGCCAGCCACTTCTGGAAGAGAGCACTCTCCTCAGCGTCTGCTTCGGGCGTCTCTTGCATCGCTGTGCCGTCACCGCGGTGACCCCAAGAGTACGAATGGGAGTAGTCACAGAAACTGGAGTAAAGACGATCTTGGTGGCTTCAGTCATAGATGCAGGTCTCATCTCCAGCACACTTGTCGATGCAGGTCTTGGTCTCATCTTCAAAACACCTATCGGTGCAGGTGTTCTCTCCAAAACACTTATCGGTGCATGTGTAATCTCCAATGGTGGTGTGGCAGGGCATGCAGCTGTCGATGTGGATCGTGCAGCTATTGCTGGCGGCTCCACAGGCATGAACCAGCTCGGAGCTGGCTGTGACGAAGGCCACGGCAGTGAACCAGCTCGGAGCTGGCTGTGGCGAAGGCCCCGGCAGTGGCATGGGCACAACAGATGATGACATGTCTGGAATACCAAAACGTGTTCCTTTTTGTATGATGCCATTTGTAAACATGTATCAAACTTTCCCTGTTTTGTTATCTATTTACATAATACGTGATGTTCATTTTAAACAGTTTATCCTGATCATATGAAACATGTGAAACAAATACAAAAGAATGTATGCAAATTATTCTGTGCAGCAAAAAGATGCAGTGATATGTTGATATAGTGAATTTTAATGGTGGCTCACTGTGGAGGTGACACAGTGTGTGCCAACTGTGGAGGTGACACAGTGTGTGCTCACTGTGGAGGGGACACAGTGTGTGCTCACTGTGGAGGGGACACAGTGTGTGCTCACTGTGGAGGTGACACAGTGTGTGCTCACTGTGGAGGTGACACAGTGTGTGCCAACTGTGGAGGGGACACAGTGTGTGCTCACTGTGGAGGGGACACAGTGTGTGCTCACTGTGGAGGGGACACAGTGTGTGCTCACTGTGGAGGGGACACAGTGTGTGCCAACTGTGGAGGGGACACAGTGTGTGCTCACTGTGGAGGTGACACAGTGTGTGCTCACTGTGGAGGGGGCACAGTGTGTGCTCACTGTGGAGGTGACACAGTGTGTGCTCACTGTGGAGGGGACACAGTGTGTGCTCACTGTGGAGGTGACACAGTGTGTGCTCACTGTGGAGGGGGCACAGTGTGTGCTCACTGTCGATGTGACACAGTGTATGCTCACTGTCGAGGTGACACAGTGTGTGCTCACTGTGGAGGGGACACAGTGTGTGCTCACTGTGGAGGGGACACAGTGTGTGCTCACTGTAGAGGGGACACAGTGTGTGCTCACTGTGGAGGTGACACAGTGTGTGCTCACTGTGGAGGTGACACAGTGTGTGCTCAGTGTGGAGGTGACACAGTGTGTGCTCACTGTGGAGGGGACACAGTGTGTGCTCACTGTGGAGGGGACACAGTGTGTGCTCACTGTGGAGGGGACACAGTGTGTGCTCACTGTGGAGGTGACACAGTGTGTGCTCACTGTGGAGGGGACACAGTGTGTGCTCACTGTGGAGGTGACACAGTGTGTGCTCACTGTGGAGGGGACACAGTGTGTGCTCACTGTGGAGGTGACACAGTGTGTGCTCACTGTGGAGGGGGCACAGTGTGTGCTCACTGTCGAGGTGACACAGTGTGTGCCAACTGTGGAGGGGACACAGTGTGTGCTCACTGTGGAGGGGACACAGTGTGTGCTCACTGTGGAGGGGACACAGTGTGTGTTCACTGTGGAGGGGACACAGTGTGTGCCAACTGTGGAGGGGACACAGTGTGTGCTCACTGTGGAGGTGACACAGTGTGTGCTCACTGTGGAGAGGGCACAGTGTGTGCTCACTGTGGAGGTGACACAGTGTGTGCTCACTGTGGAGGGGACACAGTGTGTGCTCACTGTGGAGGTGACACAGTGTGTGCTCACTGTGGAGGGGGCACAGTGTGTGCTCACTGTCGATGTGACACAGTGTATGCTCACTGTCGAGGTGACACAGTGTGTGCTCACTGTGGAGGGGACACAGTGTGTGCTCACTGTGGAGGGGACACAGTGTGTGCTCACTGTAGAGGGGACACAGTGTGTGCTCACTGTGGAGGTGACACAGTGTGTGCTCACTGTGGAGGTGACACAGTGTGTGCTCAGTGTGGAGGTGACACAGTGTGTGCTCACTGTGGAGGTGACACAGTGTGTGCTCACTGTCGAGGTGACGCAGTGTGTGCTCACTGTGGAGGGGACCCAGTGTGTGCTCACTGTGAAGGGGACACAGTGTGTGCTCACTGTGGAGGGGACACAGTGTGTGCTCACTGTGGAGGGGACACAGTGTGTGCTCACTGTGGAGGGGACACAGTGTGTGCTCACTGTGGAGGTGACACAGTGTGTGCTCACTGTGGAGGGGACACAGTGTGTGCTCACTGTGGAGGTGACACAGTGTGTGCTCACTGTGGAGGGGGCACAGTGTGTGCTCACTGTCGAGGTGACACAGTGTGTGCTCACTGTCGAGGTGACACAGTGTGTGCTCACTGTGGAGGGGACACAGTGTGTGCTCACTGTGGAGGGGACACAGTGTGTGCTCACTGTGGAGGGGACACAGTGTGTGCTCACTGTCGAGGTGACACAGTGTGTGCTCACTGTGGAGGGGACACAGTGTGTGCTCACTGTCGAGGTGACACAGTGTGTGCTCACTGTGGAGGTGACACAGTGTGTGCTCACTGTCGAGGTGACACAGTGTGTGCTCACTGTGGAGGGGACACAGTGTGTGCTCACTGGGAAGGGGACACAGTGTGTGCTCACTGTGGAGGGGACACAGTGTGTGCTCACTGTGGAGGTGACACAGTGTGTGCTCACTGTGGAGGGGACACAGTGTGTGCTCACTGTGGAGGGGACACAGTGTGTGCTCACTGTGGAGGGGGCACAGTGTGTGCTCACTGTGGAGGGGACACAGTGTGTGCTCACTGTGGAGGGGACACAGTGTGTGCTCACTGTGGAGGGGACACTGTGTGCTCACTGTTGAGGGGACACAGTGTGTGCTCACTGTGGAGGGGACACAGTGTGTGCTCACTGTGGAGGGGACACAGTGTGTGCTCACTGTGGAGGGGACACTGTGTGCTCACTGTTGAGGGGACACAGTGTGTGCTCACTGTGGAGGGGACACAGTGTGTGCTCACTGTGGAGGTGACACAGTGTGTGCTCACTGTGGAGGTGACACAGTGTGTGTTCACTGTGGAGGTGACACAGTGTGTGCCAACTGCACAGGCCCTGTTATGTAACTTTACAGCTGTGCTGTTGTGTATTGGTACTCTTCTGTCACTGCCATAGTTATATAATGCCTGCCACTTTATGGTGGCTGCCTGTAACTTGAGTCCTCTCCCACTGAGCTAATTTATGATTCCTGCCTGTAATGTGAATCTTTCACTATCTGGTTGCTGGAAGCAACCCTCAACTTGTACTAAGGCATGTGGCAAATTTTCACACAAGCTATATGACATTGCTAATTTTTATATGCAAATCAATTATTTATAATTAAGCTTGCTTACCCCATGCTTCATCCACTTGCACAGTCACTGACTGGCCATCAGAAGTCTCCATGACAAAGCTGTCTGTTCCTTCCACTGAAACATTAAAAATTATGAGGTTTGTGAATATTACATATTGTGATTGTATTGCATTGTATTATGTTCATGTTGTGTACTTATATATAATAATTTGTACAGTTTGAATATTTAAAATGCATTACAGTCCTGCATATAAGTTTTTCTTTCACCATATTGTTCATCGTACATTAAAAAAAATTAATATATGCACTTCGTTTGTCAATAAAAAATAAAGTGATGTATTCCATTAATGCACTTGATTCAGTTATATGGAAATGAGAACAAAATGATAACTGTACTTTCATCACGATTATATATATACTAATATATTTATTAATGTATTTCTTAACCAAAATTAATTTTGTATTTAATTTATTCTATCAACAAGTTTGAGTACATCTAACTAAGAACACACGATTATTGAATGATAACAGTTAAACAAATTTCACTGCAATATGTTATGAGTCGCAGAAAAAGTCGTGTAAATAGTACAGTTTTGGCTAGGAAAAAGTCACAGCATTATTTTGCAACACATTATTCGAATACTATGTATATAATATGTATATATACTAAATACAAAGTCTTGCATATTTCCACTGATAATTAAACACAACAAAGTGTGATGCATGGTTATTACAAATATTCTAAAGAAACTATCATTCTCGCTCCTTTTTATTAATAATTGTAAAATTATAAGTAAAATAATAAGTAAAATTTATTAGTGACTTGTTATCAAACTTTTGCACTGAATGTTTAGTCTTTTGTTCTGATGATTAAGACAACTATTCTACCCGAATGTACTTAATATTTCAACTTATATCACAGATACAAATATCTATATATTATATTTATTTTAAATTGTGATTTCATTTCATGTGACTTTATTTACTACATTCGTTTCGATACTAGCCAAAACGTGGACGCTTTGACCAACCGCGCGTCACCTTTCACCCGTTGCGCGTGCGCAGTGCAATGGAATGTGTCGGGAATCCCTTCTACGTCCGGGCTAGCGAGCCTAGTCTAGACTAACTAGTCTGAGACTATCGATGCGCTACGCCCGGTTCATGCATCGCGACTAAATGTATCGCTAGTCTACAGCTTAGTTAGTAGGGCTTAGTCTGAGACTACGCTACGCCCGGTCCATGCATACGGCCCCAGATGTTTAAATGTCACATGATTATGTTGCCTGCATTTCACAAGCTTAGTCTTGCAGTCTTCCAGAGTTTGGCAGATCTAAGTTTAATACATCTGTAACATGTAGATAAATTGTATTCACAGAATCATTTGAAATTGCCTCCACATCTGAAGATGTTCAGTACTCTCTGATGTATCACTAAGCCAACTTTTATAACAAACAGCCATTGCTATCCAATATTGAACACAACGCCTGAACTATGCCTATAAGTGTGTAGCATAGTTATATTATATCAACCATTTGTTCTTAGATTACTATTCCAGATGAACAACATGATTGACGATATAAATAACGTGTCTTTTTCATTCGTCCTGTTATTTAAATAAACAAACTATCAGGATTAAGAGACTTAACTTGAACTTGGAAGTCAATGACTTGACTTGACTTGCAGGCGGGCACGGACCACAGTCAGAATCCATCCGCCATTACATAGATAAAGAGTCCCAAGGAAAAAATTCATTGTGCAGATAGGGT
This sequence comes from Lamellibrachia columna, assembly GCA_963662155.1. Classification (NCBI taxonomy): domain Eukaryota; kingdom Metazoa; phylum Annelida; class Polychaeta; order Sabellida; family Siboglinidae; genus Lamellibrachia; species Lamellibrachia columna. Next base: position 20,751,982 of record OY759266.1, read on the forward strand.
TTATTTGTGAGAGCAGAAATTGTGTGTATGAGTGAGTGGAAGTGATGTTTTTGTGCACAGTTGCATCTAAGCTTTGAAATGATGCCATTTGTCAGTAGGTATACCAGTTGCGTAAGGACACAGTGGCTGTTAGGCAGGATGTACTCATATTTGGGAAACCGGGGTATTTCATGGCAGAAATGCACGGGCCTCATGCTTTGAAGCAATTTGTGCGAAAAGGAGGTATGTCATTTTCACGAATTTCGCACACCAGGTGTCTTAGTGGGTCTCTCATTTTCTGTGAATTTAAAAAAAAAATTGTAGGATAAATTTTCAATGTAGGCGCAATAATGTTATAATGGTCGTCTATCGGAAAAGTGACTGTGGTCCGTGCCCAGGCCAATGACTTCAAACTTGGCTTGACTTTTTTATTTACAAACATAACTTTAAACATGATGTTGATGCACCATTTAATATTTTTTTTAATTTATTTATTATCTGTGGTTGTTTTACTGTGTGTTTATGTGTAGGGTAGGTAGGTAGGATTTATGATTAAAAAGATGTTAATTTTAAAGCGACTCAAGTGGTTATATATGACGGGCGGATCCAGGGTTTAAAAAAGGGGGTCCAAGGTAATGTGTGAAGTGCCGAAGGCGCGAAACGATGCGTGAAGCGCCTGGGGGTGTGGGGGTATCCCCCTTCCTACCCATTTTACTTTTTTAGACAAAACACTTGAAATGGTGTAATTTGGGGCACCAATAATCTGGTTTTAACCGAGTTAGGGCCTAATGTAATCAACCCGAACTTCAGACATGCGACATCATACGTTTACAATACGAATTTTTGGGAGGAATAGGGCCTTGGACCGTATCCCAGTTTAATACGGATTTGCTGAAAATATAAAAATCGTGATAAAGTAATCCTATGTATTTTCTTGTATTCGTCACATAAGTATAACATCAAATGTCAAATTTACAGTAGACGAGGTGCAACTGCTTTTGAGACTACAGTTTCGGCAAAACGCCGTGGATTTTGTTTCATTTACACCTGTAGGTAGGCCTATCCCAAACGAATATACTACAATTTACTAAACCAACACGTAATCGTCTTAACTCTGTATCGGCATTACTGCAAACCTGAGGCACGGTAGTGTAGTAATACTAAAATATATATTTATTCGTACGACAATGTGTACAGTTAAATTACAATTGAAATATCTTTGCACACAAAGAGACTAACACGTCTTTGATTAAAAAAAGTGCTACACGCATTCTCTATATTATTCAGCACTTCCTTTGCCAAGGAAACTGTGTTTAATAGTTTATAATCCAGCCCCTTCTGATAGTGGTTCTGAATGATACAATAAAAGTAACTAGGTTTCATATTATAGAAAGTCGTAGCATCAAGTTTGAACTGAGACGAAGTGTAACTGAAGCTTAGACATATATGAACCAATACCCCGAAAGGCTAGATTGCCTTCTCAAGAAAGTTTATCCAAACTGTTGTTGCATTTTAAACTACTCTGTATAAAGCGCACCGTTCGATTCATGATCTGAATTTGCATCGGGAGACATTCTGCTAAAAGTAGCAGTAGTACCATATAATAACAGTGGGTGCAAACTTGTAGATTAAAACGTTTCCTGAGACCTTTGCGCCATGTAAATTAAAATGCATCATATAAATACATACACCATAGAAAGAGGAACAATATGACATAACTAATTGACGTTGTGCACTTATATTACAAAATCCAAAAATGTAAATGTAGTGATTAGCACATCCACCTTTTATGCCAAAGTTCTAAATTCAAGACGCAAACCGGACACGGTACATTTTGTGATTGGCGATAAAGTTCTGCATGTGTGTGTGTGTGTGTGTGTGTGTGTGTGCGTGCGTGCGTGCGTGCGTGCGTGCGTGCGTGCGTGCGTGCGTGCGTGCGTGCGTGCGTGCGTGCGTGCGGGCGTGCGTGCGTGCGTGCGTGCGGGCGTGCGCGGGTGCACTGGTGTTGTGTGTGTAATTTTGTTAAACATTTACAACATAAAGATACAAAACCAAGTGAAAATTAGTTTTTTTTAAACATTCTGCCCGACAGCATGTTCCTACACTATTAATTCATACCACACCATCGACCGAGTAGCCTTGTTTCGTGCTCTGCTCCTGGCTGGTCACAATGTGTAAATGACGTCCCAACATTCTGGCCATTCTTTGGACGTCAACCGCAACAACCCGGAATACCTGGCTGCAATGAGAAAGACGGCTTACTCATAGCAGCCAGGTAGTTTTTTCTTTCGCGGAGAGACAAGGTCAAACATAAGGTGGGCGTGTGTGTGTGTGTGTGTGTGTGTGTGTGTGTGTGTGTGTGTGTGTGTGTGTGTGTGTGTGTGTGTGTGTGTGTGTGTGTGTGTGTGTGTGTGTGTGTGTGTGTGTGTGTGTGTGTGTGTGTGTGTGTGTGTGTGTGTGTGTGTGTGTGTGTGTGTGTGTGTGTGTGTGTGTGTGTGTGTGTGTGTGTGTGTGTATATATATATACTGTACTGTTATTCGGCATTATACTACATTTAAATTTGACCGATTTGCCACCCTATACGTTTATTTGGTCTATACTTTTATTTGGCACTCGAGAGTAAGCACCTATGCATATACGTATATATGTATATATGTATGTATGTATGTAAGTATGTATGTATGTGTATATGCAGGCATGCATGCATGCATGTATGTATGTATATATATATATATATATATATATATATATATATATATATATATATATATATATATATATATATATATATATATATATATATATGTATATATATATATATATATATATATATATATATATATATATATATATGCATGTATGTATGTATATATGCATTCATGTATGTATGTATGCATGTATGTATGTACGTGTGTGTATGTATGTATGTATGTATGTATGTATGTATGTATGTATGTATGTATGTATGTATGTATGTATGTATGTATGTATGTATGTATGTATGTATGTATTTATGAGTGGATGGCATGGATGACATAAATATAAAAGATATGCGTGCGTGCGTGCGTGCATAACAACTCAGTCAACGCATCTACGCAGTGGATACAACACGTCTCTGAGAAGTCTACACGCTTAATTAATAAGGCGACACCGTTAATTGATATAGACTTGAAGGCTAATCGCAACCAATTAACTGCTTCTGTGTTGCCCTGTAGCTATACGATGTCCCAATTTGCTGCAGAAAAAAATGTATCCTTCGGTGTATTTTGGGGTAAAGAACACTCGTCTTCGTTCTTTAGCCGCTGCACGCACACGCACACTCACACACACACACAAAGTTATGTCACGTGCGTTGATAGTTCACACATATTAATCATAATCACACAGATTTTCGATAAACTTACTTTAAAAATTTTTTTTTTAACTCACATGTTCTAACCGTTGTGACAAATTGCACTTATTATATGTCAAGCGCGTTCTAACGACATGTTCAATCACTGGGTGGTGCCATGTCAGTATCGCTGCTGTAGTTTCCTAGGAAAAACGGGTGGCTCAACAAACCCAATGGCTCAACTAATAATGCCTTCCCCTAAACAATGTCATTCTCAACGCAAGCACTATCCACAATTGTATGTACTTGAAATTTTGAGCTTTACTGAAACAAATTACACTTTTACGAATTGAAATGACGATGCACAGAATCTGCACATCAAATGTAAGTTGAGGCAGTGGTGAAATCGTGAATGACTTACATTACATTCACTATGTGGCGCCACTAATGTGGAGTTTGTTATTGTGGTTTAATGATAGCGTTAGCTAATTGGCGCCATTGTGCATTGTTGTTGATGTAACAACTTGCAGCCGCTTTTAAGCGTGACTCATGAGTTCACAACAACCAGCAATTAGGCAGCAAATAGATAAAATGAACGATGACTATCCAAGGATCTGTTTTTCTCTTACCCGCCAGGGACATTACCTGTTTTCTCCCTGGAAAACAGACACTCGCTTGGTCAGCTTCGTAACATTTATCAAACGATTGCCTCAGAGCGTATTTGAGCAGTATAACTCTTATATGTAATAAAATCGTAATTTATTTCTGAAAGATTTGGTACTTTTTGTGTCGTCAGTTAACAATGTACAAAGGAACTCCGCCAACATCTGATATGTTGGCGGAGTTCCTTTATCAAAGTAATTGTACTGTGCGCCACATGTCATTTTAGTTTTAGAACATATAACATATTTATGGTTGGGAAATGATTAATATAAAATGCTTAGTGTTGTATTTATATACTTATTTAAAATTAATACCTACAATAACTCTTCCCATCTTAAAAGGAGGTAATATCAATACTTGTCATTTCAGTGGAAATCGCTTATATGTTATTATCGTAAATTGAAGTAGAGAAGAGAAAATTACAGTTTCAGTGGAGCATTGCAGATTCATACTGACTATAATTAATAACAATGGCTTTCTTCCTATAAGTCTAGTTTACATTACCATTTTTCAACTTCCGAAGAAGATGTCTGGCTCTGATGTCTTGTTTACTTAAACTTAATGGTTCCTGCATCTAGAGAAGCATTAGGAAATCAAAAGGTATGTTGTGTTTAATAATTTTGCCTAAGTCACCACTAAGCTAAGCTTATTTTGAACAGACATCTGATAAGGAAACCACCACGCTTTCACATTCCTTCAAGGGAAGTGATGTCAGTGCAGGTGGCATAGGCTTGCACTGCCTGGCCATAAACATGTTACATAACAACACGCACGTACGCACTCATGCACCCACGCACGCACAGACGCACTCACGCGCGCAAACACACACACACACACACACACACACACACACACACACACACACACACACACACACACACACACACACACACACACACACACACACACACACACACACACACACATACATATATTAGAGTGCAAACAAATCACAACTATCCGTTGAGAGGAAGTGACCACTCGCACGACACAACTGTTGCCATTGTACAAACACCAATTTAATCAGTAACATATACTGATTTTCTCACTGTGATCTATTCGTGAGACATGTTTATCAACTGACACGTTTAGGACAATCAACTAGAAAGGATTCCCAACCGTAATCATATCCCTAACCCAAACCCCCCAAATCTAACCGGTTGATTGATGTACATTTTTCAAGGAAGAAACCTTGTCTGGTGAGTAAGTCACAGTGAAAAAGTTATAAAAATCGGTTCATTCCTGTAATTTTTTTGAGTCGGAGTAAAGATGATGATAATAGTAATAATTATAATATCTACTTTTTCAAACAATGTTGTATCGTTGCATTGGTTTCTTTGGGAATACTTTTCTATGGACCATTTTACTTTGCAACAATGCTGTTGTCGGCAGAAAGGCGATTTAAAGTTCAGCATATTGATAATTATTAATTAATTAACAATTATTAATTAACAATTATTGTAGCTGGCTTAAATTGGAAAATTATTTGTGTCTAAGATAAGTTGTTATATAAATATGGTCGAATCCAAATGGGTACCCACCCTCATCCAATCCATTGCCCTTTATGTTCGCGCTTATACGACGGGATTGCAACAGCCCAGAAATAATATGTTTTCATTTTCGCAAGAAGTGCGTTCTGTTGAAACTGTGAGTCAATGCCAAGGTGCAATACAGTTCAAACGTCCAACATTGTAAATACTAGTAAATGGGTTAATATAAGCAGTTTTACGTGGAACAGGCATAAATATAATACTTATTTTAGCTATGCTTCACGGTTATTGCCATTGTATCGCATTTTATTTAGTCCGCAGTCGGCTGATAAATCATACTGACCTCTTCATTTATGGCACGCACACAGTATTTATCGTCTCAAGATGAAAATAAAATATTTCACATATTGTCTCGAAATAATATTGCACTGCAAAAAAAAACAATATTTATTTGCGTTTTCAAATTTGCCTGATTTATAAAAAATACTTTGTAGAGCGCCATAATCAGTATCGATATAACTATTTCACGTGATTCGAAACAGAAGAACCACACAACATTTCACATGAATGAAAACATCACGTTTTACTTTTTATCATCAGCAACACCAACTTTAGTTTACGTTAGGAAGTAATACATTAACATTACATTAACGAATATGTTGATTACACTGGAAAAATGTAATTAAAACAACAAGCAACACGAATTCATTAGTGAACCAACAGTGGTCAATTAATGAACCAATAACATGGAGCAATTAATAAAAATTACATGAATTAATTATTAATCGAAGAAACATGCACCTAAAAAACACGGCAAATTATTATTGAACCAAAATATAAATTAATTGTTGAAGCAACATCGTGATTCTGTTGGTAAAATTACAATAAAACCCAGTTGGTGAACCAACACAATTAATCATCTGAAATAAGAAGATGAAATACTATACAAATGTAAATGAAAGATCAACATATTGACAACATGCAAACATCTGCATCATTAAAACTTGGTAGAATGCTTAATGCAATAAAGATCGTCACATAACACTCTCCAACGGAAGTTCTAATATGGAGAGGCAGTTCATTGAAAGTGATGCATCTCACATATGTTCCATTGTAATATCACCGAAGCAGTTGACAAAACTACATTTGTCTATTATTATTAAGCTAATATATTCCACGTGTAATTTAGTCATCTTTGAACGTTGTGTTTGTGTGTGTGTTGTGTGTGTGTGTGTGTGTGTGTGTGTGTGTGTGTGTGTGTGTGTGTGTGTGTGTGTGTGTGTGTGTGTGTGTGTGTGTGTGTGTGTGTGTGTGTGTGTGCGTGCGTGCGTGCGTGTGTGTGTATGGGCGTGCGTATGTATAAGTGCATGCATGCTGAACTGATGTTTCAGGGAATGCCATTGCTAAGTAGCTAAATCGTACCACCCACATTAGAGACGTCTCGTTTGCAGAATACTTTCCGCAGTTCCTTCTGGTATGGGACATTGCAAAGCGTAAAGAATTGGGTTGATGCAACAATTGGCAAAATTATAATAATAGCTCGTGAAATCCAACTGGGCGCCGAAATTAAACGCGAGAAAACTGATTTCATTGAAAGAATTACTCAGGAGATAGCAAATACAAGTACGAGTACGAGCGTCTTCAAAACGTTGCATCTGGCGCGCGCATACGGAACAAATACTTCGCTGCCGTCATTTACTGCATTTACTGCATATATTACTTTCGTAGACATATATACATACCGGCATAGCAGGTGACAAAGACGGCAGTCGGAAGTGGACAATGCAGCGCCCGTTGATAACACCGGACGTCGGAACTAAGAAGCACAGCTTTAGTATATATCCCGGCCATCAGACGGCGCCTGCCGACAAGGTAATCTTTGTCCTCGAGACACCATTGTGGCGGAACATTGGATGTACATTTCCAATTTACCGTTGAAGGGTCAAAGCCATCATATTACAAGATGACAACACTCTTACCCTCCATAACGGAAATTATGTTATCCAAAATGTACACAAAATGTCACCGCTAACTTAGTATAGCTAACTGTCAATGGAATTTGCCAAAGCTATCGTTGACTAAATCCATCTTTGAAGTTTGCTTTGTTTATTTCTAACGCGTGGTTTAGCTATCTCTTCCATAACGCATGCTTCAGTTAATATCGAGCAATTCGTAAGTTACCATACTGTACGACCTTTTTTGATTGATTAACTTGCTGTATTTGAATAAACATCTTAAAGTAGACTTCATATTGCCAGATAAGGCAACATAAACGGATTAAGTTTGCCTCGTCTCTCCCGCTGCCCAACTGCGCCCTGCCACGTCTACCACTCCAGAAGAGCTCTGTGGCGCATAATATGCGGCGACATATTATCTTCGAAGACCAGGCTGCAGTTATTTATTGTGAAACTGCAACTCTGCAGCTAACAACTTCACTTCAAAGTGTTACCTGTTCATATGTGTAATGGTTTCTCTGATACAGACGTCAAGTGCGTGGCTCCGTACCGCTATTGTCGCCTTAGATGGCTGGCCGGTTGATCGCAGCTGCTCGACCGTAATTGTCGGGGTGACCTGGTCGAATTAACAAGATTTGTCATCAAAACCAAAAGTCTAGGTGGCAAGCGGACAAGGAAGCCATTGCCTTATCGAGAGTCCAACAATTTTCATAGGTAACCTGCCCTCCTGAGATACGTGTACTTCTTGATATCCAATCTACATGGATCCTTTACTAATTTTACCTCATATCCTCTAGTTCTACTATATTTTATGAGTGAGAAAAACATATTTCTATCAATATACCCCTTCAATATAAAAAAAAATTAAATCTGATCTCCTCTTAACCTCTAGGGTTGTTAAACCAATTTCTTTTAGGCGTTCTTCATAATTAAGGTATCTCAGTTCTGGAATAATTTTAGTTGCTCTTCTCTGTATTCTCCTCTATATCCTTCTTACGATATGGTCTGCACCCTTCTATACAGTATTCTAAATGAGGTATAATTATTGCTTTATACATAGGTATCACTAGCTTTTTTCTTGATTGTTATTTTTCTCCTCATGAACCCAATAATTTGATTACCCTTTGAATCTGTAATACCACACTGTTCTGAAACTTTCATATCAGCACTTTTGTTATTCTTAAGTCCTTTTCTTTTACAGCAGTACATAGAACAGTACATCCCATAGTGTAGTTTATATCCAAGTTCCCGTGTCCTGTATGTAGGCATTTGCATTTCCAAAAATTTAATAACATCTGTCATTTTTTTCAGACCATTAAACTAATTTGTCTAGAGCGTTTTGTATCATCCGTAAATTTCAGTACGTTGCTTGTTATATTGTTGTCCAAGTCATTGATATATATTAACAGTTATATTGACAGTTAGATATGTTAAGTTACCGATGACATTTTGTGTAAATTTTGGATAACATAATTTGTAATATGATGGCTTTGACCCTTCAACGGTATATGGGAAATGTACATCCAATGTTCCGCCACAATTTTGTCTCGACAACAAAGATTATCTTGTTGACCGGCGCCGCCTGGTGGCCGGGACCTATGCTAAAACTGTGTTTTTTAATTCCGACATCCGGTGTTGTAAACGGGCGCTGCGTCATGATGACGATGCACACTTCAACGATGTACGCAAGTATCTACTTTCGATTACCATCTTTGTCACCTTCTAAGCCGGTATGTATATATGTCTACGAAACCAAGTTCACCCGCATCCAGTAAATGTCGGCAGCGAAATATCTGTTCCGAATGCGCGCGCCAGATGCAACGTTTTGAAGACGCTCGTATTAGTTGTGTAATTTCAATCAAATCAGTTTTTTCGCGTTTAATTTCGGCGCCCAGTTGGATGTCATAAGCTAATATTATAACTTGATCGTCATAGATATATTTGCCAACTGTTGCATAAATCCATTTCTTTACGCGTTGCAATATACCCCATACTAGAACGAACTGCGGAAATTATTCTGCAACCGAGACGTCTCTGTTTTGGGTGATACGATTTAGTTATTTAATAATGGCATTCCCTGAAACGTCAGTTCAGCATGCATGCACTTATAAATACGCACACCAGTACTCATATGCACATGCACGCGCACGCGCACACGCACACGCACACGACAAGCACACGCACACGCACACGCGCGCGCACGCACGCACGCACGCACGCACGCACGCACGCGCGCGCACGCACGCACGCACACACACACACACACACACACACACACACACACACACACACACACAAACAGCGATCAAAGAGGACTAAATTACACGTGGAATATATTAGCTTAATAATAGACAAATATAGTTTTGTTGAAATGTTCAACTGCTTCGGTGATATTACAATTGGACAAATGTGAGATGCATCACTTTTAGTGAACTGCTTCTCCACATTAGAACTTCCGTTGGATAGTATTGTGTGACGGTTTTTATTGCATTAAGCATTCTACCAAGGTTTAATGCTGCAGATGTTTGCATATTATCAATATGTTGATGTTGCATTTCCATTTGTACAGTGTTTCATCTTCTTAATTCACCAGATGGTTAATTGTGTTGGTTCACCAACTGGTTTTTATTGTAATTTTACCAACTCAGTCACGATGTTGCTTTACCAATTAATTCATATTTTGGTTCAGTAATAATTTGTGGTGTTGTTTAGATGGATGTGTGTTCGGTTAATAATTAATTCATGTTCGTTTTCATCAATTGCGTCTAGTTATTGGTTCATTAATTGACCACTATTGGTTCACTAATTAATTCGTGTTGCTTGTTGTTTTATCTCAGATACAACTAATTCTCCCATTTAGGCCACCTACAATAATTGATCCTCTACCAGTCTTAACCTTTGTAAGTATGCTTACCTTTGAAGTGCCTTTATGCCGACAATGTTGCAATCTAAAATAGCCAAGTATTCCCAAAAGAAATCGATGCAACGATAGGATAATGTTTAAAAATTGTGTTATTATTATTATCATTATTATTATTATTATTATTATCATCTTTACTTCGACTCAAGATCCACGAACATGTACATATTAAACAAATGACAAACAAACTCACCAGACAAGGTGTCTTCCTTGAAAAATTTACACAAATGAACCGGTTAGATTTGGGGTTTGGGCAGGATATAGGGTTTGGGTTAGGGATAGGGTTACGGTTGGGAATCCTTTCTGGTTGATTGACCTAAAATTGTCAGTTGATATACATGTCTCACGAAGAGATCACAGTGAGAAAATCATGAAAATCTGTTCAGTATATGTTGGGATTAAATTGGTGTTTGTACAATGGCAAACGTTGTGTTGTGTGAGTGGACACTTCTTCTTAAAGGTTTGCTGTGAAATGTTTGCACTCTAATATATATGTGTGTGTTTGCGCGCGTGAGTGTGTCTGTGCGTGCGTGGTTGCATGAGTGCGTGCGTACGTGCGTGTTGTTATGTTGCATGTATATGGCCAGGCAGTGCAAGCCTATGCAACCTGCACTGACATCACTTCCCTTGAAGGACTGTGTGTGTGTGCGTGTGCGTGTGTGTGCGTGTGTATTTGTGTGTATGTGTGAAGGACTGTGAAAGCGTGGTGGTTTCCTTATCAGATATATGTTCAAAATAAGCTTCGTAATGGTGACCACTTAGGGAAGATTATTAAATACAACATACATTTTGATTTCCCAACGATTCTCTAGATGCAGGAGCCATTAACTTTCAGTAAACAAGACATCAGAGCCAAACACAAAAATAAACGCTGTCAACGTATTATACATTGTTATCTGACGACACTACGAAACCGTTCAGAAATAAATTATAATTTTATTACATTTAAGTGTTATTCTGCTCAAATACGCTCTGAGACAATCGTTTGATAAATGTTACGGAGCTGACCAATCAAACGGCGAGTGTTTTCCCGGTGCAAAACAATCAGGGTCCCTGGGGGAGTAAGAGAAAAACAGATCCATGGATAATCATCGTTCATTGTATCTATTTGCTGCCTAATTGCTGGTTGTTGTGCCCTCAGGGGAGGGTTTCACTAAGACTAAGAGCTCACAAGGTAAACCCACCATGACACAGAATCCATCATAGAATTTTAAGAGTGTTTTCGAAATGCTTTTCAGATGCTCGCTCGTAAAAAAATTCGTCATCCTAAAACACGCTATTTGGTCACTGAGGATTTTATTTCGATGTCACACCGGCGGAAATGTGGAAGTAATTTGACAGTTGACAATGACAACAATCATAGATTCGCTGTCGCTGGATTGTCAGCGACGATGAGAAAATCTCGAAAAGGGTAAGATGTGTGCATGTCTAGTGTTGCGAATGTTAGTATTTATTGGTGATGTGTACGTACATATATATATATATATATATATATATATACACTTGTATATAGGTTAGCTTGCTAAAAAGCGATTGAAGTGACTGACGCCTAGTTTTATCCTTTTACTGTAGCCGAGATGCCGTAGGACTAGCAGACGACATCTGAAAAGAAACCGTACGACATGGGGACTGATTTTATGTGTCGGTTATGCAAACGCTACCTTGTACAACTTATTTAATATATATATATATATATATATATATATATATATATATATATATATATATATATATATATATATATATATATATATATATATATATATATATATATATATATATATACATATATATATAGTGTACGTATGTGTGTGTATGTGTATATTTGTTTTATTTAGAAGACTCACTTCACAGTTTGAGCAGAGACATTTGCAAAAACTATGTCTATGTATATGACTATGCCCGAGGCTATGCCTATGCTATGGCTATGGCCTGCGTAAAATAAAAAAAACATACTATCAGGATGCTCTGTGTCTCACCTTAGCATGATGTAATATATATATATATATATATATATATATATATATATATATATATATATATATATATATATATATATATATATATATATATATATATATATATATATATATATATATATATATAGGAGGGCAAGGGACCAGAAACAAAGACAAACAGGGTGTTTGGAACACCATTGCTACCAAGATTCACGGTACAAGGTTAGTCAAAAGAACACCCGGAGAATTGAAACGTAAAAAAGAAACATGGTTCTCAGAAGTAAAGAAGTTGTGTCATTATTTTGTTAAGTTATTGTAATTAGTGTAATGTTAGATGTTTCTGAATAGTATATACTATTATATTATAATGAACTGACCCTTTTCAAATAAAAAGTTAAGTATGTAGGTTAATGTGTAACAAGTATTGAATGTGAATGTATGAAAATAATACGTTGGTGTAATTAACATCAATAAACAATATTCACATTATCGTTGATTTATGTTATAGTTGTTCTATGAGACAGTATTTTATGTGATCTTCCGCATTACCAGGCAGCAATAATCTCAAAAAACATTATACAGACTGGTGGGGGCAATAAGGACAGGGAGACGTTGTCTGCCGTTGAAGAACGGATTCTGGAGCTCATTGGGTCTTGTGATGTGGAAGGTAATAGTTGTTATGGTGTGTTTTTTTGCTTTGCAGCCTCCATAGAAGCTGAGTAATACATACAAGTAACATATAAAAAATTATCAAACATACATTAAATAAAAAATTTAGCACATGCATCTTTTCTCAGTGAATCAGTTTTCACTAGGTAACATACAATATCATTAACCATTGTATGAATCTTTGTACCAGAATTACAATGGGACCTCCTTAATCATGACACCAAGACTTTTGGGTTATCAGCTTCGACAGGTTGAACTGTATTTGTATTGTCTTAGTATTATGTATGGCTTCAGATTGTAATTTTATTGTCACTTTCAGGGATTGAGGAGGTTCATGCAGTAGCGATGCCAACAGTGGTAAGTTTACATTTGTATTATCAGCATATCACATATCCTGTGAGAATATGTATTTTGATGTATGCCTTTACATGCAAATATAGCAAACGATCAGCAAATATACAATGAGTAAATGATGTAGACTGGCTTAAATGTCGATCCTTTCAGTTGCGGCTGATAACACAACTGGAGAGGATGAAATTCATGAAGCTCAGCAAGGTGCTCAAGCTCCTGACAGTCAGCAAGGAGGTAACCTTTCCTACCACAATTTCCTGTGTGTATGCATGCCTATATTTGTGTGTGCACGCTTGTTTATATGCATGTGTATGTCCCACAATAAAGTGTGAAGTTGTCAAACAAATGGTGGGAAATTGTTCATAAAATGGTGGAAAGTGGGATGTTTACCCTCACAACTGGTGGAGATGGGAGGTTGAGACCTCTTTTGCACACTCGTTAATATTTAGGAATTGTTGTCACATTTGTGTTGGTCATTAACATATGATGTAACTATTTAATTAGCACATAATTAATGATAGTGCTTTAAAAAAATATGTAATTGTCATCATCACAGCCCATATGGCGAATATGTACTATTTATGAAGACTTCACAACATTATTTCCATCACAGAGCCGCAGCCAACACGGACAGAACCTATGAGAATGACAAGAACTGTGCAGAAACGAAAGAAAACTGTAATGTTGATGTAAGCACTTACATGAAAGAATTATGAATGTAATTGGTATGTACATGAAACACATGTTATTCATTAACCAAACTGCTTCAACGCATAAATACACCACGCAATCCATCTGAAAGCACTGGAAGTACTTATAGATTGCAGTGGTAATGCCTAAATGAAGGATAGACTTCAGTAAGACAAGTGTATAAAATACGAAATGTATTTATTACGAAATGAATATTACTTTGAAACAAAAATTTTGAAGTTCCACGAAAAGCTATCGTCACAGCTTAATGAACTTAGGAATAAATTAAACGGTAGAATAGTCTGTTGGGGCCCTCATCCGAATACAAGAGGAGAGGCTAGCAATTAAGATATGGACACACAACATAGATTTGTAAGTTCAAAATATATAAAATCACATGTTACAAATTATTTCCATTCAACTGTGTACTACAGAAAACCGTGGACAGTTGTTAAAATGAATGCACCTACCAACTTTACCTTTTCAAATATTCTTACACAAGAAATAAATCTTAATTACACCTTTCCTTTGTTTCAAATAAATGATATTTCTGTTAAATGTGCTATTAATAATATTCAATACAACCAATTTAACCAATGTAACTACATAATGATAACTGAATATGATATCGATATTGGTTTTTCTTCAAAAAACAAGCAAGGGTTGATAGATACACCTGCATTTTCTCACCTAGGGATATTTTGTTTTGTGCAATATCAGAGGAGAAGTGTATAAAAATGTGTCAATAAAAGTAGCATTTACAAAGATAATTTCCAAAATTAATAAAAATATTTAAATATTCATAATATAAAACCCTTTGTGAAGCTTTATAAATAAGTAAGCCAATGATGATTGCGAAAGCATTAGGATGAAATATTCATTACCTGTTAAGTGTACTTTAAGACAGGTTATAATTCCAAGATACTGTGACAATTTTAACAATGTATATATTTGTTAGTAAGGAAGACCCATTCTACAGTATTGAAAGAAACAATTGCACTAATCACGCAATTTATAAACTTATCTAGGGCAGTATCTCCCCAAATAAATATTTCTTGTGTAAATTACTTACAGTTGTGAGGCATATTTTACTTGAATTGTGATTTTAACACTCCAATGCATCGCTGTACAGTTGATCGCGTTCTCTTGTGAGACGCGTTGTAGCGGTGTTCTGCAGGTGTTTGTGGGTTGAACAATGGTGTAAGTAGCCACCTTTTACACGGGTAGCCACTGTCACCGAGTAACCAGTAGCCATGACATTTTCCTATGGATTTTAAGTAATACTTTGCATTGTAATATTTATTCTGAAGTAACATGAGGTTACTTGTTAACCATTTGGTCAACAAGTAACTTTTCACACTGACACACCTTAGCAGATTGTAAACCACATAACAACATGATCTGCACTAACCTGCTTCAAACTTGTCATAGAGTTTACTAAGACTTAGTACACAAGCATCATGGCAGCTCCCTGGCCACTTGACATCCATATCCAGAATGATGCGGTCGCTGCCACATGTCACCTATAAATAATTATGCACATATTACTGCTTATTTCCAAATGGAAGATGGGGCACCAGTTTTGATTATTCCATTATTACATGTATGCATGTATGTACAAATGTGTGTATGTGTCTATGACTGTTTTATATATATATATATATATATATATATATATATATATATATATATATATATATATTATGATAATAATTATATATGCGCACACACACACGCTCAAATATATACGTATGTATGTATGTATGTATGTGTGTGTGTATGTGTATATATATATATATATATATATATATATATATATATATATATATATATATATGAATAAGTATGTATGTATATACATGCATACATACACATAAAATTATATATATATTTATATATATATATATATATATATATATAGATATATATATATATATATATATATATATATATATATATATATATATATATATATATAATATATATATATATATATATATATATATATATATATATATATATATATATATATATATATATATATATATATATATATATATAAATTAAACATGTATTATATTTCACAGACATGTTGCCAAGCTACAAACTGTTAAGTCGCGTATCTAGTCATTGACCTGCAAATCAATTCAAGTATCACGCCAATGATCTCCAAATGGGCGACTCAGTCAGACTTCACCATACCCTGGACAATGCATAATTATTATATGTCACATTTGTCACCATCTGTTTGCTTTCCTTTGATGGCTATCTTATTAAATCTTGTTCACAATCACTGAATTTATGTTATAATTAGTGCGTATAATAATATGTTGTTATTTAACAAAAACACTCACCATTGCATTTATGCTGTGCCCCCCGCCTTATGTCTGTCAAACGCACATTCTTCTTTACTAGGTCCCAGGATGCCTATGTGTGTGCCGGCAACAGCGCCCACAACTCGTGGGAAGCCCGCAACACCATTAAATGATTGGGCCAGTTTAGCCTGTTGTTCGTTAAAATAAATTAATTGTTGACATAAATTTCTTAATTTTAAAATATGGCAGTTGAGTTGTAACATTTTATTATACATATTTCGGTACATATCTGTGCTTTTTATTTTATCTCTGATTCTGTTCAAATGTTATTTCAGTAATCGCAAATAGGATATTACATATACATATTTCAAAGCTCCTGTATGTGGTGTGGACATTTTTTATTTAAAAAGGTTTAAGTACTTTAACAAATACTAATTTACTTACTTGTGTACTGTGTATATGTGTGTTAAATATAATTTACCTTTCATAGTCGAAGTATATTTCCTGATGTTGTTTCTAAGTAATGTAAATAGATACATTTGTATGCATCTGCTAACTGTGGACATTGACACACCATGTATATTTGCCAACTCTGATAAATAGCCAGACTTGGCCAAAAATCGAGGAGCTACAAAAACAAACAATACCATTTATCTTTTACTTCAAATTCAAATACATATTTTCTGTGGAATTTTGCACACTTAAACACAAGTACACACGTTTACATGCATTAATTTATATATGTGCAGAATGAAGTAACTTAACAAGACGTAGGGGAAGGTAGTGTTAGTTGAGCCACTGGGTTATTTGAGCCACCCATGTTTCCCAGGAAACTACAGCAGCGACAGTTACATGGTACCAACCAGTGATTGGACATGTTATTAGAACACGATTTATGTATAACCCTACCAACCCTATTTGAATCAGCTATTATAATTATTTATGCATGCTAAATATTTTATTTTGGCATACATTGATTTACTAACAATCATAGATTATGTGAGTAAAAACAATTTTAGGAATATTGTATTTCCGAATATTGTTCATCATGTGTTGAGATGTGTATTTTTTACCGTTATACCCGCACACGTCTGGCACGTTCTTATATAGCGCAGTATTCAGTCATTGGGACTGTTTAACGCATTTTGTCTCCACCCCCTGACAGACATGTTCATTCCAACGTCATTTCGACTTATCTGGGAAGCAATCAGCCACGCTGCAATTACTGCGCGAAGAATTTTCGTTCAAATGTCCACCTATGTTTGTAGCTAGGTACTCATTTATACAGGTGAGTGAACTGTGGCAACATGGATGAACGAAATTACCAAAGCTTCGAAACTGCAGCAAGTGGATTCGAACTCGATGAATGTTCATGATGAAACTAATTTAACTGGTTGTTTAACTACTGTTTAGATTTATATATCATATACTAGAATACAAAATGTTTAAGTGACAATTTGTCTTAAGTTATGTTAATGTTAGTCAATGTTAGCTAATGCAAGTTAGTTTAGTGTTTGGATAGTGTCAGTTAGTGTTAATTAGTGTTGATTATGTTTAGCGTGAATTGGTATTTGTGGCGTTAATTGTTGTACTCTCCATGGATCAACCAACATTTTATTTACGATCGTCATGTATTGTACATGTATTCTTATGTTCACGGTTTGATCCTAATTTATCTCTACCTATCTATCTATCTATCTATCTATCTATATATCTATCTATCTATCTATCTATCTATCTATCTATCTATCTATCTATCTATCTATCTATCTATCTATCTATCTATCTATCTATCTATCTATCTATCTATCTCTCTCCTCTCTCTCTCTTTATTTCTACTTGTCCCTCTTTGGTAAGGACAATTTTTATAATTATGAAGCTCAAATTGTGATGTGAATAACAGACCGAATATTTTGCTTCTTTTGCAGCCATGTTGTAACCAAATGGGCATGATGACATGTGGCTCCATCTGGCTTTCTCGAAATTATTATTTTCAGCCTTATTGCTAGATGGAAGGGGCTAGCAGGTTCTCGCATAGGGGCGTTTTGCCCCAACTTGCACTATCAACAGCAGATCATGGAGTAGATACGTTCTCACATTCATGTAACGATAAACTTTGTTTATGCTATTAAGTTGAAATATATTTATTATTTTTGTGTATAACACGGGTGTCTCGACTCGAGTCGCATTTGAATCGTACTTTTACAAGACTAAAATTCAATCGAAAATCGAGTCATTGACAAGGACTCGAACTGAATAATGTATTGTCTGTATGTGCTGTGTACGTGCGCCCCTGCGTCTTTACTTGCGTGTGTAATTTAGATTTGAGATATGAGAGAAACTTAATTGATAACCCAAATATGAATGACACACTATCTTTTGAATATATTATGTTTAAAAGTATTCATCAGAAGTGCTCAATATGAAAGGATTATTGTTAAAAAAATTTCATTTAACAGTTTTTATATACAGCGATACTGCGCAGGCACGAAAACTTCCAAATCACATTCTCGGAGCAGGGTCTCGTGTTATAGATTTATTGATGTTAGACACACTGTTGTCTAGTATAAATGAAGAAGAACGTGATAACTGTCAAATAACAGTATTATACTTAATTTCCAACATTTATTTATATTTCCATAGGGTGTTATAGCGAACTTGGTACCGGGCGTTACTGTAGCGGGTTACATCCCTGACATGTGCCGTCTGCCACTTAGTGAATTTCCGGATTTAAACAAAGATTTACCAGAATTAAAATGTTTAGATTTTGATGTATTTTTTTTAGTTATGTTTTACAGGGATTGTAGAACATTAAGAAATGTCCTCTCCCAGGCCAACTGTTAGACAATTTTTGAGAGTGGCCCTTTAAATCGAGAGCCCAACAATTTTTAACTTACGCATGACCTCGCTCATGTCAAATGTATGTCAATTATGTATTTAGACAGGTTGACACTGTTGGCATTTACACAACCATTCAGTTAGCGTCCTCAGTGATAATGGGTATTTTCCTATATACAATTTACACAAAAAGCGTCGGAAGCTGTTGAATGTTGGGAGGCCAAGGTTTGTTTCTGCGGGCATTTTATGGGGTCAACATATATTAAATATATACCTGTACAACATATTGCCCCCTCCCCAGTTTCCCGGTTCCGACGCCTATGTCATTTTATTAATGCTACATCGTGCCCTCTAGTTCAGTTACGTTCCTTACAAAGTATTGCGAATAGTGGCGCCACCTGTCGCAATATATTGCAACAACAACAACCGCGGCCACCACTGGATGTCATTAGCTGGTGGGCAGGGGTGTGACCGCAGTAATGTTTGACATTGGTAGCATATTTCGCAGCACTTGAAAAAACAAGTAACCTCCTTTGTGAAAATCATTAAAATGACATCCCTCAATTTTCAGGGAGAAACGCCAAAACCTGATATCCCTCAATTCCGACATGCCTGGTGAATGGCAATGGTGAGTTCGGGGTTTTCCAAAGGACTCTATATGATGAGAATGTATCACATAACTTTTACACCATGCTTCTGTAGGACAACCACAGAGACAAAGCCGTTAAGAGGATATCAAATTGAGGTTTTTGTAAGATATTGAAAGTGTATGAAAATACTGATAGAAATAGTTTGGTCTCACTCAAGAAATAAAATAGAACTAGAGGCCATGAAGTTACATTAGCAAAGGATCAGTGTATATTGGATACCAGGTTTATTTTGTTGCTCAGTCAGTTAAACAACATATTTATTATTATTGTATTCAATGAACCAATAACAGTACAACACTCGCGTATCATATATAAATGTAAATACCAAAAAACAATCACTGGCAATAACTAACCGGTCCAGAATGTGTGAAACAGCAATGGATATGACAGTGATGTTTTGTATATTTTTCTTGACATCGGCTTTTTCTTTGTGACTAATTTATCAACAGCTGTTGTCAGTTTTGTCAAGGGTTGAAACACACACACACACACACACATACACGCGCGCGCACGCACGCACGCACGCACACACAAACACACACGCACACGCACACGCACACGCACACGCACACACACGTGCAGTGAGAATCAATGCAAGCGGAAAAAACACATTACATTCCAGATTTTAGTAACCTTATTGATGAGGGTACGTGTGCGCGTGTGAGTAAATGAGGGAAAGATCAGGAGAAAACGATATAAAATATCAAATTATGGAGGACTTAAGAGGAAACAAGGGAGACCCGGAGAAAAAAATAGTTCATATGTCACAAGCTGGTTTTTCTCCCTTCAAGGAATGCCGAATGTCATTAAGGAAAATCGAAAGCATCTGCATCCGCCATCTAAACATGAGAGCATAATTAATCATAACATATTTTACCTAAATAAAGACATGCGATTCAACTCACTGAGAGGCGCCTAGTTGAGTTCCCACTCAAAGTAGGACAACTCCTTGTTCGACCTGGGGCAGCCCGTGCACTTTTAAGTGTCGCCAAGCGAAGTATGAGACATTCTCACGAAAAGTACAAAATTGGCAAACAAAAATAATTTGAAGTATACATAACATTTAATTGTGGTTCTGCACAAACATTCACAAGGGGCCTCAGCATATCCCAACTGCTGCTGCAGGCTGTGATGTTAATCCTATATATATATACATGCCACCATAACTAAAAAAAACTGTCGCAGTGTAAATACCAGCGTGATATGCTTTGACAGCAATGATAGCTTTAGCCAACGCTGCTAAGTAAACAAAACAAACCTGTGATGCAGCAAACTCTTCATAATCGCCATGTTATTGTTTGTGCAACGAAGCATGATGTATACTAATGTCACACCGAATCCATTGTCAATATTCGTTTCGCGCATTATCAACTTGCCAGTTGACAAACGCTCGCTTACTGGCGAGCATAGCTACGAGTTTCACTGCCAAACACGTCACCATTCTTCTTGTTGAAATCGCTCGTTCAATAGCGAGTGGTCTGGAGTAACAGAGCGTGTTTCCTCATTAATATGCAGCCATCAGTGAATGTTAACGCTCCAATACAAGTAAAGCACGTTGGGTCTTACCAATTAGTGTACAATTTAAGTCATAATTTACATTCGTAAAGTCGGTGATTTAAGATTGGTTTGCTTGTATTGATAGACCACCTAAATGTTTTCGGTTTTCTAATAACGTTCCTTCCGCAATATTCTCGCTGATCGTCAGATGGAGTAGCGATGACTCATAAGAAGTGCTACTCGGGGAGACGGGGAGATCACATAAACGAGGAAAAACAAGTGACACGTCAATTCAAAACAGTGTGAATCTAAAACTGCGCAACAAATAAAGTGACGCTAGAAAAACCTGAAAGGGAAAGTCACGAGAGCATGTGTTACACCGGCATGCTTGTATGGTCTGGAGATAGTGGCGTTGACAGAACAACGACAACGACTGAATCTGCAAGTTTGTGAAAACAACGGGGTGCGTAGAATAATAAGAACAAAGAGGGTGGACAGAAGAAGGATGAACGACCTGAGGAAAGAAGTTGCTATGCAATGCAGCCCAACAGGAAGATTGGTGAGAAGCAGGATGGGATGGGCTGGCCACTTGGTAAGGATGAATGCAGGCAAACTAGGAAAGAGAGCTGAGGTAGAAACACACCAAGGACGCAGGAAAAGGGAAGGCCACAGCTGAGATGGGAGGACTGCGTGAGGATGGATATGAGAAGATCAGGGGAGAGTGAAAGGTGGAGAGAGGGGGCGGCCGATAGAAACCTATGGAAAGAAAGAACAGAAAGAGTGGCTCGACAATATTTTAACTGACACTCATCCCTGTTCAGCAGTAAACAAGGAGCAAGAGTACACAGAAACTGTGATCGCCATCTGCAGTCGAATAAAACGTGGTTTACATATATGACTTTTACGTAATTTATATCACAACAACGTAACAGAGTAGGAAGCACGCTTGCCCGTGTTGAGGTTGAGAATGGTTGCCCTCATTAGTTATACAGACTTTTGTCAAAGTTGCCTGCGTTGGAGATTTAAAACAAACGCACGCACATACGCACACGCACACACAGTGTAGTTCTTGGCATCGCATATAACATGATACTACATAAAATTAGAGAGCGGGAGCTCATTTGTAAATCTGACAGATGATAATAATTAGTTACTGTATTCTGATCCAATTTCCTGTTGCACGCCACACACAAGTCCAGTTCTAAGCTACGTTAGGCTAATTTATATCTGTTAATTAGGGGCTGTTGCATGACAGGCGCCCAGTTGAGTTCCCACCCAAAGCAGAATACAAATCCTGGTGCAGCCCCAGGCAGCCCCAGCAAACTTGGGTGTCATCTAGTATTGGACATTCTTACGAAAAGTACCACATTGGCACAACAAAATAATTTGACATATACATAAATTTAATTGTGGTTCTGCACAAATGAAAAAAATTCAGAAGGGGCCTCAGCATATTCCAACTGCTGCTGAGGTCAATCCTGTATATACATACCACCATAATAAAAAACCTGTCGCAATATAAAAACCTGTGTGATGTACTTTGATAGCAATGACAGCTATAGCCAAAGCTGCTTACTAAACAAAACAAACCTATGATGCAGCCGTCTCTTCATAATCGCCATGTTATTGTTTGTGCAACGAAGCATGATTGAGTCTAATGTGACACTGAAGCCGTTCTTAATATCCGCTCAGTCTTCATTCGTTTCCCGCATCATCAACGATGACTGACGAGCATAGCATAGCTACGAGTTTCATTGCAAAACACGTCACCATTCTTCTTGTTGAAATAGCTCGTTCAACAAAGTGTGTTCTGGCTAAGTTAGGCTAATTACCATCTAGTTATTAGGGGCTGTTCCATGACAGGCGCCCATTTGAGTTCCCAGCCAAAGTAGGTGCAAAGCTGGTGCAGCCCGGGATGTCCCAGCACTCTTGGATGTCACCTAGCGCAGTATGGGACATTCTCACGAAAAGTATTGGCACACCAAAATATTTTGTTTTATTCGAAACATTCCTGAAAGCTGAACAATTATGTTTGGGCTAATAGCTAATTAGCATATTTATCTTTACCAGAACCATTAGGCGCTTAATTGATGCCTTTCTGAGAAGCAGAGGTTTCTTTTGCTGAAACGGTATTACCATTACCTGGTTGTGTACAATTATAAAACTGCTGTATGCATCCGTAAAGCGTTTATTATTTACACCAGACTTGAGGAATACATTGTATAACAGTATTAATTATACATAGTTGTCTTAATTGTGGTGCTGCATACATTAAATAAGTTCACCAGGGCCACATCATTAATAAATTGACTAATTGTAATCCCCCAGCCTGTCTTAATTGCTGTTAAAGGCTGCGAAGTTAATGCTATATATACACACCATATTGATTAATGACGAATTGAATTATGGGAAGATTTGCCACTAAAATGGGTTGATATGTTTATCGACTAGTCTCGCTGGTGGAACCCAGTTGGATGATAGGTGAGGAGAGGCAGTCATGCAACGGCACCCAAGCATTTGGCCAACAAGTTGGCACTTAGGGAATCGTATGTAGATTTATCGACTAAGTTGGGTGCCCGTCATGCAACTTTCCGCAGGACACTAACCATAATTTATGTTACATAATTACCCATTATCTTGTGGGTTATAAACTTAGCAAGGAAAATGTAAAATGAGACAAAACAATATGGCCTAGTTGGTGGAACATCTATACATTTAATAAGCCACGTTTGGACATAACAATTGTGCAAACAACACGAATCTCTTGGTGAACCCACATTATGAATCAATTGGTGAACCAACAACACGAATCAATCGGTGGACCTAGACCATGAATCAATTATTGAACCAGCAAGAGGAATCAATCAGTAAACTAACAAGAGGAACCAGTAAGTGAACCCCTTTCACGAATTACTTGTAGAACCAAGAACATGAATCATATAGGGAATTGTAACAAAAAATTAAGCAGTGAACTAAAACCGCGAATCAGTATGTGAAACAACAACATGTGAAAGAACAACATGTGAAACAACAACATGTGACACTACAACATGAATCAATTGCAAAACGAATAATTTAGTAAACAAGCAACATTACTCATGTAGTCAACCAACAACATGAATCAGTTGGTGAACCAACAACACGAATCATTTAGTAAACAAAGAATATTAATCATAAAGAGAACCAACAATATGGACCAATTGGCGAATCAGCAACACGAATCATTTATTAAACAAACAACATTGATGATATAGTGAACCAACAATATGAACCAAATAGCGAAACAGCATCACGAATAATTCAATAAACAAACAACATTTCTCATGTGGCCAACCAACAACATGAATTAGTTGGGTCACCAGCAACACGAATCATTTAGTAAACAAACAACATTTATCATGTAGTCAACCAACAACATGAATCAGTTGGTGAACCAGCAACACGAATCATTTAGTAAGCAAACAACATTACTCATATAGTGAAACAACACTATGAATCAATCAATTAGCGAACCAGCAACTCAAATAATTAGAAAACATACAACGGTACTCATCCATTCAACCTACAAAATGAATCAGTTGGTGAATCAGCAACACGAATCATTTAGTAAGCAAACAAAATTAATCATGTAGTGAACCAATAGTATGAATTAATAGGTAAATAACAATAAGAATCGACCATTGAACCTTCACCGTGAAAGCATTTGTGAAACAACAACGAGAAGCAGAATACTGCACTGCAACGTCGTCAAAATTCTGACGACATGCACACATATTAAACAGAATTAATAGACAGTCCGTAGAAATTGGCCACCCGAGGTCGCTTCGAGCTACATTGCAATAACTCACCTCATACAATATCGACCAATGTTGTATTATTAAAATAAAAAGGCTCAACGCAGCTCCTACGACACACCTAATTGTGATTATAACCATCAATTCGCCTGTTTCGTATATAGCCAACCGTATACAATATATACATAATGTGTGTGTGTGTGTGTGTGTGTGTGTGTGTGTGTGTGTGTGTGTGTGTGTGTGTGTGTGTGTGTGTGTGTGTGTGTGTGTGTGTGTGTGTGTGTGTGTGTGTGTGTGTGTGTGTGTGTGTGTGTGTGTGCATGCATGTTTGCGTGCGTTGAAAATGACGTATCGCTGATTGTCACTGCACAGTAACTACGACGAATCACTCACAACAGAGGTACTGTTCCTACTTTCTAGAGGCCATTATCAATATCGCGCATGTATGCATGTATTAACGTAGATTTTACTGAACAGCACGTTTCATTTAATCTCATTGCCAATTAGCTATGACGTATCATTAACAACAGAGGAATCACGTTTACAGAATACTTTCCGCAGTTCGTTCTGGTACGGGCGATATTGCAACGCATAGAGGAAAGGATTGATGCAACAGTTTGCAAACATCGCTATAACGGTGAAATTGTAATAATTGCTGGAGAAGTCCAGAGAGGCGCCGAAACTGAAAGCAAGATAAGTTAACTGGTTCCAAGTGTTACACAGGAGATATCCAATAACGACGAGCAACAGAGTTTTTAGAACGTTGCGTCTGGCGCGCGCCTTCTTAACCATTGCCTCGTGGCAGATATTTGGTGCTTCCGGATGTACATGAGTTCGCATACGTAAAAACATCCTGCTGTAGCATGTAATAAACACAGTAATTGGGAGTAGATATTGTACTACGAAAAACGCCACACTGCTTGCCATCCTCAACGATTGGTTAGAAATTTCAATAAGTGTACAACTGCCATTAATAACATTGGACATTGGCACCATGAAACACAACATCAATATCGGCCCTGGCAACCAGGAGGCGCACGCTAAAAATATAACATTTGTCTTTGAGAAAGAGGTGTGATGGAACATTGGATGCACAATCCCGATATATCGTTCAATTGTCAGAGCTATCAGACTGTAGGACGACGACACCATTAAGCTCCACAGCGGCAGTTCAGTCAGCCAGAATTTACAGAAGATGTCACCGCCCACTCCGGACAAGTTTTCTTTCGAAACGTTCAACGTTTTCGTAATCAATATTAGAACGGACGTTGCGAAATCAATGCTGCTCTGGTTTAAGATCAAGATGTTTGTAAACTTACTGCGCATCGATGCACTGTGTAATATGACAAAGATAACTGCAGCGTTTCCAAACATGCCAAGCGTAGCGATCAAGGCATACGCAAGTTGTTGATAGTTCCTTGCGCCAGTGCTGTTTTCATAGCTGTCGTTGCTTATATTAGTCGTTGAATCATTGCTCGAAGCCAGCGCTCGAGAAATGTTCCACATACCGTCCAAGACACTTTCGTTTCCAAGCGCAACCATGGCTTTTTATAGTCGAAACAGCGTCACTTAGCACAGGTGCTTCCACAGGACGTCATTTTAAATGACACGAGGGTGATGGTCTCACACGCGACGGTGACACGGGATGTGCTTGTCTGTTCGTCAGCCTGTAAAGCATAGGTCAGTTTGATTTAAAGTGAATAACAATAAAGTACTAGCAAAAATGCTTGTTCGGTGTGTGCACAAAGTTTAATATTATAATGTACAATATACCAGCAGAAAAATTTACATAAACATTTATTTTTACGTAACATAATATATTTAATGCGTTTCACTCGTAAAGCGCACATAAATTCGAAGCTAATATGGTGCAATCATATGGTTTTGTGACACAACTGATGACATGGGCCTACTTTCAGTCAATGATTTCTATGGAATGTTTCAGCATAGTTTCACTCGCGTTTCTACGGCGAGTAATGGCGATGTCAATTTGCCGGAATAAAAAGTAAAATGTAGCGATTTCGAACCGCTAGCGGCAAGTGAAAATACAGAATCCTCCTCGAATTCGGTTCTTTCGGAGCAGTTTAGCGAGGCCAGTAGATTTCGCCTTAATATTACTTACTTTCTGACCTAACCATGAAAATGACCACACATGTAGAGTCTTCAGTCTTCTTCTCATATATCCAAAATACATGTACACATGTCAATGGTAAAAAAACAATTACTCTTACTTCATCATGACGTACAACGTTTATAAAAATAAACAAAAACTGCTGCATATGATGAGTTTTGTTTTAATTTGTTTGTAAATTTTGAGCGCTATATGGAAGTAAGAGTATTAATAACTTGACATGTGTATATGTATGGTAGCGGATAAGCTTGGCGACTCTAGGTGGTCGTTTTCAAGGTCATGTCAGAAGGTAAAAGATCGCGCTGCTAGTGACGTCCAGGCTGCTTCCCTTCGATCCGAGCGAAGTACTCGTCTCTGACCGTGTCGCTGACTGAGTTCGGACTTCGGGTTCTACGGATTGATGACATCAACATAGCTTCCACTACCTGGAATAATGTTGGCACATCATGCTCTTTCAAAGATATGTTAGCAAGGCTATAATCCAAGGCTGCCATTTGCTTCGGGTGGTGGTCGAAACAAATTTGTGCTTCGCCGGCTTGAAGTTTGAAGGTTTCATTTTCAAGGCCATTTCTTTAGCAAAGCTAGCTGTAAACGAAATACATGTTACTGTTGTCTCACTACTGTTTGCATTACAACCGAATGCCACAAAAACGCACTATGACGCTCGCTGCAAAACTACTTATATCGCTTTGAACACAGGTGAATGAATGGAAAGTCCCAGTCTCCCTACGTTTCCAGGTTACCAGTGACGTCACATCGAAGTTTGCCGACAAACGCGGGAAAATATTATGCATAATCGAGGCAGGCTGGTGCGACAGGATATTATTTGGAATTTGTTGTATCTTGGTGTACGTTGTACGTTGTAATTGCGAAATTACAAGAGACGATGTATAGAACAAGATTGTTTAATTCAAGATGTCTGACCACTTCCGCGATCCAAAATAGTAATCCAGCTTCGATCAACGAAACGTGAATTTACAATGAGAACACAGCATATCTCCCTTTGTAGGAATTGAGATAAACGAACAGTGAACTGAGATCAATAAACGATGAACATATGTACGCAGTGTGGTCTCTATTCTAGCAGACGTCTAGGCACACGTTTAACCCTAGAGCTCTTTCTAGTTGCTTCATGTACCGGACTGTTAGGAACGGTAGTGTTAGGACCCTGTTCAGGTAATGCCTGTTGCTTGTTGTTGCATGGAATATCCATGTGTAGGAGAGAGTCATTATTGTTGTGCTGTGGATGTGGAACATGATTGAATGCGGTTGTTGTACACTTTACGATTCTGGACATGTTCCATTTCCTCCCCCTTTTTTATGTAACGCATGTAACGTTGACTTTGACAACCTCCATGGGTTGAGATAATTTGAGTTGCCCCTTCCCCACGTGTCGCGGATTCTTAACCCTTACGTGATCCCCGATTTTTACATCGATTGACTTGACACCAGGTTTACGGTCGTGATACGTTTTGTAGCGTTGTTGCTTGGTTAAGACTCTCTGTGCGATTTGCTCATGATCCTTAGTCACGTTCGTAAAGTGAGTTATCTGGAGTTTAGTTTTACCACGCCTTCCCCTCATCAGTTCGAACGGAGTTTTACCCGTAAGGCCGTTTGGGGTTGCATGATAAGCCCTTAGTCTATCCCGTGTTGCCCTAACCGGAGTTTTGCCCTCTAACTTGCCCACCTGGATTCCCTCCTTCACGGTACGGTTCATACATTCTACGAGCCCGTTTGTCTGAGGATGATATAACGATGCAAGCAAGTGAGTTATGCCATTGCTATCTAGGAAGTCTTTCATTTTGTGAGATACGAGCTGCACACCATTATCTGTCACTATGGATTCAGGTGTACCTTCTCTAGCAAAAACATTGTCCAGGAACTGAATCATCTTATCAGTTGTTACCTCCTTTGCGAATTCCACTTCACACCACTTGGAGTAGTAGTCTACAAGAACCATTACAAACTTGTATTTGAGATCGTCAAACGGTCCCATAATGTCCAATGCTAGTTTTTGCCAGACTCCGTCTGGTAACTGCACAGGTTGTAGCGGAGTGGAGTGGCAGGTGTAGACTTTGTCACTTGTTGCGCAGTGCGGGCAGTTCCGAATTGCGTCTTCCACGTGTCGGTCCATAGCTGGCCACCAGTAGTGTTGACGTAGTCATCTCTTCAGGAGCGTCATGCCGAAATGTCCTTCGTGCGCCAGTTGCATCACACGTGATTGTAGAGTTTCGGGGATGACAATTCGGTCGCCTCGATGCAGTAGCTCATCGTTGATTGATAGTTAATCAGATACGTCGTAGAGCGCTTGCATAATAGCAGACAATGTCTTGCGCGCAGGCCATTTTGACGTCATGTACCTCGTCGCAAGTTGCATGTCGCCGTCGTCGCGTGTAGCAGTTTTCAGTTCGTTCACAGAGATAGCGCCTCGAGTAGACTCGTCAATTCGCGCGATGCATTCGTCGTTTGTGCTGTCATGGCTGTATTCGTCAGGTTGAGCAGCCACTGGTAGTCTTGATAGACAATCAGCCATGACGTTGTTAATGCCTTGCACGTATGTGACGTTGAAATTGTACTCCAACATCCTTGCTGACCACTTGTTGATGCGATGGCTGGTGCGCTCAGAGGCTGAACCCTTTGTAGTCAGAACGTTCACAAGCGGTTTATGGTCAGTTCGTAGATTGAAGTGTCTGCCCCAGAGGAATGTTCTCAGACGTTTTGTAGCCCAGAAGCAGGCTAGCATTTCTTTCTCGATTACAGAGTACTTATTCTCTGTATCAGATAGTGTTCTCGAGATGAACACGATGATTCTCTCCTGACCATCCGATATCTGGGTGAGTACGGCGCCTAGGCCGTATTTGCTCGCATCTGTCGTCAGCACAGTTTCGACTGCGTCAGAGCAATCGAATCGTGACAACACTTGTCTCGCAGCAATGTCATGCTTAAGTTCATTGAAGATTTGCTCGTGCTGTACCCCCCAGGTGAACGGTACGTCTTTTTTCATCATCTGTCGCATTGGTGCCACTTTGGTTGCAAAGTTTTTGATGAACTTCGAAACGTATTCGCAAAGTCCCAGGAAGGAACGTAGCTGGTCTTTGCTCTCTGGTGCGGGTGCATCTAGAATAGCTCTCACAAGGCTTTCTTTGGGCGTGATCCCTGCAGAGGTGATCGTATGCCCAAGATAGGCCACAGATTTCTGACTGAATCTGCATTTCTCTCTGTTCACGTTTAGACCGTGCAAGCGAAGTTTGGTCAAAACCGTTCTGAGAATACGGTCATGCTCGATCTGGCTGGTTGCGTAAATCAGAATGTCGTCTTGAAAGTAGAGTACGCCCTTGACGTCTTTGAAGATGACGTGCATCATTCTTTGGAACAACGATGATGCTGACGCTAGTCCGTATGGCACGCGTGTAAACCGGTACAGACAGTCGGGTGTGATGAAAGCCGTAATGTCCTTCGACTCCTCTGTTAGCGGGATTTGGTTGTACGCGGAACTCAGGTCGATTGTCGTATATATCTCTGCTTTCTTGAGTGTCATTAGCATTTCGTTGATGTTCGGTAGTGGGTGAGTTTCGACGATGATCTTTGAGTTCACGTCGCGTAGGTCGACACACATGCGTATCGTGCCGTTGGGCTTTCGTGCCACGATTGGTGACACCCACTTTGAAGCTTCGATCTGCTCAATGACGCCATTATTCTGGAGTCGTTTGATTTCGTCTGACAGTGTTGGCTGCACCGACAGAGGTATTTTGCGTACTTTGTGTTGTACCGGTGTTTCTCCGTCTCGCCATTGTATGCGATGTTTGAAGTGTTTAGCCACTGTAGTGCTGTTCTGTTTGTACACGTCTTCGAATTCGTCAACCACAGACTGCGTAGTTTGTAGGACCGGCTGTAGTTGTGTAGGGTCGAGAACGATTTGAAGCTTTGCCTGAGTTGGCCAACCTAAGATTGTTGCGCCATGTCTCGAAACATACACTCGTTCTTCAGTTGTTCTGCCTTTGTACTGTAGCGTTGCGTTAAAGTAGCCTCTGATGTTGATCGGTGTACCCCCGTAGCCCCCGGGTGCAATGTCGCTCCCGTAGATCTCGCATTGTGAGAACAGATTGCCGTAGAGTGCGTCTGGTATAATTGTGTATGGTGAGCCCGAGTCGACTAGAATGTTCACTTCGATGCCTTCGATTTGTACGGTACATCTCGGACATTTGATGTTCGTTTGTGCCTTCTCGTCTTTTTCGATGATTAGCACGTAATCATGTGGCTTGTCGTCTGGCTGCTGTACGAGATGAACGTTGTTTCTCTTTGCGAAACACACTTTTTCGTAGTGTCCGATTTTTGTTTGCATTTGCGGCACTTTTGCTTCAATGCCGGGCATTGTGGGTA
The DNA here is from genome assembly GCA_963662155.1 of Lamellibrachia columna. Classification (NCBI taxonomy): domain Eukaryota; kingdom Metazoa; phylum Annelida; class Polychaeta; order Sabellida; family Siboglinidae; genus Lamellibrachia; species Lamellibrachia columna. The sequence goes on from OY759266.1 coordinate 20,783,594, forward strand.
GTTGGCCTGATGTTGAGCCGAACCACATATATAACATTTGTTTATATGAGTTTGTTCGTGTTTTTTGTATTTGTCGTACGTGCTTACTTTCCGTGCGTAAGTTTTCTTGTGTGTGTGTGTGTGTGTGTGTGTGTGTGTGTGTGTGTGTGTGTGTGTGTGTGTGTGTGTGTGTGTGTGTGTGTGTGTGTGTGTGTGTGTGTGTGTGTGTGTGTGTGTGTGTGTGTGTGTGTGTGTGTGTGTGTGTGTGTGTGTGTGTGTGTGTGTGAGAGAGTTGGGAGAAGAAAGAGGAAACAAAATATACCCGGAGTAAGATAACACAAAAATATATCACACACGCCACACATAAACACACGCCACAGACACACACACACACACACACACACACACACACACACACACACACACACACACACACACACACACACACACAGTATAGTGATAATTAATGGAAGCGGAAGAACCACATTACATTCCAGCTCATTGATGTGTGCGTGCGTGCGTTCGATAGCGAAATATAGATAGATAAATAGAGAGAGTGAGAGAGAGAGAGACAGAGAGAGAGAGAGGGGGGGGAGAGAGAGAGATAGAGAGAGGGGGAGAGATAGAAATATGGGGAGGTAAGTGGAAACTTAGAGACCCGGAGAAATATATATTCCATATGTCACAAGCTCGTGTTTCTCCCTTCAACGAATGCCGAATTAGTGTCATATCATTAAGCAAATTCGAAAGCGTATGCATTCGCCATCTAAATATGACACCACAGAAAGTGCTCATAATTTATCATATCATGTTGGATCCAAGTAAACCAAAAATATGCGATTGAACTCACTAATCAATAAGTCATCACAGCTATCGCTTAATTATTTTGCTCAGGTTTCTCGCTTTTAATTCTGCATTACCGTTCGACACACGAGCAAATTAATCATGTTCTCACAATTTCTGTTCTTGGCATCGCTTATAACGTGTCATTACGTTCAATTAGACAGCGGGAGCTCACTTATACATCGGACAGAAGTTGACAACTAGTTATTTTATGCTGATCCAATTGTATCCTGTTGCATGACATAGTCAATTTCCAGCATTAGATAGGCTAATTAACACCTAGTCATTAGGGAATGTTGCACGACTGACAGGCGCCTAGTTTCGTTCCCACCCAATGTAGTACACAACTCATGGTGCAGCACGGAGCAGCCGTAGCACTCTTTGGTGTCACCTAGAGCATTATGGGACATTCTCACAAAATTGGCACGCCAAAATAATTTTATGTATACAAAATATTCCTGAAAGCTGCACGTTTGTTTTGGGTTAGTAACTAATTAGCATATTATCATGGCCAGGACCATTTCTTTAGGCCTTTTAATAATGCATTTCTGAGAAGCAGGGGAACTTCTTTCGATGCTGAAATGTCACGACGTTTACCTGGTAAAAAGTTGTATAACACTATAAAACTTTTACATGCAACTGTAATGCCTTTGTCCCAATTGCTGTCGCATGCTGTGAAATTAATGCTATTTTTACACACCATAATGACTAGTGATTAATTGAATTCTTGGAAGATTTGCCCCACGCTGATGGCACCCAGTTGGGTGATAGCTGGGCCGAGGCAGTCATGCAACGGCACCCAGGCATCTGGCCAACTAGGTGAAACTTGGGGAGATCGGTGCAGATTTACAGCCTACGTTGGGTGCTCGTCTTGCAACTGGCCACAGTTGCATGACTAATGTATTATTATTATAACCCATTAATTATTGTGTTATTAACCAAGCAAGAAAATTTTAAAACAAAACCAAGCAATATAACCTAGTTAGTGAAACAAGTATACATTTAATAAGCAACAATTGGACAGAAAAATCGTGAAAACAACACCAAACAGTGAACAGACAATATAAATCAACTGGTGAACCAACAACACGAATAAACAGGTGAACCAGCATCGTGAATCATTAAGTAAACACACAACATTACTCATGTAGTCAACAATCAACATGAATGTAGTAAAAGAGCAGTATGAATCAATTGGTCAACCAGTAACACGAAGCATTTAGTATACGAACAACGTAAATCATGTAGGGAACCAACAACATCAACCAATTCCTAAATTAACAATATGAATCGACCGGTGAACCTTCACCGTGAATACATTGGTGAAACAAAAACGTGAATCAGAATACGAAACTACAACGTCAACATTCCGACGACAAGCGCACCTATCATATATAATTAATATACTCTTTGTATAACTTGGTTAGCCGCGGTCGCTGCTACATTGCAACAGCTCACCTTATGCAGTGTCCACCAATGTTGTGTTCTTACAATAAAACAGCTCAACTCAGTCTTACCACATACCAAATTGTCATCATTCGGCTGATTCATATATAGCCAACATTTAATGTATGCATAGCGAGCTCCTATGCAAACTTCAACCTTAATCAACACACACACACAAATATATATATATAAATATATATATATATATATATATATATATATATATATATATATATATATATATATATATATATATATATATATATATATATATATATATACAATCAGTGAATCCACAAACTTGCTCGTATATATATATATATATATATATATATATATATATATATATATATATATATATATATATAAGGGGCAAATATTTAAAAAATTCAATTCATCATTAATCATTATAGTATGTGTGTGTGTATATATATATATATATATATATATATATATATAAGGGGCAAATATTTCAAAAATTCAATTCATCATTAATCATTATAGTATGTGTGTGTGTATATATATATATATATAAGGGGCAAATATTTCAAAAATTCAATTCATCATTAATCATTATAGTATGTGTGTGTGTATATATATATACACACACACATACAGAGTTTTTAGAACGTTGCGTCTGGCGCGCGCCTTCTTAACCGTTGCCTCGTGGCTAAGATTTGGTGCTTCCGGATGTACATGAGTTCGCAGACGTATAAACATCCTGCTGTAGCATGTAATAAACACAGTAATTGGGAGTAGATATTGCATTACGAATAACACCACACCGCTTGCACTCCTCAACGGTTGGTTAGAGATTTCAATAATTATACAACTGCCATTAATAACATTGGAAGTTGGCACCATGAAACACAACATCAATATCGGCCCTGGCCACCAGGAGGCGCACGCTAAGAATATAACATTTGTCTTTGAGAAAGAGGTGTGATGGAACATTGGATGCACAATTCCCATATACCTTTCAAGGGTCAGAGCCATCAGACTGTAGGACGACGATACCATTAAGCTCCACAGCGGCAGTTCACTCAGCCAGAATTTACACAAAATGTCACCGCCCACTCCGGACAAGTTTTCTTTAGAAACGTTCAACGTTTTCGTTATCAATATTAGAACGGACGTCGCGAAATCAATGCTGCCCTGGTTTAAGATCAATATGTTTGTAAACGTATTGCGGATTGATGCACTGTGTAATATGATAAAGATAACTACAGCGTTTCCAAACATGCCAAGCGTAGCGATCAAGGCGTAACCAAGTTGTTGATAGTTCCTTTCGCCAGTGCTGTTTTCATAGCTGTCGTTGGTTATATTAGTCGTTGAGTCATTGTTCGAAGCCAGCGCTCGAGAATAGTTCCACCCCCCGTCCATGATACTGTCATTTCCAAGCGCAACCATGGCTTTTCATAGTCTAGCGTCATTTAGCACCGGTGCTTCCACGGGACGTCATTTTGAATGACACAAGAGTGGTGGTCTCACATGCGACAATGACACGGGATGTTCTTGTCTCTTCTTCAGCCTGTAAAACATAGGCCAGTTTGATTCAAAGTGAATAACAATAAGGCACTAGCAAACATGGTTTTTCGGTGTGTTCACAAAGTTTAGTATTTTATGTACAATATACCAACATAAAAAGTTAACATAAACATTTATTTATAGGTAAAATTATATATTTAATGCGTTTCACTCGCAAAGCCCGCCTGTATATTGTGAGCGCTATGTGGAAGTAAGGGTAGTTTTGATAACTTAACAAGTGTATATGTATGGTAGATGAAAAATTTGGCGGCTCTAGGTGGTTGTTTTCATGGTTACGCCAGAAAGTAAAAGACCGCGATGATAGTGACGTGAAGTCTGCTTGCGAGGTCTGCTTGCCTTCGATCCAGACGACGTACTCGTCGCTGCCCGTGTCGCTGACTACGTTCCTACTTCGGGTTCTACAGATTTATGACATCAACATAGCTTCCGCTACCTGGAATAATGTTGGCACCTCATGCTCTTTTCAAGATATTTTAGCGCGAGGATAACTCAAGAGTGCCATCTTCTCCGGATCGCGGTCGAAACAAGTTTGTGCTTCGTCGGCTTGAAGTTTAAAGCTTCATTTTCTTGGCCATTTATTTAGCAAAGTTGGCCGCGTAGGGCGCCTAGATGAATTACACGTTACTATCGTCTTACTAGTGTTTCTATTACAATCGAATGCCGCACAATAAACCATTATGACGCTCGCTTCGAAACAACCGCTATCGCTGTAAACATAGGATGGAAAGTCCCAGTCTCGCTGCGTCTTCATGTTACTAGTGACGTCACATCGAAGCTTGCCGATAACCGCAAGAAAAATATGCATAATGGCGGCAGACCGGTAGGACAATGTATTATTTGGAATTATTAATTAATTGAATTGAAATAGAAATATACTTCAAGATATAATATGATTTCAAACAATCGTTGTTTTATTCCCTTTAATAACTAATTAAATTAAGTCACAGTGACGTATTTAATTGATATATTAAATACCTAGATAAGCAACAGAAAAGCAGGGTTCGGAAAATAATAGCTTGTAACCAAACCACCCAAGTGGATACTGACAAAGGCAAGAACACATAAGTAATACGTAACTGTCCAGCGGTTGAGAAGGATATTGGTTTAACAAGTTTAACCAATGGTAAAGCCCATTGGGTATATACGCAATTATTGCGCCTCTGTTGACGGAGTCTGCATTTGATAAACTCAGCGTGTAAAAACCCCAAGCTACATTTCAAGTATCCAAATTATCAATAACTGTGGTTGTGGCGGGCCATACCTGTTTTACCATTATAATTCAAAATTGCCGCCGTTTAGTCTTAACAATTCATTTTTTCTTATACATGTCAATACATTTAATGACTAAATACTTTAAGGGTGATATTCACCTACACTTTTTTTTTCATTGTCAACGTGGGCACTGATATTGCCATTATATATGTAGCCGTCTGATGTATACGATTAAAATTTCGTCGAACTTGGAACAATGCTTTGACTACACTTCTGTAATACTCTTGTACTCATTGGCGAGAGCAAAGAAGACCGACAATTAAAACACATTACATCAGCCTCTGTGATATGATTTTCCGGACCATTGCGTGCGGCCCAGCAGAAGATAAGAGGCATAACTTACGAGCCGATAATACGTGTTTTTGTTACGATGTTGTTACCTCACGACTCGCCAGCATTTAACGGTACTGTTAATTAAAAAATGTATGCATTTTCCCTGAAGAGGAATGCACGCGTAGAATCTAGCGTCGTTGTGTCATCTGTCCGTAAATAGAATATGGCGATAATACGACATTTTTCAACCAATCTTCACCAGTTGGTTAGATCAACATAAATGTCAACATGATTAGGTAAATAAATATTTGTTTCTTCAAAATACAGAAGGCAGTATTATTGTCTAGCGTACAGCACAATGATTCAATTACAAAATTACACGCTACAGTTGATAACTGTAAGCATATTGTTAAGAAACTCAAAATAATTTAATAAAATATGGATGCAGTTATTACATACCTGCAATGTTGACATCAACAAATCAACATTTCGTCTTACGATGCATAAACACGCCCACTTTGGTGATAGGCGCGACATAATTAATTCAGATAGGTACAACGGTGACGAGGCATACATACGATTTGTAATTACACAGGCAACACGAAGGCATGTGGAGAAACCGCAAAACGTTGGCAGTGCCCTTCGCAGCACAATATGTTTAAATAATTAACATTAGATCATACATTAGGCGTGCAATTGTGGATTCCTTCGCAAATACAATTGGAACGCTCCAGTAGCAGACTATTCAAAATACATTTGTTTAAATTATGGTGTGATTTTTCCCTACGGAATCTCTGGATATCTCTTTATACGCTCGCACGCTCGCACGCACGCACGCACGCACGCACGCACGCACGCACGCACGCACACGCTTGGACGATTATATGCGAAATTAGTGACATGTCATTATTGTCCTATAGGTGGTCTAAGCTTGAGGTTAGTACGAGTGTTATCCTACATAGGTGGTTCTTCGGCGATAACAAAGTTTAACAATATTTAACAAGATTTGCCATCCAAGCCAAATGCCCAGATAGCAGGCGGACTAGGAAGCCATTGGCTTATCGAGAGTCCTTCAGTGTTCGTCTACGTATAACCCGCCCTCCTGAGATATGTGTCCAAATTGTTTTTAAACATATTCACGCTGCTAGCGGTTATACAATCCGTAGACAATTTGTTCCATTCATTTGCAGTCCTCTGCGAGAATGTGTACTTCCTGATATCCAATCTACACTGATCCTTTACTAACTTTACCTAACTTTCTCTAGTTCTGCTATCTTTCTTGAGAGAACAAAACATATTTATATCAATATTTTTATGCCCATTCATTATCTTAAAAATGTCTGATCTCCTCTTAACCTCCTTGTCTCTAGAGTTGTTAAACCACATTCTTTCATGCGTTCTTCATAACTAAGGTCTCTCAGTTCTGGAATAATTTTAGTTGCTCTCCTCTGTATGCGTTCAAAAGTATCTATATCCTTCTTACGATATGGTCTCCACGTTTCTATACAGTATTCTACATGAGGTCTAACTATTGCTTTATACATAGGTATCATTAGCTTTTTATCCTTATAAGTTACGTTTCTGCTAATCAACCCAAGAATTTGATTTGAAGTTACAATACGACACTGCTCTGAAACTTTCATATCAGCACTTACTGTATCTCCTAAGTCATTTTCTTTTACAGTAGCACCCAGAACGGTATCTCCCATTTTATAGTTTACATACAAGTTCCCATGTCCTGTATGTAGGCATTTACATTTCCCAAAATTGAACAACATATGCCATTTCTCAGACCATTTCACTAATCTGTCTAGATCGTTTTGTAATTTGTTATCACCATCAGTGTTAACCTTTTTAAACACGTTTGTGTCATCTGCAAATTTGACTACGTTACTTGTTATATTGTCGTCCAAGTCATTGATATATATATTACGAATAATAAAGGTCCTACTACTGATCCTTTCGGTACCCAACTCAAAACTGATTTCCAGTTTGAAACTTCTCCATCTACTGCAACACGGTGTCTTCTGTAAGTCAGCTGTTGTTCTATCCAGTCAATTAAGTCATCCTCGATACCATGGGCTTTTTAATTTAAGTAGTAATCTTTGATGTGGCACTTTATCCAAAACTTTCTGAAAATCTAAGTAGATAATATCTACTGGCGATGCCTCGTCAATCCACTTAGTGATTTCTTCCAAAAAACATAACATATTTGTTAAGCATGGCCTTGCTTTTAGGAATCCATGTTGATATGAATTTAATAATTTATGCCTAACAAGGAAGTCCATCATATGGTCTTTAATTAACCTTTCTAATAATTTACAAATTACTGACGTTAAACTCACTGGTCTGTAATTATCTGACTTATTTCTCGAACCCTTTTTAAATAATGGTATGATGTTTGTTTATATCCATTCAAAAGGAACAACTCCCTCTTTTATTGATAAGTTGACCACTCTTGCAAGTGATATATAAGTTATTTTGCTGCGCCGTCCTGGTGTTGTTAGTGTAAAAACGTAACAACTAACGTCATTTGAATCAGTTTAATACATTACAAATCGCACATTCGTCTGCGTCGCTTCTTACAGCCACCAACATTCGCATGCACGATGAAGCCGCTTTCCAAATGTTGCGATCGTAACGTTGACACCAACCAGTATACGAACAACATTACAAAAATTAATAAAAAGTATACGGTCCAGTTCCCGAAATCTAACCGTAGATTGAGACGTGGACATTAATCGCACATGTGACACAGCACTGGTGAATGGGAGTCCAACAATCACCCTGTGCAAAACTATGTATACTTTAGAGGATGTCTAGTGTGTGGGTAGGCACATCAGCAGAAGTGTGTGTCTTTTGGTGTGTCGGCAGTATATCAATACATGTACACAGAAGAATGATGATGTTGATTGATGATGATGACAATATTTGGGGGGGTGTAAGATATGACCTTGCTAAACTCAACTAAACTCTAAATTCAACTTATGAAACAATGTTTGGCCTTTATGTACTAAACACCTCTGACTTAGCACCTCGCTCGATTAAAAGTTCGCGTTGCTTCTGTGTAATGCGACGTGGTTTACTGATATTTATATATAATATGGAATATTTCAATATAATCCTAATAAAATGTGTTACGTTAGTAGTAGAGAATGAGTTCCTAATCGGTAATTTAAGGAGCCCACGTTCGCGAATCACTTCCGGTTGCGCACGCATTATCCCCCACGAGCGCAGCGCCCCCTAGCGACTGGAGCTAACCCTAACCGTCGAGAGCGCCCCTGGCGACTGAATAAAAAAAAAAACACGATATCGTACTATATTTTCTTTATATGTAAATATTTAAAAATAATGCGCTCTTACACTTTATCCATAACTCCTACAGTTTACCCATAATTCCTACAATTTACCCATAATTCTCCTATTGAGTAAGAGTACAAGGACATTTTATTAAATTTTGTTGTTGAAAATAATGACACAATATTGTCCACAAACGTTAGACAGAGGACTCTAAAGTCCCTTGCCATACGCATATTTTCGTTATATTATGTCAATATTGTTAAATAGTGCGCTCTTACACTTTACCTATACCTCCTACAGTTTACCCATAATTCCTACAATTTACCCATAATTCTCCTATTGAATAAGAGTACAAGGACATTTTATTAAATATTTGAAAATAATGACACAATATCGTCCACAAACGTTAGACAGATGACTCTAAAGTATCTTGCCATACGCATATTTTCGTTATATGTCAATATTGTCAACAGCACACTGCAAATGATATTCACGTCGTGGAAATACGTGTTGATATATCGTATCGTCAGTCGAACGATAGCCGTCACTAGTGCGACTATAGTGCACACTACAGCTATCTGTCTAATTTTTATGCGTGTAGAATACACAGCACACAGTTAAAATACATATTCACTGTACCCACAGTAAACAACTAGAATACATAGCCACTGTACCCGCAGTACACATGTAGAATACATAATAATAGTCACTGTACCCACAGTACACCACTACAATTCATAGTCACTGTACCCACATTACTCAGCTAGCATACATAGTCACTGTACTCACAGTGCACACCTAGTATACAATATTACTGAACCCAAAGTACACAGTTAGAATACATAGTAACTGTACCCACAGTACTCAACTATAATACATAGTCACTGTACCCACAGCACACAGCTAGAATACATAGTCACTATACCCACAGTACACAAATTGAATACATATTCACTGTACCCACAGTACAAAGCTAGAATACATAGTCACTGTCCCACAGTACACAGCTAGAATACATATTCTCTGTACCCACAGTACACAGCTAGAATATTTAGTCACCATACCCACAGTACACGGTTAGAATACATAGTCACTGTACAATAGTGCACAACTAGAATATAAAGTCACTGTACCCACAGTACACAGCTAGAATATATAGTTATTGTACCCACAGTACACAGCTACAGTACATATTCACTGTACCCACAGTACACAGCTAGAAAACATAGTCACTTTACCCACAATACAGAGCTAGAATATATAGTCACTGTACCCAGAGTACACAACTAGAATACATAGTCAATGTAACCAGAGATCACAGCTAGAAAACATAATCACTGTACCCACAGTGCACAGCTACAATTCATAATCACTGTACCCACAATACTCACCTAACATACATAGTCACTGTACCCACAGTACAGGGCTAGAATACATAGTCACTGTACCCACAGTACTCAGCTAACATACATACTCACTGTACCCACAGTACACGGCTAGAATACATAGTTAATGTACGCACAGTACTCAACTATAATACATAGTCACTATACCGAAAGTAAGCAGTACAAAGCTACAATTCATAGTCACTGGATCCACAGTACACATATAGAATACATAGTCACTGTACACAAGGTACATGTCTAGAATACATAGTAACTGTACCCACAGTACACAGCTAGAATACATAGTAACTGTATCCACAGTACTCAACTATAATACATAGTCACTGTACCGAAAGTACACAGTACAAAGCTACAATTCATAGTCACTGGATCCACAGTACACATATAGAATACATAGTCACTGTACACAAGGTACATGTCTAGAATACATAGTAACTGTACCCTCAGTATACACCTAGAATACAATGTTACTGTACCCACAGTACACATCTAGAATACATAGTAACTGTACCCACAGTACTCAACTATAATACATAGTCACTGTACCCATAGCACACAGCTAGAATAGGTAGTCACTATACCCACAGTACACAACTAGAATATATATATATATATATATATATATATATATATATATATATATATATATATATATATATATATATATATATATATTCACTGTACCCACAGTACAGAGCTAGAATACATAGTCACTGTCCCACAGTACACAGCTAGAATACATATACACTGTACCCACAGTACACAGATAGAATACATAGTCACTGTATCCAGAGTACATAGCTAAATTACATAGTCACTTTACCCAAAGTACACAACTAGAATACGTAGTCACTGTACCCACTGTATGCAGCTAGAATACATATATATATATACATACTGTACCCAGAGTACACAACTAGAATAGACAGTCACTGTACCCACAGTACACAGCTAGATTACATAGTCACTTTACCCACAGTGCACATATAGAATATAAATTCACTGTACCCATAATACACTGCTAGAATACATAGTTACTCTACCCACAGTACACAGCTACAGTACATAGTCACTGTACACACAGTACACAGCTAGAATACATAGTCACTGTACCCACAGTACACAGCTAGATTACATAGTCACTTTACCCACAGTGCACATATAGAATATAAATTCACTGTACCCATAATACACTGCTAGAATACATAGTTACTCTACCCACAGTACACAGCTACAGTACATAGTCACTGTACACACAGTACACAGCTAGAATACATAGACACTGTACCCACAGTGCACAGCTAGAATACATAGTCACTGTACCCACATAACACAGCTTTAATACATATATTCACTGTATGCACAGTACACAGCTACAGTACATAGCTACTGTATCTACAGTACATTGATAGAATATATATTCACTGCACCAACAATACACAGGTAGAATTCATAGTCACTATACCCACATTACATAGAACTCAGCTACAATTCGTAGTCACTGTATCCACAGTACAGAGCTAGAATACACAGTCACTGTACCCACAGACCACTGGAAAACAACAGGGGAAACATAATTTCAGACGGGTTTCAAATGGCAGAGGTCCTAAATGAGTATTTCAGCTCAGTTTTTACCACAGAAGATATCAGCTCACTTCCAGTTCCATTGACTAAATTTGAGTGCAATAAATCAGAACATTTAGGGCAGTTATTTGTAACTCCTGAAATGATAGCAAAGAAAATTAAGAAGATGAAAGATAATAAATCACCTGGAGTTGATGGGATACCACCAAAACTGCTAAAGGAAATTGTTGATCAAATTAGTACACCACTTGCAAACTTATTCAACTTGTCACTAGAAGAAGGAATAGTTCCTTCAGAATGGAAAGAAGCAAACATTACGCCGCTATTTAAGAAGGGATCGAGGAAGAAGCCAGAAAATTACAGACCAGTGAGTTTAACATCAGTTGTATGTAAATTACTCGAAACATTAATTAGAGACCACATGGTGGAATTCCTCATAAAACATAAATTAATAAATACATCTCAACATGGATTCCTAAAAGCAAGGTCATGTCTAACCAATCTCTTATGTTTTTTAGAAGAAATTACAAAGTGGGTTGATGACGGGTCACCAGTGGATGTTGTCTACTTAGATTTTCAGAAAGTTTTCGATAAAGTGCCACATCAAAGATTGTTACTTAAACTAAAAGCCCATGGTATAGGCAATGATGTAATCAACTGGATAGAAAAGTGGCTTACACACAGAAGACAGAGAGTAATAGTAGATGGTAAGATTTCAAACTGGAAATCTGTTTTAAGTGGGGTACCACAGGGATCAGTGTTAGGCCCCATACTGTTTTTAATATATATAAATGATTTGGAAGATGACATATCTAGCAAAGTACTCAAATTTGCAGATGACACAAAAGTATTCAGAAAGGTTACTAATGATACAGATAAACAAAGTTTACAGGATGATCTAGAAAAATTAGTTAAATGGTCAGAAAAATGGCAAATGTTATTCAATTTTGGGAAGTGTAAATGTATACACATAGGACATGGAAATATGGACGAGGAATATAAAATGGGGGATGCTGTACTAGGTAGAACCACACAAGAAAAGGATTTAGGAGTAACATTTAATGCTGACATGAAAGTTTCAGAGCAATGTGGGATTGCTGCTTCGAAAGGAAATCAAATTCTAGGGCTAATTAGGAGAACTATCACGTATAAGGAGAAATATCTAATTGTACCCCTGTACAAAGCAATAGTTAGACCACATTTGGAATATTGTATTCAAGCATGGAGGCCATATCGTAAAAAAGACATAGATAAGCTAGAAAGAATACAACGAAGAGCAACTAAAATGATTCCAGGATTAAGAGACTTTAGTTACGAAAGTCGCTTATTACAATGTGGTTTGACGACATTAGAGACCAGGAGACTAAGAGGAGACCAAATAGAAGTGTTTAAAATAGTGAACGGTTATGAGGATGTTGATAGGAATATGTTCTTCAAACTTAAAGAAGGCAGTAGAACCAAAGGACACAAAGCAGCATTAGTTAAGAAGCAGTGTAGGTTGGACATGAGAAAGTACTCTTTCTCACAGAGGGTGATAAATGAATGGAACAAACTGCCAAATGATTGTGTTAATGCTAGTAGTGTGAATATGTTTAAAAATAGAATTGACAAATATCTGATAAGGGCGGGCTACACATAGATGAGAAAATTGTTGGACTCTCGATAAGCCACTTGCCATCTGGAACTTGTTGTTCGAGATGGAAATCTTGTTAAATATCACGGAGGGCGGCCTCCAAGTAGATGACGAAGAGTTCAGGCTTTACAGTCTCCTAGTGGTTGGACATGTGTCCCTTCGTAATCTTCGCTCCACTGTTGTTTCTACAAGCAGCATTCGGATGATTCGCAGTTCCCATTCGCCGAGGAAAGACCCTATTAACTTATCTCCACTGTCGAACGCACAACCCATGTCTACACCTAGTACACGCACTGAACTTTGAAAATGTTGCATTTGGGCGGCTAGCTAAAGAGATGTGTGTGTGTGCGTGCGTGCGTGCGTGCGTGCGTGTGTGTGTGTGTGCGTGCATGTGTGTGTATGTGTGTGTGTTTGTGAGGTGTATTATAATTTGCCTAAGTAATTAATCTCTGAATGCATTGTTTCAAGATAAACGGCGCTAGAACCATCGCGCTTTATACGTATGACGGGAATATTTGCTCACACTCTACTGACCATAGAGAGCATGCTGGTAATGCTCTTTAAACAACGACACCCATAACATATAACAACAGTGCACATAGTTTAAACTAGATTAGTATAGTCCTTCCTGCATAAATATATTCAATTATCAAAGTACAACGTACTCGATATTTTCACAATGAAATCCAACGTGAACACGTTCGCCTGCCAACTACAGAACGGTGCAACATCATGAATAGACTGGTGCCAACATCCAAATATGCATCTTACGATGGATCGTGTAGGTAATTTTTAAGTAAAGCTAACAAACGGTTTTATGGTGATCTGGAAGTGCTGAATCCAAAAAGTTATTTTGGCAAAATGAAATAGAAGGATGTTTGTCTATTTCGTAGGCTAATAGGGGACCATTTTTTTTCTTAATTTAGGAGGTCAAGAATTCCTTCCACAACTAGCCAACATCAATGTGTGAATTCAGTGCACCCATAACACCGTTTGTAAGAGATTAAGAGATTAATATTCTTCTAATTATAAGGGTGTTTGTTTATTTCGAGGTTTAAGCTTTAAAACGATTTTAGGGTAATGTGGGTGTGCTGAATCCAAAAAGTTATGTTATCAAACTGAAATGGAAGGATGTGCGTCTATTTTGCACATCAAAAACACAATAAAACCGCTGTATATAGAACATTATTATATTAACTAAAAGAGTGTTTGTAGGTTTCGTGGACAAATCGGTAGTGATATAGTATATATTTTTTGTATTTTAGGGGATCAACGTCCCCACCTACAATTTGCCGACATAATTTTTTGGATGCAACACAACCAAAGCACCAAAAAATCGTTGTTAAGAGATAATTATTACTTAAACTAAGTAATAATGAACTACAGTGTGGACTAATCGGGCACCGTTTTTTTATTGGGAAGTCAAGGACCAATCCCACAGTTTGCCAACATCACTTTTTGGATTCCGCACATCCAAATCACCCAAAAACCGTTTGTTTGCATGCATTACAAAAACATGCCTGGTTTCAATCTTCTGAAATTGGCACCGGTATAGTAGAAGTTTCGCTGTTTATAGGTGCTCCACATGTGAAGAATAGCTTGATAAATTCTGTCTGGAATATCTCGTACTTAAGTGCGTAGATGAACGGGTTGGCGCAACAGTTAAAGAATATCGCGATAACGGTAAAGTTGTAATACCCACTGGTGAAGTCGACGGCGTAGCCGAAATTAAACGCAAGAAACGTAAATTGGTTCCACGAGTTACATAGGATGTAACACACGACGATGATCACTAACATCTGTAAAACTTTGCGTGAGGCACGCGCCTTCTGGACAGCTACCTCGTTGCCACTGGTTTGTCCCTGAGGAGATACACGGCTCCGTAGGAATAGAAAGATCCTACTGTAGCAAGTTATGAACACAGTGATCGGAATGAGGTACTGCGTTATGAACAGCGCTACGCCACAGAACTTCTGCCACCAGCGACTCGGAAAGAGCGACATGACAGAACAACGACCGTCAATGACACCAGAAGTTGGCATGACCACGGCAAACATGATTATCAGTCCAGGAAACCAAGATGCGGCGGCCATTATTATGACTGTTCGCTTCGAAACAGAGATATGATGGAATATTGGATGCATAACTGCCACGTAACGTTCAACAGTCAACATGATTAGTGAATACGATGATGATATTAGAAAACTCCACAATGGAAGGTCACTGAGCCATAATATGCAATAGATTTCTCCCACAATTCCGTATAAATCGTGCGCCACA
>OY759266.1:20804157-20956657 GCA_963662155.1 Lamellibrachia columna
ACTAATAGATGTGGAGAACTAGTTATGGTATTCTGATCCATTTTCCTGTTGCATGTCACCCGCCTAAATCCAGTTCCAGCCCAAGTTAGGCTAATTACCACCTAATTATTCGGAGCTGTTGCACGCCAGGCGCCTTGTTGACTGCCAACTCAAAGTAGGACAACTCCTGGGGAAACCCGTGCACTCTTAGATGTCACCTAGAGCAGTATGAGATATTCTCACGAAATGTAGCAAATTGGCAAACCAAAATAATTGTATGTGTAGAATAAAATTTTATTGTAGTTCTGCACAAATTAGTACAATTCACAAGGGCCCATATATATAATAATATTAATACATTTACTAATTGCATTAGCCCCAACTGCTGCTGCAGGCTGTGAAATCAATGATATATTTATATATATATATATATATATATATATATATATATATATATATATATATATATATATATATATATATATATATATATATATATATATATATATATATATATACATACATATATATACATACATATATATATATATATATATATATATATATATATATATATATATATATATATATATATATATATATATATATATATATATATATATACATATATATATATATACATATATATATATATATATATATATATATATATATATACATATATATATATATATATATATATATATATATATATAAGTAGTACCTTATAGCTTTTCAATCCTCACTTGTATCACAACTTCATCCGGTTGCGCGCGCAGCCGGATGTACATAGCACCATCTAGCGATTGACGCGCTGTACACGTGCACGCGTGCGACACGCGTGCAGCCCCCTAGCTACCGACGCACGCGTGCAGCACGCGTATCGTCGTATCCCACACTACCCTATAATTATGTAACAATTAATGCGACACTACCCTATATTCGAGTCGATGTTATAATCGGCGTTGACGTAACTTGATATCCGACGGACTATGAACGGAGCCGTTTATCGGCAGGCAGCCGCGTAGGCCGAAACATGGGTTGTAGCGACTGTTAAACGAACTGCGTTCTGTTGTACTGACCTATATGGGATTTAGCGGTTGAAATTGAATGGAGACTCATTTCAACATGGACTGAAGCGCGTTATTACGGTGCGCGTGTGTGTGTTGTAACTCGATACCTATTCGAAACAGCTGCATTCATATGGGATTTAGCGATTGTTAAACGTGTGGAAATTGACGACACGAAGGTAATGTTATTTTTTAATTCACAGCGTGCATGTTGTAACTCGATACCTAACCAAAAACAGCTGCGTTCTGTTGTAGACTGAAGCGACTGATTTAACGTGGATTTGGAGTCGACGGCCGGTCGACCTGTAGGCGGAAAGCGGTTGGGAAAATTTACAAGTGATTGGACTTTGTGTTGTATTAGGAAGGATCGTGTAATAAATATATAATGAACTGTTTTGTGAGTGTGATGTATTAGGAAGGATCGTGTAATATTATTGAGAACGTACGTAAAAAACAACAGACATGTATTAATGACACAAAGCAAAATTTAATAGCAGAAAGATACACATTAAAGCAAAAGTTGAAAGTTGAAAGTTCAGCGTGGCGCAAAGCGCACGCAAAGCGGCTCGCCGCGACGACCTCGACGACGCCGAATTTGCAAGGGCGGTCGCTGAATCGGAGCCGGGGCGGTGGCGTCGTCGTTGTCGTTGTCGTCTTCGGTCACCCAACCCTCTTGGTCCAGCACTTTCGACTCGCACTCGGCCATCCAATCCTCCTCCGCCAACACTTTCTTGTAGCATTCCTCATTCTTGTAGGCGAACTTCAATGTGAGCTCTCTCATAACGGATGGCCAGAGTGATCGAGCGTGCATGAGTTGGATGATTTCACACAACGCGGATGGTTGCATCCGCCATGTTCGCTTCAGCTCATTCCTTTTTTCCATCATTTCTTTGACGGACTTCTTGATGGCGCGTTGGAGACTCACTTCCTTCAGTTCACCCATCACCGCATGCCATCGACGACAGTGAGCGCTGCAAGAAAAAATGAGATATAGTCGAATAAATCAACACATCATTATAGACTAAAAATAAACTTACCGAAGACAGAACTCTGCAACTCCTCTCTTAAAGTTTTGCAATGACAAAGTATTGAATACAAGAAAAAACAACATATCATTATAGACTAGAAATAAACTCACCGAAGATCGGTCTGCGTATCGAATCTCTCTCGAGTCGCAAGACGCACGATCTTTACAACCGCAAAGTAACATTTTATGTATTGATACGTTGCAACGAATACCTCCTCTCTTAAAGTTTTGCAACGACAAAGTATTGAATACAAGAAAACAACATATCATTATAGACTAGAAATAAACTCACCGAAGATCGGTCTCTGCATCGGCTCTTTCTTGCAGTACACGACGCAAGATCTTCACATCCATATAGAAACATTTTATATAATAATATGCTAGCGTCATAACACCGACGATCACGGATAGGATTGCTGCGACAGCTCGAGGAATTAAAATGTATGACGGTGACGGCATGTTGACGATGATGACGTGAACACGACGGGAGTGGTATATATAGGGGAAATATTGTTGACGAGAATGCGACGGGAGTTCTATCTATAGACCTGACAGATAAGACCGTCTGGCGAACGGACAAAAAATCGAGGTGACAGCACTCGTTTATGTAATGCAGTGAATGCGTGTTTTAGCACGGGAGAGAGACAATTGACGGAATGAGTGATAAGTACAGAGGGTTTTTGGGGTGCTTTAACCTACGACGATCGAAGGGGTCAGAATACGCTCGGGGAGTTACTTATGCAACTAAGAAAGTTCATTCGAATTCACCAGCAGGTAAAAAATGGGTCTGATGTAACGCGGATGTGAGATTGCAACCAGGCATCGAGAAAACATCACGTGACTTGCAACCCGATTCCAGCATCACGCGCTGTTTTACAATAGCAAAAACACCAGAACCAGTCCGAACTCGTTTGTGCTGGTGAAAACATCACGCGTTGCGTCGCAATAGCGTTGTCAACAGCTGGTAAGGGTCTATATAAACACAGCAGCAGCGCTAGCCCAGTTATCACAATTGTTTTCAAGCGATTCTACTCGACTTCAAAGATGACTGCCTCAAATCCGATCTGCGTCGACATGACTTTGACGAAGTTACAATGCGAGGTAAGCGGTGGTCGGTATGTGTTTGCGCAGCCTTTAACAGTAGCGGCCCTCGGTGTTCAAAATAAATACGTGTTTTACAGGGCTTGCACTAAATGTCCTAAACGTCTCACCAACCACGTCTGCGCAGTGCACGGCTACCAGCGTGAGCACGTGAACAGATTCGCTCTGCGCGTACTGCTGACAGACAGTATCGGGTGTGAGTGCTGGTGTACTTGTTTTGACGCGAATGTCGTCAAAATTCTAGGTTTCACAGCAAACGATTACGCGCTGATGGACACGGACGAACAACGCTACGAGTCGATGTCGACACTGCGAGGCAGTCAGGTCACGGTTGTCGTCAGGAAGCGCGTGACCGGAGAGTATGTAAACTACATTGCGGAGGAGATTAATATCATAAATATGTAACTTTGTTGACAGAACGAAACTGCAACCACCGTCGTCGATGCGCCCGCCGCCGCCGCTACCACCGCCGCTGTCGACGGAAACAAAAAGGTGAGAAAGTGGTTAGAGAATAATAGCTGCAACGATTTATTCTCTTCTTCTTCTTCTTCTTCGATATCGGACTCAGTCGTTGTGATAACAGACGACGACGACGATAAGACGGAGGAGGGGGGTAGATCCGTTGTAGTAAGCAGCGGTGGCAGTGGCAGCGGCGGCGGCGACGACAGCGATAGCTGTATGGAAATGGTGCGTCGAATAGACGGAATAGCCAATCGCGCTGAAAGTATGTATAACGAACAACAATTTAACCAGGCTGTAGAGAAAGCCGCTGCGGAATACGCGTGCGCTGAGATGGCTCGTATAGCGAATTTAGATTCAGAGAGCGATATGCCTTCAGACAGCACGATCTTGCATGTCGTGAGTTGGATGGGTATAGAAGTAATGTCAACGTGTAATAGTATACAGTGGCGACACAGAGTGAAAGATAAGGTGAGAGAGTTATTAATTGAACAATACGGTTCATATATGTACTAATCTTTTTTCTGTTCACTAGAGTGGTTTGCAGCGCATCAGAGACGCATACAAGAAGATGGCGCGTGTCAAAGACGCGCACAAGAGGACGGCACCGTCGAGCGACGACGACGAAGTCGTCTTTGCAACACCGAGTTGGATAGCGCCGAGAGCAAAGAGATCAGCGATGATACCGGTCGATGAATTGAGACGAATGCAGGCTGGTTTGCAACGCGTCAGGGAGGAGGTGGCGAGAGAGGCGACGGCAGACGATGAGATGGAGGCCTTCATGAATCCAACGATCACCACCCAACCGGGAGCTAAAAACCCGATCGATGACGTGAGTCCTATAGAGAACTTCGAGAGATCGACGACTTCATCGCCTTCATCGCCACAGCCGGAGGGATGTCCTCTAACCCCACCGGAAGACGATGGTTCCGATTCGACGGATGACGAGATGCCGGTATTGTTCGTTCTACCAGACACCACCGTTATTGTGTCACCGCACGATACCCCGGCTGTGTTTAAGCCACGTACGCCAAACGAGGACATGACGCAGGAGGTCTGCGATGTCATCCTCGAAGAGGTGATAGGTCGTAAGATCACGCTCGAACGTCAAAACAGTCGTTTGTCACTCGAGAGGGCAACTCACAACGTGTGCCAGGACGTAGCCGTCACTATAACATCGACGGATTGGCAGAAGGGAGTTCGCCGACACCTTCAGTTGGAATCGAAATGAACATTGAACACAACCGCCGTAGAAACGAACATTATAACCGTTGTAGAAACATAACCGCTGTAGAAACGAACTTTGTAGAAACGAACATTATAACCGTTGTAGAAACATAACCGTTATAGAAACGAACATTATAACCGTTGTAGAAACGAACATTATAACCGTTGTAGAAACGAACATTATAACCGTTGTAGAAACGAACATTATAACCGTTGTAGAAACGTACTTTGTAGAAACGAACATTGAATATAACCGTTTCTGTAGAAATGAAAATTCGTGAATATATTGTTTTTTGTTATGTTGATATATATATATACATCTCTGCGAAAAAGACTTATAATCATCAACATTACCTAACCTCTGTCGTGGTTAACAGCCCACAAGTTATTCATATACTAGCCGCTGCCGTATCGATAACAGATCGTAAGCTAGGGGTCACTGTCGAGATCATAAAGATCCATAAACCCAGCATCATCATCATTATCATCATCTATAAGTCGAATCGTATATGTATGACATTATTACAACATAATAAAAAATGAAACAAAATATGATGCGTGTTGTCGTTGTAGAAATTCTTCGTAGATTCTTTATCATCCCTCGTAAAGAATTATATATATATAGCGCGAGCTGTCAGTCCTCTTTATCGTAAAGAAACCTCCGAAGGAATTATGTTTAACGAAAGGAACTCGCAGTTCGTTCGATATCGCCTTCTTGTGAGTCGCCTCCTCAATAAATGACTGTATTAAACCGTTTCCGTTTCACGAAAGTGCAATATTCGCCTTAACTCCCTGCGAAATGTACCGCTTGTTTTCCCAAAGTAATTCTGAACAACATACCCGCTTTGTGTCGATGTAGCATTCACGTTTGAGGTCGCCACCGTACGGTGTCGTTTACATAACGAATGTCCATCCATCAGGCGTCGCCACCGTACGGTCTTGATATCGTTTGTTCGTCCGTTTGAGGTCGCCACCGTACGGTCTTGGTGTCGTTTGCATAACGAATGTCCATCCATCCATCAGACTACCGCTTGTTTTCCCAAAGTAATTCTGAACAACATACCCGCTTTGTGTCGATGTAGCATTCACGTTTGAGGTCGCCACCGTACGGTGTCGTTTACATAACGAATGTCCATCCATCAGGCGTCGCCACCGTACGGTCTTGATATCGTTTGTTCGTCCGTTTGAGGTCGCCACCGTACGGTCTTGGTGTCGTTTGCATAACGAATGTCCATCCATCCATCAGACGTCGCCACCGTACGGTCTTGGTGCCGTTTGCATAACGAACGCTCTCTCGAATATTTAATAAATAACGAACGGTTCTGAACCGTATATATGTTATAACGAGAGTCAATGTCTGTCAGTTGTAGATACGTCGTTGGTATCATGAAACGTCATCTATGTCGTCACTGTGGACTCGCGCTCGAATCGTATGCAGCTCTACGAAGCCACTTAGAGAGTCACCCGTCTGAGAACGAACATTCTTATTCGATAGCACCCTCTGGTGTTCGTTTAGAAGACCCCTCTCAAGACGATCGTGCGAAGAAAACGAAATTCTCGTGTAAATGCGAAGCGACGTTTGAAAGACATCACGTAAGAACAACATGTCGTCTTAAAAAAGAAAGAAAGACCAAGACATTCACGTGTGTCGAATGCGGAAAGAATTTTGTCAGACGTGACTATTTGAGCAAACACGTGTGCACACCAACACAACCATCACCACCACCACCACCACTACCATCTCATCACCCGCTAGTCACCGACGAAGACCCCGTTGATCCACCCGAGCGTCTTCCCTTCCCAGACGCTCTGTCGACGAACTTGTTAGACGTCGTTCGGGAGCACTGGTCCTCCATAAGAACATGCGTGGCGAGGGGACCTCTCCAGAGTAGGTACAATTACAGATTAACGACGCTAGACACGACCGTTCTAGAAGCACCGTTGAGGAACGTGTTCCAAGAACAGACCACCGCCTTCAAGATTAACCTCAGTTACGCATTCGTGTTGAGGAACAAGAACACGGATCGATACAGGTATTATCACGCGTCTTGTAACTGTTGTGGACGGTACCTGGACGAACCCAGTCTCATAGCCAACAGCAAGGACTTTGACGAGTTTCTGGAACGAATCCGAGAAGCCGACGTCTTGCAATGGGCCATCAATCAAAGACCTGATTCCGCGTGGGTGTGCGAGCTCGTGACAAACGCCACTTTTTTTGTCAATCGCATCATCGATCATCCGATAGGATGCGTGGGAATGATACCCCTTCCGGTCTACATTAAGAAGAACAAAGCAGTCGTCGGATTGGAAGCGGATCCCATCCACGGCAGACGGTACGGAGATAACCTGTGTCTCTTTCGATGTCTGGCCCTGCAACGAGGATGCGACGTACGTCGATTGAAACCAGCTGTGAAGACGCTGTACGAGACGTATGCTCAAGACGGTGTACCCATGGAGAAATTTGCCGGAGTCTCGGTGAAAGACCTCTATCGTGTCGAGACCACGTTCCAGACGAACGTGTGCGTGTACAGTCTCGTAAAACCGAACGAGAACGACGACGATGAACGACCAACCGCCGAACTCATCCGTCGATCGATCTGTAAATACCCTACCACGCTCTACCTCAACCTTCACGAGACGCATTTCTCCTTCATCAGCGATGTACGCATGTACTGTCACTCGTACAGATGTCGAACATGCAACTCGTTGTGGAAACGCACATGGAACCTACGCGTACACGAGAGTACGTGTACGGGTTCTGTACGTCGAGTCTTTCCCGGAGGTGTGTACCATTCCACGCCGTCGATATTCGAACGACTGGACGACGAGAACATCCGAGTGAACGAGTCGTTGCGGTACTACCCGTACAGAGCCACTTTTGATTTCGAATGTTGGTTCGACACCGAACACCTTCCTTCCAACAGCGTGGTTCGATGTATCGCGCGTCACGTTCCACTGAGCGTCAGCGTGGCCTCAAACGTACCGGGACACGAACGAGTGACATGTCTCGTCACGAACGGAGACTCCAACAAGTTGATGATCGACATGATGACCATTCTGATATCGATGAGCAACGCCGCGTACGACCGCATCAAAGACTCGTACGAGAACGTGATGGACCAGCTCGCTGAAAAATTGACGCAATGGGACGAGCAAGAGGAGACAACGAGAGCGGCCAACGACAAGAAAAGTCGACGTCGACGTACAAAAAATCCGTACAAAAAGCTGATGTGGCAACTGTATGGATGGATGCGTCAGTTACCCGTCATCGGGTTCAATTCGGGTCAGTATGATCTCAATGTCGTCAAACAGTTCCTCGTGCCCTACTTCCTGGCCGTTGCAAAGACAGAGGAGGGGGAAGAGAGACGACAAGAGGGAGAAGAAGAAGAAGAAGAAGAAGAGAGCGGATCTTTTTTCGTCATCAAGCGCAACAACGCTTTCATGTGTCTTTCGACGGATCAGTTGAAATTCCTAGACATGACCAACTACCTAGCTCCCGGATTCAGTTACGCCAAGTATCTGAAAGCGTACGGATGCGAGGTGACGAAAGGTCATTTCCAGTACGAGTACATGGATCGGTTGGAGAAGCTCGACGATACCGTTCTACCTCCGAAAGAGGCCTTCTTCAGTCGACTGAAGAACGAAGGTATTTCCGACGAGGACTACGTCAGTTGTCAGGAGGCGTGGCGCGACAACGGTATGTCGACGTTGCGCGACTTTCTCGTCTGGTATAACAACAGGGACGTGGTTCCCTTTCTGCAGGCCGTCGACCGACAGTTTGACTTCTATCAGCAGCGTGGAATAGACATGTTCAAGCAAGGCATCAGTGTACCGGGTCTGACCTTGCGGTACCTGTTCAACGACCTTCCCGAGAAGACCTACTTTACCATCTTCAACGAGAAACACAAAGATCTGCACGATCTCGTCAAAGACAACATTTGCGGTGGTCCTTCGATCATATTTCACCGCTATCACGAGAAAGGGGTCACCACGCTATGTCAGAACGAGCACGGAGAGGCGTCTCATCCGTGTCGATCGATCGTCGGATACGACGCGAACGCGCTGTACCTATGGTCACTCATGCAAGACATGCCCATGGGATGGTACACGCGACGACGCTTTGAGAACGACTTCCGACCCGAATCGGCTCAGCTGTACGGACAGATGGCTTCGGAATGGCTGACGTGGGAATCCGAACGTACGGGACTTTCCATACGACATCAGACCAACGGACGAGAGAAACGGATAGGTAAACATCGAGTATATGGCTGGTGCATCGAGACGAAGACGGCTTATCAGTTCCAAGGGTGCTTTTTCCACGGTTGCTCGTGCAATCGAGAAGAGGTCAATTCCGTCAACGGGAAAACCATGACCGAACTGCTCGTCGAGACCCGAAAGACCACCGCCTACCTACGTCACTTCGTCAAGGTCGTCGAACTGTGGGAATGCGAGTGGAAAAAGATGAGACGAGATCCTCACGTAAAACGGTGTCTGGACGCCGCGTTTCCACGACGACGTCGACACGTTCAGTGGACGATGACTCAACAACAGATCCTGAGCGACGTGCGTGACGGAACCGTGTTCGGCATGATCGAGTGCGACATTTGCGTGCCTGAAGAACTGCGCGATCACTTTGCCGAGATGCAGCTCGTGTTCAAGAACATCAGTCTGGTACGCGAGGATCTCGGTCCGTTCATGCGTCGATACGCCGAAGAGCACAACATCATGACGACTCCGAGACGCATGCTCGTGGGCAGTTATTACGGCGATAAGATACTACTCGCCACGCCTCTGTTGCGATGGTATCTGGACCACGGACTCGAGGTGTTACACGTCTATCAGGTCGTCGAATACGATCCGATTCCGTGCTTCCGTCGATTCGGCGATGCCGTGTCCGAGGCCAGACGCGCGGGAGACGTTCACAGCGACAAGGCCATCATCGCGGACACCATGAAGTTGCTGGGAAACTCGGGCTACGGAAAAACCATCACCAACGTGGACCGACATCGTGACGTCAACTACTGCACGGAGAAGGCGGCGTCGCGCTTGGTCAACAATCGGCGATTCCGACAACTCGACGTCGTCGTCGATGACGCGTACGAGATAGAGATGAGCAAGAGAACAGTGACGTATGCCTTGCCTATACACGTGGGATTCTTCGTTCTGCAGTACGCCAAGATGCGCATGCTGCAGTTCTATTACGACTTCATCGACAGATACGTGGAACGTCCTCTGTTCCAATACTGCGAGATGGATACGGATAGTGCCTATTTGGCCTTGGCTGCCGAGTCAGTCGATGCCCTCGTGACCCCTGCACTACGAGAACATTATTTTCGACATCGATCCGAATGGCTCCCGTCGGAATGTTGCGACGCGCATCGGGACGAGTACGTGCGCTGTCGACTCGCCGACAGACAGTGGGTCGGAGACGAAGAGTGCTGCAAGATGCGACGAGCGTTCGACAAGAGAACTCCGGGACTGTTCAAGGTGGAATGGTCGGGCGACGGGTTCGTGGGTTTGTGCAGCAAGACGTACTATTGTTTCGGATCCACCGACAAGTACAGCACCAAAGGTCTGAGCAAACGACACAACACCATCGACAAGGAGACGTTCCTGGAAGTGCTCACCAGTCGTCGGAGCGGAAGCGGAAAGAACCGCGGGTTTCGGGTGTATAAATCGGCCGTGATGACGTACGTGCAGGAACGAGCGGCTCTCACCTACTTCTACGCCAAACGCGTGGTGCACGAGGACGGTTTGAGCACGGGTCCGACGGACGTGTAGATAAGTCGACGCGGTTCGACGGTCTGTCATAACGGACCATGGACGCGCGATGGAAACACCCCTTCACGTGCATCATCGCAGGACCGACGGGATGCGGCAAGAGTACTTTCGTGACGCGTATGTTGTGTCACGCCGCTGCGATGATCGATCCACCACCCGAACAAATAACGTGGTGTTACGGAGAATGGCAAGAGGCTTACGCAACGATGGACTTGAGTCACGTGCGATTCGAGGAAGGGTTACCGACGGCGGCCATGTTCGATCCGACAACTAGGAACCTCATCGTCATAGACGATCTCATGGCAGAAACGGACGAACGGGTCACGACCTTGTTCACTAAAAAAAGCCACCACAGGAACACGTCCGTGCTGTATCTCGTGCAGAACCTGTTCCCTAAAAACAAAGAGAGTCGCACCATCAGTCTGAATTCGCAGTACATGGTGGTGTTCAAGAATCCACGTGACGCATCGCAGATGACGACCTTGGCTCGACAGATGTATCCAGGACGCGGTAAGTTCGTGCAAGAGGCGTTTAAAGACGCCACGGCGATACCGTACGGGTATCTATTGGTCGATCTCAAACAGGACACGCCCGAAGACATGCGTCTGCGCACGGCCATCTTTCCAGACGACGACGTGCAGTACGTGTACTTACCGAAGGTATAAAAGACCGGACGCGTGGATAGTCTCTTCATTCGCACCATGTCTGCGCTCGTGAATAAACACATTTTGTGTATCCAGACGCTGGCCAGAGTCAAGAACAACAACATAAAAAAGGCCATCATCGCCAACGCAGACGCCAAGTTGCTGTGTGCACTAGCCGAGTGCGCTTACAACATACTAACGAAGAACATTCCATTGACCGCTTTACAGAGGCGTCGATTGGGTAAATACAGGACGAAGTTACGCGAGTTGGCGCGAAGAAACACGACCGCCGCCCGGAGAAAACGCCTCTTGTTACCCCAGATCGGCGAGGGACAGAGCGGAGGTTTCCTATCGGCCTTCCTAGCTCCGTTGACGGGTTCGGTCTTGCTGCCCTTGCTTCGTCAGGTGTTCGCCGGGAATTAGACGCATGGAGCACGCGCGAAAGATGGCTTTGGTAGACCCTCGATTGTTGGACGCACTTCGCTCGCAACCTCATCCAACGGATACCGTAGGTAAAATAGTGCAAACCCTCGACGAGGAGATGAAGACCATCCTCGATAGAAAGGACCTCGACGACGGGATAAAGGTAACGCTGTATAATCAGGTGTTACAACGGTACAACGGTCTGGTCGATAAACGCGTCAAGGAACCGATACGCACGATTTCGGTGAACGAATCGACGATAGCTTCAAAAACGAGGGATGAGGGTGAGGAGGAAGAGGATACTCCTATTAGAAGACTGGAGGCTACCGTCTTGGACACCGTTCCCAAGAGTCTGCAGGTCAAAGCCAGACGATTGATGGAACATCTCAAAAGAAACGTCACGTGGAGCGATCGTGGCGAACTCGTGCACAAGGGTGTTCCCATTGCGGGAAGTAACGCGGTGGATCTCGTTCACGATCTGTTGCGTAAGAGAAAGACCGACGCTCCAACGGGTTGGCAATCGCTCGCGAAGCAACTCCGAACCGTCAACATACCCATGGAGTTGATCGGTAACGCAGCCAGGAGAACCTACATACAAACGGACTCTCTCTCTCGACGGTCTGCAACTACCCCGCGTGCTGTTGGTAGCTCGCGAAAATCTCTACGTTGGACACCCCTCGCCCGTCCGAGACACCCCACACCCACGCCACCTCGTTGGCTCGACTTATAAGGAGACTGCGTCGTAGTCGTAACCCACTCATGACGTTGGGTTCGCAAGACACGCATCGTCGCTTCGATATCGTTTAGTGGACTTACCTTGTTCGGTGACATTACAGTCGGTATTCTTATACAACAGGTGTTATTCGGACTATGATTTCGTTACCAGACTGTTGTTCGGTCGTCATCGTTGTGGGAGCGATAACGTGCGTCCTACTATACGTCAGTGCACTCCTCATCGTTCGTCAGTACTCGAGAACCGTCAACGTCACCGGCATCGTCAACGCGTCGGATCTTCTGTTTTAACGATGACGAAGACACTGAAGAAAGTCTATTTCGATCCGAGTCGGGTAGGTAGTTACGGAGGAGTCGATGCCTTGCGACGCGTCACGCATGCGCCACAAAAAATAGTCGCGCGGTGGTTGTCGGAACAGGACGCCTACAGCTTACACAAACCAGCGAGACGGCGTTTCAAGAGACGACGCGTCATCGTGGGTGGTATGAATCAACAGTGGCAGGCCGATCTCGTCGATCTGAAGACGTTGAAAGACGACAACGACGGTATGACCTTTCTCCTCACGACGATCGACTTTTCGAAGCGAGCCAAATGCATTCCTATACCTAGCAAGTCCGCCGCGTCGTTGGTCGCCGCTCTGCGAATCGCGTTCGCGGACGACCCACCGCAGACGTTACAGACGGATCGAGGAATGGAATTTCTGAATAAATCCGTTCAGACGCTCTTACGAAAACGAGGCGTCCATCACTTCGCCACGCACAACGCGGAGACGAAGGCGAGCATCGTGGAACGTTTCAACAGGACGTTGAAGGAACGCATGTGGCGCTACTTCACGAAAGTTCAGTCGTGGCGTTACATTGACGTCCTTCCGGATCTGGTGCGAACGTACAACAACACCCGCCACCGCAGTCTCGGTATGGCTCCGTCGCAGGTGACCGCAAAGAATCAAGAAACGGTGTGGCAACGTCTGTACGGACACGACGGTAAGGGTGTGCCCAAGTTACGCGTGTCGGATCGCGTGCGCATCAGCAGGTACAAAGGCACGTTCGAAAAGGGCTACGAGACGAACTGGAGCGAAGAGGTGTTCACCGTGCACGAAGTTCACCCCTCCGATCCACCCGTGTACCGTCTACGAGACGATCTCGGCGACGTGCTGGAAGGCACCTTCTACGAACTGGAGCTGCAAAAAGTGGTGATAGCGAGCGATAAAGAGTTCCGAGTGGAAGCGGTGCTGGAACGTCGTAAGGTCGGCCCTCGAACGAATGCTTTGGTGAAATGGTTCGGATACCCGTCCAAATTCAACAGCTGGATCGACGCCAGGTCGCTCACTTCACTATAAAGACTAAACGACGCGAGACGGATTGTCATTATGGAGCAAGACACGGCACCGCACACTGTCGTCGTAGAGGAGGAGGAAGAGGAGGAGGATTGCACCGACGCGTCGAACGACAGCACTCCTTGGCATCTGTTCTGTATCAAGTGTCCCAAAGAGGAGATAGTGTTTCTGTGTCAGATCGTCGTCTTGTACACGGTCATCGTGATAAGCATCTACAACCTGACTGTCGGTCACGACGATTCTAATCTGTGGACGGCTCTGTTGAGCAGTTCGTTGGGCTATCTACTACCCAATCCCACGTTGAGACGCAATGACGACTGATTTCTACATGACGCTACCTAGCAACGCTTCTATGAAGACGCACCCCGACAACACCTTGACCCATTACGTCACGGAGTTGCCTCACTGTGTCGATCTGGTCGGTGAGTGGGAGTGCGGATTGACAGAGATGCAGTATTCGCACACTTGGTACAACGTCACGGAGGATGATGTCTGGTTATTCCTCGAAGAGGTCGATGTTCCCGACGTGACTCGACGCTCGAAATTGTCGTGTGGATATTACGACGATCCGTTAACATTGATGAACCACGTCAACAACGGACTGTACAGTCTGAGAACGGAGAATGCACGAGCTCAAATGAGCTATAGTTCCGTCACTCAAAAAATGACGTTACACATGACGGAGAACACCATGTTCACCATACCATACCACAGTTCGACTACTTCCATGTTAGGATTCCACAAGATCGTAGCCACCGGAACGAAAACGGATGCTACGTCCGCGTCGTCACTCGACTCCGTCTCTCGAACTTCCGACTCCTCGTACCCTTTCCACATCGAAGCCCCCGACGTGGTGGACATGACGCAGGGATTCAACACCCTATACGTATACACGGACGTCGTGGAGTCTCGTATAGTGGGTGACACTCTCGCGCCACTGTTGCGATCCATTCCGATTAGCGGACGTCACGGTGACAGGGTGTCCGAACGTTTCACTAACGTTCACTACATACCTCTGTTACGCTCGAACTTCCACTCGATCGAAGTGGATATAAGAGACGACATGGGTCGACGCGTGCCATTCGAATACGGTCGAGTGACGGTGACGCTTCATTTTCGTCGACGCAAGACAGGACTGTTCTAATGAACTACAACGATTATTACGCGCGTCAGGCTGGCGGTGCGCTACCCTACTTCGCCGGTGCGCAATACCAACGAGGTCACGGACTGGGCAGTCTGTTCGGTGGTCTGTTGCGCAGCGTCATGCCGCTCCTCAAGAGAGGCGCCGTGGCTTTGGGTAGGGGAGCGTTGAAGACCGGCGTTCGTATAGCCGGCGATGTCTTATCGGGTCAGAACATAAAAACGGCTGCCAAGCGACGCGTCACCGATGCCGTGTTGACGGGACTTCGACCTCCCCCGGGTAAACGTATAAAGCGACCGACTGCGAAGGCGAGAATCAGTGCAGTAACGCATCGACGCAAGAAACGGACGTCCAAGAAACGAGAGATCGACATATTCGACAATGACGCTCGTGTATAACTTCACGAAGACACCGTATACGATCGTGTATAGTAGACACGAGACCACCAGCGCAGGTGCACCGATGACTTACGGACTTCCCGCTGAATTACGATTCTTACGCTCGCCCGGTCGGCGGTGCGCTGCCCGACTTCGTCGGTGCACAATACCAATAAGGTCGTGGACTGGACGTTCTGTTGCACTACCACAACAGCCTGACTTTAACTAAGGGTATAAAACAACCGTCCTCGAAGACGACAATCACTATAGTAAAGAGACGAAGCGAGAGACGGACATTCAAGAAACGAGAGATCAACAATGGCATTCGTACATAGACAGTCGTGTGAGGGAGTCAAGAGCGAGCTGGATCTCTTTACCGTACCTCCCACTCAGAACTGCATCATCGCCAGTCACGTGGTGGAACATCAACCCACGGCATCTCTGGACTCTGGAGGTCCGATAGAATTCTTCATCCCCGGTTCGGGCGATGATTACATAGATCTCGCCAACACGATGCTACACGTGCAGGTGAAGGTGACGCAACCCAACGGAGCCGATCTCGACGCGGCTGCACCCGTAGGACCGGTGAACAACTGGCTGCATTCACTGTTTAGCCAGGTCGACGTCTTCCTGAACAGCACGCTCGTGACCCAGTCGACCAACACGTACCCGTATAGGGCCTTCGTGGAAACGCTGTTGACTTACGGAGTCGGCGCCAAGTCGACGCAGCTGACGAATCAGCTGTGGTACAAGGACAAGGCTAGTCGCATGAGTGCCGTCGAGCTGGCGGGTGGAGTCGATCCTAACCCCGGGTTCGTGACTCGACGAGAATACATATCAGGCAGTCGTGTGGTCGACATGATGGGTCGTCTCCACGTGGATATGTTTCTACAGGATAAATTCCTAATCAACGGAGTCGACGTCAAGATACGACTGGTGCGTAGTAAGCCGGCGTTTGCGTTGATGGCTGGAGGAGCAGCCCCCGATTACAAGATAACGATCACCAATGCAACCTTGTTCGTCAAGAAGGCCACCCTCAATCCAGCCGTGCAATTGGCTCACATCAAAGCGCTCGAGAAGAGTACGGTCAAGTATGCGTTACGAAATGTCAGTATGAAGGTGTACTCCATTCCCGCGGGAGCTCGATCGCACACGCACGAGAACCTGTTCCTCAACACGCTGCCAAAACGTATCGTACTGTGCTGCATCGACAACGACGCCTACAACGGTGCGTACGATAAAAACCCGTTTCACGCCAAGAACAACGCCATAGGTTTCCACTCGGTGTACGTGGACGGACGTCAGATACCTTCCAAACCCTTCCAGCCCAACTTCGAGGACAACCTCTTCGTCAGGTGCTACACGAGCCTGTTCACCTCGACCGGCAAGATCTGGCAGGACGAAGGGAACGGTCTGACTCGCGACGACTACCGAGACGGTTACACCTTCTTCTGTTTCGATCTGACCCCCGACCAGTGCGACGGTCCCTGCTTCAATCTGGTGCAAAAAGGCAACCTGCGCATCGAATTTCATTTCCGAGCAGCGCTTCTGACCACCGTGAACGTCGTCGCCTACGCCGAATTCGAATCCGTGCTGGAAATCGACAAGAATCGCAACGTCATCTACGACTACTGAGATGGACACCCTGCAGATCGCTCGTCTACTGGCGATGGATCCGAACACTGCGTCCGTCTTTGGCGGCGTTGTACCCAAAGACGGACTGCCTAAAACAATAGACGCTTTGCCGATCGCCTTCGTGTGCAACACCGACGACGGCAACGAACCGGGCGAACATTGGATAGCGCTGTACCTATCCTACGACGGACGCGGCGAATACTTCTGTTCGTACGGTCTACCGCCCCTTCACGCCGTGTTCAGTGCCTTCTTGAACAAACACTGTTCCGAGTGGACTCATAATAGCAAGAGACTTCAGAGTCCAGTGTCTAACGTTTGCGGACAATATTGTGTAACTTATATAATGTTTCGATGTAACGGCGCTCCTATGAGAACTTTCGTAAATGCATTCGGAACTGATCTGGTCGCTAACGATTGTCGCGTGTTCGATTGGATTAACCTACTAAAAAAGGGTACACCATACTATCGCACATCGTACTGAACCTCTGGCGAGGTGGAGACATCCGTAAGTTCGAGACCTCTGGCGCGATGGTCGACATCCGCAAGTCAACTCATCGTCATCATACCCGTTGTATTCATTCGAACACGCTTGTACTGTTGTCGTTACGATTGTATCGCTACCGCTTTGTTTTATTCAATAAAATACGTGTGCACCGTACGCTTTTGTTCGTCTCCTTACTAGGTCAAAAACATGAGTCCGTTAGGTGTCCCCGCCCGTCAGTCCACCAACCCGCCCGTCATTCAGTCGCAGTCGCTAGAGAGCGCACCTGTTACCCGAAAAATCTCCCCACCCGTCATTCAGTCGCAGTCGCTAAAGAGCGCACGTGTTATCCAGAAGACCACACACACACACGCACGCGTGCGCACGCGCGCTTGCGCACATCAGTTGCTATAACACCCGCTAGGGGGCTGCACGCGTGTAGCGCGCGCGTCAATCGCTAGATGGCGCTATGTACATCCGGCTGCGCGCGCAACCGGATGAAGTTGTGATAAAAGTGAGGATTGAAAAGCTATAAGGTACTACTTATATATATATATATATATATATATATATATATATATATATATATATATATATATATATATAAAGAAGAATGATGACGTGTTTGGCAGGGAAACTCGTAGCTGTGCGTTTTGTCAACATGCAAATCTGCTATATATATATTCGATGCGATTCAACTCACTAATCAATAAGTCATCACAGTTATCGCTTAATTATTTTGCTCATGTTTCTGTATTTTACTTGTACATTACCGATTGACACACGAGCTAATTACCGCTGTTGCATGACTGGAGCCCAGTTGAGTTTCCACCCAATGTAGTATGGGTAATTCTCACAAAAAGCACCAAATTGGCACACCAAAAAGATTATGCAAATAAATCCTGAAACAATTTTGTTTTGGCTAATAACTAATTAGTATTCTTATCTTGACCAGGAAAATTTCCATAGGAAATTGTTGATGCCTTTCTGAGAAGCATGGACTTCTGGTTGTGTGCAATTATATAACTGTTGTATGCAACAGTAATTTGTTTTCCATTTACACCAGACTTGATGAATACATTGTGCCACCGTATTAATTAAACATTGTTGTCTTATTTGTGGTGCTGCATACATTAAATAGGTTCACAAGGGCCACATCATTAATAAATTGACTAATTGCAAACCCCCTCGCCTGTCCCAATTGATGTTGCAGTCTGTGAAGGCTATATTTATACAACATCTAGATTAATGACGAATTTAATTCTGGGAAGATTTGCTCCTAAAATAGGGGTGATCTGTTTATCGACTAGTCCCGCTGGTGGAATCCAGTTAGGTGATCGCAAGTAACGGCATCCAAGCATCTGGCCAACTAAATGGCATTAGTTGAGTTAGTTGTGGAATTACCGCCTAAGCTGGGTGCCCGTCATGCAAGTCACCCTAATTTAATTAATGGAATTACCCATTGACAAGTGGGTTGTTAGCCCAGCAAGGGAATCGTAAAATGAGAAAAAACAACATGACCTACTTGGTGAAACAACTATACATTTAATAAATAACAATTGGTGAACTAAAAAAATAAATGAGCTAACTACACGAATAAACTTGTGAACCAGCAACACGAATTATTTAGTAAACAAACAACATTAATTATGTGCTGAACCAACAATATGAATCAATCAATCAATTGGTGAACCAGCAACTCGAATAATTCAGTAAACAAACAATATTACAACGTGAATTAGTTGGTGAACCAGAAACACGAATCATTTATTAAACAAATACTATTACTAATGTACTCAACCAACAACATGAATCAGTTGGTAAACCAGTAAAACGAATCATTTCGTAAATAAACAACATTAATCATATAGTTATATATATATATATATATATATATATATATATGCGTGAGTGTGTGTTTGCGCGCGTGTGTATGTGTGTGTGTGCGTGCGTGACTGCGTGCTTGCGCTTGCGTGCGTGGACGCTGACTGATAATGACGTTTCACTGATTGTCAAAGGACAATATTGCAATGCGGGGAAAGGATTGATGCAACAGTTAGCAAACGTCGGTATACCGGTAAAATTATAATAATTTCTCGAGAAGTCCAGCGGGGCACCGAAGTTTAAAGCAAGAAAAGTTAACTGGTTCCCAGTGTTACACAGGAGATATCGAATAACGACGAGCAACAGAGTTTTTAGAACGTTCCTTCTGGCGTGCGCCTTCTTAACCGTTGCCTCGTGGCAAAGATTTGGTGTTTCCGGATGTACATGAGTACGTAGACGTATAAATATCCTGCTGTAGCATGTAATAATCACAGTAATTGGGAGTAGATATTGCATTACGAAAAAACGTCACACCGCTTGCCCTCCTCAACGGTTGGTTTGATATTACAATAATTGCACAACTGCCATTAATAACGTTGGAAGTTGGCACTGTGAAACATAACTTCAACATCGGCCCTGGCCACCAGGATGCGATGGCTAAGAATATGACATTTTTCTTTGAGAAAGAGGTGTGATGGAACATTGGATGCACAATTCCGATATACCGTTCAATGGTAACAGCTATTTGACTGTAGGACGACGATACCATTAAGCTCCACAGCGGCAGTTCACTCAGGCATAATTTCACAAGATGTCACCGCCCACTCCTGACAAGTTTTCTTTAGAAATGTTCAACGTTTTCGTTAGCAGTATTAAAACGGACGTCGCGAAATCAGTGCAGCTCTGGTTTAAAATCAATATGTTTGTAAACTTACTGCGCATCGATGCACTGTGTAATATGACAAATATAACCACAGCGTTCCCAAATATGCCAAGCGTAGCGATCTGACAGTGACGTGCAGTCCGCTTGCGAGGCACGCTTGCCTTCGATCCGAGGTACGTATATAGCTGACTGCGTTCGGACTTCGGTTTGTAGGGATTGGTGACATCAACATAGATTCCACTACCTGGAATAATGATTTGCACATCATGCTCTTACAAAGATATTATAACACGAAGATAACCCAGGGTTGCCATTTTCTCCGGGTCACGGTCGAAACAAGTTCGTGCTTCGTCGGCTTGAAGTTTGAAGGCTTAATTTTCGCGGCCATTTCTTTAGCAAAGTTGGACGCTTAGTGCACTTAAATGAACTACATGTTACTGTAGTCTTACTACTGTTTGCAATACAACCAAATGCCGCACCAAAAAACACATTATGACGCTCTCTTCGAAATAACCGCTATCGCTGTAAACACAGGTGAATGAATGGATAGTCACAGTCTCGCTGCGCTTCCACGTTACCAGTGACGTCACATCGAAGCTTGCCGACAACCGCGGGAAAACAATATTATGCAGAATCGAGGCAGGCCGGTAAGACACGGTGTTATTTAGAATCAGTAATTAATTGAATTCTAAATAAATTGTCTGTGTTGTGGAAATATAAATATACTGCAAGATATACTATAATATAATATCAAGCAGTCGTTGTTTTATTCCCTTTAATAACTAATTGTATTAATCATTGAGACGTATTTAATTGACATATTAAACACGTAGATTTGCAACTGAAAATAAGTATTCGAAAAAGCTTGTATGTAAACCACCAAAGTGGATATTGACAAAGTCAATACTGTGTAAAAATATGGGAAACAAATAGCGCTACTTAATCCTGGCATTTGGTAAATTGCTTTGATCTCGGAGGTCAACGAAAGTTGGGAACAGAAAGAGCCTAGGGAACCCTCGATCCCAGCTCCAAAAGTTTAAGTTGCAATTTTGGTTTTAATACGCTGAACTAATGGTAAAACCCATTGAGTATATAGGCAACTATAGCGCCTCTGTTGACGGAATCTGCATTTGGTAAACTCATAAATACACTGAAAAAGGGAGTCCAGCGGGCCGGCAAAAGCTAAATTTTAGGCATCTAAGTTATCAGTCAGGGTGGTCCTGTGGCCGTCTGATGAACACAAAGAAGACCGACAAATAAAGCACATTACATCTACGTATGTGAGAAATGACTTTCCGGACAACTGCGTGCGGCCCAGCAGTAGATAAGAGGGGAGGCATATCTTACAAGTCAATACGTGTTTTTGCTACGACGATGTTATTGCTCGACTCGCCGGCATTTAACGGTACTGTTTATTCAAATGTATGCACTTCCTTGAAGAGGAATGCACTATAAAGCATTACGAAATTTTGCAACCCATCTTCACCAGTTGGTTAGATCAACATAAATGTAAACATGGCTAGGTAACTAAATATTTGTTTCTTCAAAACATATAAGGCAGTCCAATTGTCTAGCGTACAATGCAATGATTCAATTACATAATTATTACATGCTAAAGTTGATAACTGTATGCATATTGCGCTAAGAAATTCAAAATAATTTCAGAAAATATGGCTGCAGTTATAACATACCTGCTATGCTGACATTGACTGGAAAACACACTTTCCCCATTCGTGAATGACTATGAAGTGACTACGACTAAATGCTACTCTTTGGTGATAGGCGCAACATAATTAGTTCAGATAGTTACATCTGTGACGAGGCATACATATACGATTTGCAGGCAACACGAAAGCATATGGAGATACCACAAAACGTTGGCAGTGCCCTTCGCAGCACAGTATGTTTAACGTAATTAACGTTAGATATTTTATTATGCGTGCCATTGTGGATTCTTTCGAAATGTAGTGCGGAGCACACATGTAAATAGTCCACATTCACGGTTAATCCGCATAATAGACAATTAGTAGTACACAAGCACAATAGCAAATACAATTGGAACGCCATAGTAGAAGTCTTTTCAAAATGTATTTTTGAAAATTATGTGTGATCTTTCCCTTAGGAATCTATTTGAATATATTTTATACGCAAGCACGCACGCATGTTCGCATACGCTTGGACGACAATATATAAAATTAGCATAATGTCATTATTGTCCTATAGGGGGTCTAAGCGTAATGTTAGCACGAGTTTCATCCGATAGGGGCAGTCGCTTGAATCAGCATAATACATTAAAGGTCGCACCTTCGTCTTCGTCGCTTCTTACAGCCAACCCCCCCCCCCAATGGGCTTGGCGTGTCCATCTAGAGGCCGCTCCTAGGTTTTTATACAATACGCGAGAGAGCCGTAATGTTTGCACCAGCGACATTATGTAAGAGGTTTGGTGTGCTACGCCAAACTAGCGATTACGACATTCGTATTGGCTTTGCTGCTGCGACTGCTGCAATGTAGTGCGAAGTATTTTGACTTGCTATTCCTTTTGATGATGGAACCTCTCCCACGCAGGGTCATTTCTGCGTAACTTCTGGAATTCCATGGCACCCAGCTTGCGCATTGGTCTTAACGCGCTTGGCACCCATTCTAATATTTGAAAAACACGTTTAACATATGTGTTCAGCATAACACATCTGAGGAATGACCATATGTACCCAGAATCTGGGTGCATATATATAATGTCCGCCACAACATAACGACACTGATTCTATGATATGGTGTGTGCAACAAATGGTGGCTCCACATCCCAAACCTTGGATAATCGAAGTTAACGCTCTGCTATTCGCGATATGACATCGATCCAGTGCGTCAACTGATGAATCACAGGCATTTTAGAAATAATGTATTATAATTCATAAATGCATGACATAAAATAAATTGAAATAATAATTCATTCAACGACACTGAAAATTATACGATTTAAACAATAATGGGTAACTATTGCATTTGCATTAGCTTTGAAAACGAGAAAAGGATTTTCTTTAGTTCACAATTACATTATTACAAAGGAGGCGTATCCCTATCTCAGTCACCTACAAACGTAGTGTTGATATTGAAGCCACTTCAACAGGTTATGGCTCATGTATGCAAATGCTTAGCAAGCAATTATAGCGAAGTAAATTCTCGCTTCAACATATAATTACTGCCAAAATGTATTATCGATTTCAAATGAATAGTTGCGGAGTGGTATAAAGAAATGGTTGGCTGGGCAACGTGACTGTTGTTGACGACTTGTTACGCCATTGTTATAAAGATATGTTTTCACTCTTTAGTTAATATATGTTTATTAACAACATCGCCATAACAACACATACATTGAGCCCCGCTCTGGCGTCTGCACAGACAGTCATGACGCAACCTAAAACGCAATATGTATGGGACGCTGCTTGAACATTCAACTTATGATGTGCTATCATGACAATTGCAACAGACAGTTGAGTAACGTAACACATTTTCAAACAAAAACGAACGTAATTGTATTTCTTCACACATTTTCATTACAGACACTATTGACTCCAGTTTACAATGGCGCCGTCTAGCGACCGTATGCGCAAGCGCTCATAGTACAATGTCTCCCATTTGCTAACACAGCAATTGACCAATCTGCGTTTTAACAGGCCGATCTGCAGGGGGTACTGATGTAACCAGCCCGTTGCGGCGAGGATGGGTAGCATTGATATGTTTCATTTGTGCGCTCCCTGTCAGAAGCGCCCTTCATATAACCTCTGCCACAACTTGATTATAGATTCAACATATACAGTTGAAGAATGATATAAACGATTGGTATGCAGGACAATGCATTGTTATTTACGACGTATGACGTCTTAATATTTGTGCACGTAAGTGAAGTAAAATGAGTTTCATATATAAGCGGACGCTATTGTATTTCAGTTGACATTGGGAGATGTCTTGATGAATGCTAAGAGCTTAGTAAAACAAATAAATATGTGCATAATCTGAACATCAACTATAAGGCAGTGGTGAAATTGTGAGTAACGCAACTAGTGGGGAGTTTGATCCATTCACAATACTACCGAACTAACTGCGGTCATACGCAATCCAGTAGTTACGTCCATGACGTTACACAATGGTGCCAAATAGCGAATGTTAACGTAGACAACCATAATTCAATGGCGTCACATAGCGAGTGTCAAAATAATTAATTTCTCCAATGCGGGCGCCTGCACGTAAATGTCATGTTGCACAGTCCCGGTGATGTTCGCTATATACTTGTTTTACTGTATGTGCAAATCTTTATGTAGGCGAACTCTGTGACTAACATTTCATATTCATTACGTAAAGGTTAGTCCAACCGTAGGCACACTGTTGAAAATATATCATGAAAACTGGAATATTATTCGACTAGAATGGTCAATCATGTAATATCAATAAGGTACACAAACATTATATTCACGCCAGACCATGCTTACATGAAACAAAGGTTAAATAAGCCGTTTACAAAGTTCTAATTATGCTGACACAATGACGACGTGTGTGCTAAAAGTCATGGAAAATGCATACATAATTACACCTGCAGTCAAGCAATATGAAAGAGAACTATGATTCACAAGAAAAGCTAGTGGGAATTTTCGAAATGCTCACGTACAACGCTTTCTTTCTGTGTGTACTGCACAGACAAGCCAACATTCTTTTCTTCACAAACACTGATTGAAATGGAAGCTACATTCAGGCAGCTGGCAAGCAGGGCATGCCTCATTGGCATATCTGCTGGACTGGAACGAGGGGCCTTTCACGGGTGTGTGTTTTCATAGCAGCGATGGCCTTCATTACTTCGCGCTGGGCTATGTCGGGGGGTCCTGCTCGATACTCCACTTCACGAATGGTTGTCAGCGTCGACTTGAGGTCATAACTAGTAAAAATCCAGTACTTCTTGCCATTGCCCCAGTGCGCCTACACCAGAACCTGTCGCCTCTGTACAGAGCAGCATACTGCCCATATTTGGTAGTTGCATATTCTATCGCATCCATCTTCTATCATTATATAGATCCAGATACATTGTTATTTTGTGATGCTAAACGTTGAGTGAATCATGAAAAAAATGTATCAGCTTACAACCACCACCCAAAAGAAACCATGGTACTATTGTTAATTACATTGGGATTGGAAACTTGTTCACCAAAGTGTACTTTATGAGAAGCCTTGTCCATCTTCTACATCAACATAGACAGCTGGTGGGAAGCACCATAGAAGAAAACTGTTTTATCTGATGTATAAATATTTCAGTGCCATCTGAAATAGTTTATGCACCCCTCCACCCCGCCTCCCCCTCCCTAACTGTAAAATAACTAAAATAGCTGTAGCTGCACTAGTTTGAAAATCAGCCTTAATGCTATTATATTGAGATAAACCAATGCTGCCGACATGCGATTCTGGTCAGATTTAAGACTTCCCGGTGGCAGACATTTTATCATGACCGCTGCGTTCTTTACCTGCCAAACTTCCGTCGCGTCATACTGTGCCATAGGTTTTAATGCCATGAAAGAATCAATGGATACTGTGTACGCTTCCACTGAGTTTTAAAAGCTAGACTTGCAATATGCCATTATGCGCAGCATACGGATGCGCCAATTATACAACGATATTTATTTTTCTTTCCCTCTGGACAAACCAGAATTAAAGTAACATATCCACAAATGGCGCAATTGCGGCCGGACATACCCTCGCGATTTGTTTCGATTCACTTCGAAGAAACATGTTCGAATTGGATTTTCCCTGAGTTAATGGCGAAAGACCCATCAAAATGTCGGGGACGGCGAATTTTAAAGCCAGGATCAGTGCCGACAACATTTCAGCAACATCTGCCGAACTGTCGGTGTGGCAGTGGCGATCGAGCGCACCGAACTGTCAGTGTGGCAGTGGCGATCGAGCGCACCGAACTGTCAGTGTGGCAGTGGCGATCGAGCGCACCGAACTGTCAGTGTGGCAGTGGCGATCGAGCGCACCGAACTGTCAGTGTGGCAGTGGCGATCGAGCGCACCGAACTGTCAGTGTGGCAGTGGCGATCGAGCGCACCGAACTGTCAGTGTGGCAGTGGCGATCGAGCGCACCGAACTGTCAGTGTGGCAGTGGCGATCGAGCGCACCGAACTGTCAGTGTGGCAGTGGCGATCGAGCGCACCGAACTCGGAACGAGAAAGGTTAGTGTTCACGCACCAGGCATCACGAGAATCTACTCCGTTTTAATTTGAAGCGAAAACAGCACAGCCAAATCCATTGGTAAGTATATTACAAGAATGTTTACAAATATATAGGTTTTCATTTCGCGTCTTTACGTGGCTGGAAACAAAGGCAGGTGAGGGAAATTCCAGTTGAACAATAATATATTTATGTTTCCTGTGTTGTCGAATGCGTAGAGAAATGCTGGTCAGTTTTCAAGTGTGGCTGTTGCTCGTTTGATGTAGGAATAAGGTAAAGGCGGATACATAGGTAAAGGTTGGTAAAGGGCATATTTTAATGCATCACACGTACACCAGTAAACATAGTCATTGTACATACAAGTCGACTATAACCAGTTATTGATGTACCCAATAAAACAACAGTGTATGCACACAACCAATCAAACTGGTAACCACCATAATACAACAAAGGTGAGGGACTACCTGCCACAACTATAAATTATAAAGTTGGTCGAAATCAAGAAACTACTGGTCGCTTTCTTGATATATAGACTCACCTGATTGTTTCCCTGCCGGCAAATGAACCCTCACCAATAATATCAATGTATATGTAAGTTTCAGCACTCTGCATGTCAGCACGTAATATAACGTTAACATTATCACGAAACAAGTCACTGTCTGCTGATAAACATCCAGTGACAGTAGTCCATGAAAGACATATAAATAATAAACTTGTTTGACCCCCCCCCATTCCTGTATCATAAATAGTACATGACTTGTTTACATGTTGGAGACGACCAAGTTGCAGGTATTTGACCCGTGCTGCATTAGCCCTAGGACAGCTCATCATAGGCTGTTTTAGCCAGTCTGTTCAATGTCTGCCCTTGATCTACTGCAGACCATTAGCCCTAGCACAGCTCATCATAGGCTGTTTTAGCCAGTCTGTTCAATGTCTGCCCTTGTTCTATTGCAGACTATTGCAAAGCTGTTGTTACCGGAACATACCACAACAAGCAAGTCTACTGCTACTCGCTTGAATTATGTATGTTCACCATTCATTTGCATGGATTAACGGGAAAAAACATGCATTATATAGTATCATGGGCATGGGTCAGCATCAGGGAGTAATATGAAATCAGTTAAAACAAAATGCATATTAATTGTTAAAATGACGAGTGACTTATATAACACCGAATAATTCGGCGATGCACACTGTTTCGTTTCCGTACAGGTTTTATTGGCGATAACCCGCAACAAAATACATCTGTCGAACTGCAAAGAATAATAAGAACAATAAGTTAACTTGTTATGGCGAAGTGTATTAAATAAAGCTAACAGTAAGCCTAAGCCTAATTACGCATCATACTAGACTAACTATCAAAACTACAATAGTACTATACTTTAGAAATAACACAATTATACTGCACTGTATATAGGCGGATAGCACATAGAACGTAGCCTAACAGCGATAGGCGCACATGACCTACATAAACACGTGTAGCGGCGTGGACAATAAGCTTAGAGCTGTGCTGCTAGCGGGCCGACTTTCGCTAGATGTACGTAATACGATAGATGCTATGAAACAAACGAATCTATTACTAAGCTATGTATACATTCTAATTACTACGACAAATACAACTATGTGTACTATAAGTCAATAATCTACAGTTCTATACTCACATTTAGTGCGTGAAACAGTGGCTAAATTAGAATACGTGATACGGCGAACAGGCGCGCAGGCGAGCAGGCGATACGGCGACTGGCGAATAATGACGCGTGGTCACTGAGGCGTGTCACTAACGAGGTCAAGTCCCTAGCGGCTAAAACGTGTACAATAAACTGGGTAAACTGCCGAAACACTCCCGCCTAGCTAATTGAAAAAAAAAAGGAAAATATAAAACATTAGCGGTAAACAGAGCAGTTTGCAATATGATAACGTTCATTTTCTTCGTAAGCCGTTGCTCAATTCGTCGTCGGTGGCGATCAGGCACATCTTGTGAATAGGCCGATCATAGAGCCTTGCGTTGGCTGTTCGCACGGTAGCCTTCCGTACTAGGCCATCATCACCGGGCTGGACAGCAGTGACGACGGCACGTTCCCACAGAGCGCGTGGGGCGGCCGCGCCCTTCATCCCGGGCTCCAGTAGAAGCACCAAGTCGCCGACTTGCAGGTTCTGCCGCGAGTGAAACCACTTCGAGCGAGCGATGAGATGCGGCGGCATGTATCTCAGCCACGTCTCCCAGAACAACTGGACACGCTGATGCAGAGCTTTCACAACGTCTCGCGGATGTGGACGGTCCTCGATAACGGGCTGCGGCACCGTTGGCTGGTCGAAGGGGTGAAGAATGTCGTTGCCGGTGACCGCAGGTGACCCGACAGGATCAGGTCCGTCGGGAAACAGCGGTCTCGAGTTGATGACGTACATCACCTCCGAGAGGAAGGTCTGCCATTCCTTGAAGGTGAATCGGCGCTTGAGGTAGTTGACGGCAGCATCGAGTCCTCGGCGGCAGCTACGTATGAGGGACTCGACGACACCGTTCATGTGGCTCGCCTTCGGCACGTTGAACTGCCACTCGAAGTGTGTTCGTTCGGCAGCGAGTTCTCGCTTGAGACGCGAAACGTCCCACGAGTCGATCGCATCACGGAGCGGTCGCTGCGCCCCCTGGAAGTTCTTGCCTCGATCACTGAAGACTGTCGTCGGGTGTACACCTCGGCGTGAGACAAATCGACGCCACGCGAGTAGGAATGATTCAGTGGATGCGCTGCTGGTTAGCTCCAGGTGGACGACTCGTGTGGTAGTACACGTCACGATCATCACAGATG
Source organism: Lamellibrachia columna (assembly GCA_963662155.1). NCBI lineage: Eukaryota > Metazoa > Annelida > Polychaeta > Sabellida > Siboglinidae > Lamellibrachia > Lamellibrachia columna. The sequence continues at coordinate 20,833,292 of OY759266.1, forward strand.
ATTCTGTCGTAACGTTTCTGCTGACTTTTGTCTGTAGCGGTCCGAAAAAGTCAACGGCCACAGCGGCGAACGGTGGCGTACAGGGGTTTCCTCGGAAGGCAGGTAAGATGCCCATCTGTTGTTGTAGCATGGACTCCCGCCTGGTGCGACAGTACAGACATTTACTCGCCACAGACTTCAGCAGTTCTTTCCCATTGCCGATGTGGATTCCTTCCTTGGCGATGTTTGCGAGCACCACTCGGTACCCCTGGTGTAGATATCGTATGTGTTTTCGGCGAGCGTAGAGTTCGACGAGTGGACTGTTTCCTGGTAGGATGATCGGGTGGCACACATCAGGATGCAGAGGCAACTGTCCGATGCGTCCTTCGGCGCGGACAATGCCCTTGGCGTCGAGCACTGGAGCGATGCTGGCGAATGTTGAGCGACACGCGGCAAAGTCTTCTCGGAACTCCGACTGGCAGAGGAAGAAAAGCGCTTGCTGTGCGTCCTTCAGTTCTTCTGCTCCAATCGTTCTGGTATCGGCGCGGTTAACTCTCGGTTGCAGTATTCGTCTCCAGCGCGCAACGTGGCGGGTAAGGCGGTCCCATTCGCTGACTTGAGCGACGAGTCGATCTGCAATGGTCATGTCGGCGATGCATACATCATTGGCGCGAACATGATGTATACGGCGGTGACGTGGCGTGCGAGCTTTCTCGTTGCGACCTTCGATTCGTGTGGCGGCTTCAATCTCAGAGTCTTGTTCGCATGTAGACTCTTGCGGCCACGTGTCTTCATGTTGACGTAAGAAGAGCGGTCCCTCATGCCAGTACTGGAGTTCACGTACTGAGAGAGGCTTCGTGAGCGCGTCGGCGGCGTTCATGTTGGACGGGAGATTTCTGATTTCGGCGTTGTATGCTTCAAGACGACCATTTCGTCTCAATGAGTTCTCTTGCTGATACATTCTGGCAACTGTCTTCTTCTTGTTGAAAGGGAGAGCCTCAGGGTATCCATCACGCCAAGGCATGAAGACTTTGATTCTTCCTTCCTTTGTGATGGAAGTAGTTGTCTTGGCGTGTAGTAAAAACTTCGATTCAGCTAGTTCCTTGTCACTGCAGATGCAGGCGGTCGTCGGCTTGACCCCCGCTACGTCGGAGTAGAACAGCTTCTTGATGTCATCTTCGATGAGTCGCTGCACGTGGTGAACTGCAGATCTAGCGACGGCTCTTGGGGGCTGTATCTGACCACCATAGAGCACCCAGCCCAACCGTGTGCAGGCTGCACTCGGTAGTTGCGCTTCGTTCGTAGGTGAGGAGATCGTGTGAAGTGTTGAGATCAGGTAGGCCTGGTCGTATCCTACCAGCAGGTCAATTTTCTCTTTCGCCAATGGAACGCAATCTCGCGCCGGTTGAAGGTACTCGTACTGTTGAAACAGGCTGCTGTCGATCGCGGGCGCGTCGTGTGCTGGCACCTTGATTCCCATGGCGTTGATGTCGTAGGCGATGCTCGCGTCTCTTTGCACCGGTCGCACGCGAAGCACGTATCTCGCACTCTTCTCAGATCTGACTCCGCCCCCTGCCACACCGTAACGGAAGACTTGATCATCGCCGGTGATGCCAAGTCGCTTTGCCAGTGAATGTCTCACGAGGGTGGTGTCGCTTCCGGTGTCGAGAAAAGCGACTATCTTGTGCCACGCTCCAGTCGAGTCACGAACCTCCACGTAGGTTGACGGCGAGAACCGGCCTTGATTCCCGTGCAGGTGACCAAGGAAGGTTGGCGTTGACGTTGCGGCGCCTTGCTGTGGCGTAAAACTGGCGGATGCAGGGTTCATCTGTGACGTAGGTGGCGAGGTACGACGTGTCGTTGACGTTGGCGCTGACAACTGGCGATTCGGTTGACAGTTGAGTAGTCTGTGATGTCGATCACCGCATTCGATGCATCGCTTCGGCCGTGTACAGTCGCTACTTCGGTGACGACCGTAACAGCTGAAGCAGCGTCCGTCGGTTCTGATGACATCGCGGCGTTGTGCAGGTTGCATCGCTTGAAACGCCTGGCAGTCGATAAACTTGTGGTGAACTCCGCAGCCCAAGATACACGGATCGGTAAATGACGTTCCGGTTCCGTTGACGTGATGGAGTGACGATTTCTTCTCAGTCCTGGTCGATTTGGCTGGCATCAATCGTTCACGCGCCTCTGTTTCTGCTCGTAGAAATTCGACGATTCTGTTGACGGAGAGTTGTTCTGCGGGGTGGTTCTGTCGCATCCAGCGTTCACACTCGTAGTAAAGTTCTGGCTCCAGCTTGCTGCTTACGATGCGTACCACTGTGGGCGAGTCGAGTTCGCTCTCATTGCCGATTTCCGTGATTCGTCGCGCAAAGTCGGTCAATCGATCCAATACGGCTCTCATCTCTGATGCTGCATTCTGTCTGATCGGTCGAATGCCGTCCATGTCAGCGATGATTTCTTGGACTACAGCTGCCTTCGGTATCTTCTCTTCTAGCCGGCACCATACTCCGTTAGGGCCGCTCATAGCAGTGCAGCTGTCGATAGAGGCGGTCACTCGAGACGGCAGAACTGAGGCGTGCAGTATGTACATCAGCTTGTCTGCCTCCTTGCTGATACCAGCGGAGTTGAAGTATTGTTCTAGCTGCAATCGCCACGAGTAGAAATTCTTGTTTTGGCCATCCCATCTTGGCGGATGCATTCCTGTCGTGCGGATTGATGCGCTTTCTCTCGGGGTGACTAGCTTGTCGGTGATGATGCTCAGTGCTTCGAGCGTCTTGGCGAGAACGTCGGCGTTGGCGTTGGCGTCGGCGGGTTGCGTATCGTGCGTCCACCCTGTCTGCAGCTTGTCGATCTCTATTTCTCTAGCGGTGACTTCTTCAACGTTACTCTCAACATCGACGAAGCGAGCCGTTGGACGTGAGACGCCTTCTTCGTCGTCTTCTCTTGCGATGTCATTCTCCAGCAAGACGGTCTCCATCTGCACGTTGATGTTATTGAGTTCTTCAAGCAAGAGTCGTGCGCGGCGTCGAGCATCATCTACAGTGTCGGCCTGTACGTCAGCTCCTTGGCCGACAACTGCGCGCAGTCTGTTGACGCACCTCGTCAGCAGACCCTTTTTGATCGTGCGCGTCTTCTTTAGGACTTCGTAGGCCCGAACTACTTCTTCCATGGCGTAGTGTACTTTCAGTAGGCTACATAAATTTCGACTAATTCGGCGATGCACACTGTTTCGTTTCCGTACAGGTTTTATTGGCGATAACCCGCAACAAAATACATCTGTCGAACTGCAAAGAATAATAAGAACAATAAGTTAACTTGTTAGGGCGAAGTGTATTAAATAAAGCTAACAGTAAGCCTAAGCCTAATTACGCATCATACTAGACTAACTATCAAAACTACAATAGTACTATACTTTAGAAATAACACAATTATACTGCACTGTATATAGGCGGATAGCACATAGAACGTAGCCTAACAGCGATAGGCGCACATGACCTACATAAACACGTGTAGCGGCGTGGACAATAAGCTTAGAGCTGTGCTGCTAGCGGGCCGACTTTCGCTAGATGTACGTAATACGATAGATGCTATGAAACAAACGAATCTATTACTAAGCTATGTATACATTCTAATTACTACGACAAATACAACTATGTGTACTATAAGTCAATAATCTACAGTTCTATACTCACATTTAGTGCGTGAAACAGTGGCTAAATTAGAATACGTGATACGGCGAACAGGCGCGCAGGCGAGCAGGCGATACGGCGACTGGCGAATAATGACGCGTGGTCACTGAGGCGTGTCACTAACGAGGTCAAGTCCCTAGCGGCTAAAACGTGTACAATAAACTGGGTAAACTGCCGAAACACCGAATGACATGGCTATGCCTATGGATGATGTCTACATGAATTCCAGTTGCCTACACTACTAGTTAATTCTTCTCTACTATGACGATTCACCTGGAAAAAATATATATTTAATTATAATTTTAAAGATTCATTCTGAATGATTTGTCCAGTTTCAGTAACATACTACTAGATTATGTACATGGTAGCATAACACATAATAGGTCAATCATAATTGCTGCTACTGTCGTTGCTATTACACGTATATTATTTATTGTATAGCTAATTGTGGCTTTGCCTGTTCAGTGTAACTGAACAAATTATTGTGTCACATATTTCACCATAGAGGAAGACTCATGCTTCCACCTGGGCAACATCACTGGTAGATTCTGATTAATCTATACACGGTGCACCATTCGCTCCCTCTATGAGAGTTTACTACTGCGGATTTGGCGTCCAGTTTTGGGACTTCTCTGTTTTATATCCAGTATCTGCTTTTCGGCCTTCCCTGTCAAGGATACCGAAGCTGTATTGCACACAACGCGCACCAGACTGAACCACGGTTATGTCGGAAGATGTGCTAAGGGCGGTGCAACACAGACCGACACAGTAGCACCACCTCCTGCACTGACTCAGACGAATCACCACATAAACCACATAGTGGTACTTTTTCTAAGTACAACTTGTGGGGAAGTACACGTAGAAACGTTTCAGGCATGCATGTAACACTAAGTGTAAGACAATTGTGTGATATTAGGGACTGTTTGTATTCGGGTGGGGAAACATACCCGTCATACTTCCTGGATGAAAATATGGGCTGCTCTTGGAAATAATTGGTGGGTGGCAGGTTTGTTTGCATACCAACCATACAATGTGTATTTATAATAATTTCCTGACCCCACATCACCAATACAATAATAATTACATAGCCTGCAGCTACTCTTTCCTGGAATAGTCCTTATTAATGATCTAGCAAGTTGTATATTAAATATATGCTTCTACAACATCTGATCACATGCACGAAAACAAATAAAAAGAAATAAAAATGATTGTTTATTTTGAATTGTTTGTTAACAAGCACCAGAACACTCGTTGTTGAAAGAGCGATTTCAACAAGAAGAATGGTGACGGGCTTGGCAGTGAAACTCATAGCTGTGCATTGCTCCTCAAAAAGGGAGCGTTAGTCAACGTATAAATATGCTTAGAGAAACTGGCCCCAGCACACGAATCAGAAACCTGACAACATTGACCGACGACAGAGTCATCGTTGATGATGCGCGAAACGAATGATCAATGAACGGATATTAACGACGGCTTCGATGTCACATTAGTTTAAATTACTTTCATTTATGCTTCTGTGCTCTACCAACAACATGGTGATTATAAGCAAATGGCTTATCATAGGTTTATCTTGTTTACTAAGCAGCGTTGGCTAAAGCTGTCATTGCTCTCAAAGCACATCACGCGGGTTTTTATACTGCGCAAGTTTTTAAAGCATCAATGTACTGCTACCTACATTTACCGCTAGCTACGGCATCTCTGCCGTACATACTGCCAGCTCGGTGCCTTTCACGCGTCCGCCCGGGAAGCAGTTCCGGCCGCTGAAGCTAGAATCAACGGGTTAGAGACCACCACTCTGTGAGTACTCGGCAGGTTACACATTTTGTTACGTCACATGGCAAAGACCCCAGGTAGAAGGTACCAACGGCTTTTGGCATATTTGCCAAACAATAACGTTTGATCAATGTTGTCCGTTGATCATAAACAATTATAATGCTATGATGGAAACCAGACGATCGAAAGAAATCTTCCAGCACAGCGCATACGACATGTACGAATGTCGAGAGTCATGTTATGATTACTCATTATTAATTATCTAAGTTATTTATTTAAATAACTACCTGTAAGCAGGTTACATAGGTGTGGGATATTTACTACCTCCGGCATAGACACCAGGTAGAAGGGACACACTATTTTAGTGTGTCTTCCGAAAGACACAGGCAAAGTGGGGTGAACGAAATTGTCCAAGTTTCGAAACGGCAGCAGGTGAATATCTTAACCCCGGTTCCTTCAACCGATAATCCGACGCTCTGTCACAGAGCCACGGCGCATTATGTGATGAAATATCACATTAATTGAGACAATTTAACCGTATAGCAATGAACATTTATGAAACCTGTGCATAACTGACAACGGCAGATTTTATGAAGTAGTCACATAGAAAAAGCCGATTTCGATCAAAACATACAGGACTGCCATCTACGTTGCTGTTTCACACATTCTGGATCAGTCAGTTATTGCGGGGACTTGTTATTTGGTATTAACCTTTATATATGATACATGAGTATTGAAATGTTGTAGGTTCTCTGAATATAATAATAATGAATATTTTGCTTAACGGACTGCACACAAAATAACTGTCGAGATGTCACGCGGACGTGGTGAGCCTATGCACCGCTCTACACAGTGTGTCAACTATTCTAAACACAAGTGTGAACCATTTAATCGAACTCTCAACCGTTCTTGAGTTCAGAGTTCCAGTCATGAGGGTACACGAAATCACATGTAAAATTAATTTTAAAAACATGTTTGCGATCTGGTTGTAACACTGTGAATTTGGTTAAATAAATGCAAGGGATAAAAGTTATTATTGGCACGATGTATTCTCTGTTAACACTATAATTGTCAGATCCATGGTCTGACGTCACAATCCTAATTATTGGGGACGAGCATTGTTACTTCACTGATATGCGGTTGCCAAGGAGATCCGGTCATCTTGGTGATAAAGATTCGAATGCAACGCACAGTGTACTGTGATGATTAAACGATAATGACGTGTTTCGATGAAGGATGCAACCACTAACGCCTGTGATAAATATGCAAGTTCTTCAGGTGGCAACGATGCGTGGTTGAGAAAATGACTGCAAGACGCTATAATCATACTGACGATTAGTTTCAAGTTTCAACCGCGTCCGCGGGCGTGTTGATTGAAGCCCTCCAAGCGCCGTTGCTACCTCGTTACAGTGGATGCCACGTATTCACTGCCCGTCCAACTATGCTTCCATTTGACAATAATGGGGGATGAAGCCGATTTAATTCATAAGCTATGCCGTTAACACTATGGCTAAACGCGACATCGCTTCAATTCTTTGATAATATTTATTCAGTTGTCTTCCACAACGTCGTCCACAGGAAAATCCCTTTTCAACACAATTTAAAAAATTCACACTAAGACGTGTCACCCGCAACATAGATATCCCTCTTGCAGAATACTTTCCGCAGTTCGTTCTGATACTGGGCGATATTGGAACGCATAGACAAACGGATTGACACAACAGTTAGGAAACATCGCTATGGCATACAAACATGCATAAATGCATACATACGTGCATACATGCATACATATATACATACATACATACATACATACATACATACATACATACATACATACATACATACATATATACAAATGTGTGTGTGTGTATATGTGTGTGTGTATATATATATATATATATATATATATATATATATATATATATATATATATATATATATATATATATATATATATATATATATATATATATATATATATATATATATATATATATATATATATATATATATATACAAAAGCATACTTTCATACATACAAACATACATACATAAATGCACACATATATACACACATACATACATATATACATACATACATACATACATACATACATACATACATACATACTTACATACATATACGCACGCACGCACGCATGCACGCACACACACATACATACATACATACATATACACATACATAAACACACATACATACTACGTGAAGCTTGTAATGGTTCTGCCGTGGTGGAGTTTGTTCATTTCTAATTAAAGAGGGTATATTGTTCTGATTAAATGGTATTAGCGTGGCGACGATACACGTGAAAATCTATTTGGGCTGTACCATATTAGTTCTACTATTCCACTACAAGATGACAGTGTGTGCAGCTCCGTGATCCTGCATGGCGCGCCCTAGAACTAGTGTCGTATGATTTGCTTTAAGCATGTCGAAGCAACTTAGAGTGCAGTTATACTGACTCTCCTGGACGGGACACTAGTCCATCGCAGGTACCTTCCAAACAGTGTTTGTACTCATTTGCGGCTGAGTAGACTGAGGCAAAGTAGGGTAAACGAAATTGCGTAAGCTTCGAAAACGAACCGTGCCCAATGTCGGTCTTGAACTCACAACACCTACCAGCTGCCCCCCCTAATATAATAATAATAATATAAATATAATGGGTAATTGTTATCAAACATGCCGAAGCGAAGATGTCACCATGTTTGAAAAAAGAATGTTATACGCAGTATAAATACAATGATTACGGAAGGTTAGGTAGCATTTTCGTGGAGACAATACATCTATGCTGAACATAATATATGGTAGAGGCCTATATGCCATACTGAAACCCTATTACTAAACGTCATTATGTACAGTCTCGTGATTCCCCTATCTCTGTCGGCCGACATTCGTAGGTTTCATAGATCGAAACATGCGTTAATCCGATGTTATACGTTTGATGAGCAGTTCACATAGCTACTTAACACTTTCTCCTCCATTCATTTATAACATCGACACATTTGACTTTGATTGTTAGATCGGGCAATTAGCGAAAGTGCGAATAGTCTTATGTTAATATATATATACAGCCGGACCCCTCTTGCACTTTTTTGCTGAATTTTTTACCGGATCCGGTAAAAACTAAGTAATAATAGTTTTTTCCGATGATTTCATCAAACCTATACAACACTTTTGCATAAGCGAGCTAGCATGTCGTACTGGATACTAGATCTAGCATGTAGTAGAGGATACTAGACCTAGCCTGTCGTAGTGGATATTAGAGCTAGCATGTCGTAGTGGATACTAAAGCTAGCCTGTCGTAGTGGATACTAGAGCGAGCATGTCGTAGTGGATACTAGAGCAAGCATGTCGTAGTGGATACTAGAGCTAGAATGTCGTAGTGGATACTAGATCTAGCATATCTAGGATATATAAGTCGCCTGTTCGTGCAGTTCGTTTTGAATTGAATTAAATTGAATCGTTGTTTATTTAACAAAAACAATATAATATACATACGATAAAATATGCAATGAAATGTTGAATGAAAAATAAAACTAGTGTAACAACTTATACAGTAGCATTTCCCATTTCACAGAACATTATATAAATGTTGTAATCAATTCGGATAAAAAGACACATATCGGGCAAATACACACACAAATATATTCCCAACCATACAGTAAGCAGCATATCATTATTAAATTGACTGTACAAAATAATGCCACACCCATGCCAATTGACTTCAATGTTGTTCTACAGTACTTTCTTTTTGAAGGTATATCTGTTGTCGTACATTTGAAAATGCATCTCCTCGAAGTTGTCATTGTAATTCCAGTCCTACAGAAGCATGATGTAACTGTTGAAAGTATCGACGTTTACACCACATTCACGCAGAAGTAAAACATCACAGTAGACCGAGATGTCAATAGAAACAAATGTATTAGAACAGACGACTGCTCTACACGAAAGGCAGCATGGCAAGTGCAACGTAAGAACAGACAGAGACTACAGCACTTCACTACGCATTACGTCACTAAGCAGTACGCATGACTGAGCACAACCAGGTAAACAATAACAGCAGGCACTGATGCACTTATCAGTAGTGCTGTTGCACTGTCAATAAACTCAGGTACAAAAATGCATATTTCAACAGTAACAACTATGTGAAGCATCCTCATCGTGTACAGTCCCATTCACCGGGCAAGTCGGAATTGAGGGCCTGGTTGTTGATAGGTGTATCAGGTTTTAGTGTTTCTCCCTGAAAACCGAGGGACGTCATTATGATGAATTTCACAGAGGAGGTTACTTGTTTTTGCAAGTGCTGCGAAATAGGCTACCAATGACAAACATGACTGCGGTCACACCCCTGCCCACCAGCTAATGATATCCAGTGGTGGCAGCGGTTATTTTTGCCATATATTGCAGCAGGTGGCGCCACTATGTGCAGTATTCGTTAAAAGACACACACACAATTTCAAGATTCTAGCTCTACTTCTAGCTCATTATTGAGTTACTGGAGATCAAACATACCCAAAATTAGTTAACTCCGATATTAATAAAAAAAATTACTTTAGGAAGGTTATTGTTTCAACGGGTGTCGGATGTTTCGGCCCATAACTGTATAAATATATGCGTGTGCGTGTGCGTGTGCGTGTGCGTGTGCGTGTGCGTGTGCGTGTGCGTGTGCGTGTGCGTGTGCGTGTGCGTGTGCGTGTGCGTGTGCGTGTGCGTGTGCGTGTGCGTGTGCGTGTGCGTGTGCGTGTGCGTGTGCGTGTGCGTGTGCGTGTGCGTGTGCGTGTGCGTGTGCGTGTGCGTGTGCGTGTGCGTGTGCGTGTGCGTGTGCGTGTGCGTGTGCGTGTGCGTGTGCGTGTGCGTGTGCGTGTGCGTGTGCGTGTGCGTGTGCGTGTGCGTGTGCGTGTGCGTGTGCGTGTGCGTGTGCGTGTGCGTGTGCGTGTGCGTGTGCGTGTGTGTTGATCAGTAAACAGTAAAAATACTGTGTGTATCTCTATCATGTATGCGACAGACACACGCACGCACACACCCACCTCCCAACCCCCCCTCCCCCGACACACACAATGTATTAAAATAATTAATGCAGAAAAATATACTGATGAACTTGGGAAACTTTTGAATTGCCGATACGTTTGGTAGCCAAAGAACACCACTCCACAACTAAAACACAAGTTGTTATACTATTATTATGCCTTGAAATCCCGATAATGTTAATTAGAATGTGCTGGTCGTGTTGGTCCACCAACGCCGCCTCCTGCTATGTGAGGTGCTGTGATCGCAGTGATAACTGAAGTGGCCTATGCCTCGCCTCGTCCCGGCGTTGCAATGGGGAAAGTGTAAGCACTGCAAGAGCTTTAATGATGACCCCTTGCACTACCCAGTCAAGTTTTCGTAGGGGTTTCAATGACAATGACGTAGGGGTTTCAATAACAATGATGAAACTTCACGGCTCCAAAATAATGTACCACTGCCGGTTTCATGAAACGTTCGTACCATACGAAGGAACTTATACGGATATTTGACGTAGATCAAATAACTTGGAATAATTGCAGAAAAACCGCGTGGAAAACAATTGTGCGTAGCTACGAACTACAAACTTTTGGACGGACGCCGACCCCGCCTACAACACTTCAGCCCCATGCATTCAACACTGACATACATATGAGGGAAAAAAGAGACACAAACTCTTTGATGGAATAGTTGATCGTTCGTATAGCTCATAGCCTTCTTCTGAGTTCGCGTCACAATCTCCGTTCTCAACCAGAACCGATTCTAAATAAGGAAACACTTATGTTTCTTGTCAACACCATAGCATATATATGACGAAAACCAGATTAGAGCTATGCCAGATACACCATACATAAGACAAGCTTTATCGCTGAGTCTCTACCTGTCTCTCTAGTATCTGTATCTCGATTTTCTGTCTCTGTACCATCGTTATTATTATTATTGCTGTTGTATTTGTTATGTTAATTTTCAATCCACATCGTTCCAATCTGTCAATATCATTACAGCATTATGGCTACAAGTTGCTCTGCATCAAGGCATGATTATCTACACGTTAATAATCTTATTCTGTTCTACTAGCACGTCTATTACTATAATGAATAGCCTCGGGGTACCCATGTTATACTTGTATATTGATTTTACCCTCATCCATCAAGTCTGTTTTCGTTTTCTGGTCGTCTGCGTGCATAACTTTTGTGCATTACCATAATTATTGTGGTTAACTTTTCGGATATGCTTTCTTCAGGCGCCAGTAAACCGCGGTACTACGTTATACGTTATACGTAAGAATTTATAATCCTGTTGTTCGATGAGCAACCGTTTGCATCGCACGCACGCACGCATGACGCACGCACACAAATATGCGCGCACGCAAGTATGCACGCACGCATGTACACACCAATATATACATGTACACATAGGCAAGCGGCCTCAAACACACTCTTACATATTCGTGTGGGCTCAGTCTGTTTCTATGTATGTGTGTCTGTCGCTGTGTATTTATGTATATATGTCTCTCTGTCAACGTGTCATGTACGTACGTATGTAAGCACAGTGACAGTGAATGTAATTGGACCATGCAACATTTCGTGTAACAAATCCATTTATTAATTAATTTTAGTATATAAATGAATTAAACAAGTCAGTATGTTAATGTTCATGTTTTATCAAAATAAAAAAGATATTCTTCAATAAGGCAAACTACGATTTTGCTCGGCCTCACAGAATACGATAAGATGAGAGCTCGCACCAGCGCTTCTGTGGGGCAAGACATGTGTGTGTGTGTGTGTGTGTGTGTGTGTGTGTGTGTGTGTGTGTGTGTGTGTGTGTGTGTGTGTGTGTGTGTGTGTGTGTGCGTGCGTGCGTGCGTGCGTGCGTGCGTGCGTGCGTGCGTGCGTGCGTGCGTGCGTGCGTGCGTGCGTGCGTGCGTGCGTGCGTGCGTGCGTGCGTGCGTGCGTGCGTGCGAGCATGATTGCTTGCGTGCGTGTGTGTGTAAGGGTGGGTGGGTGTATGCATGCATGCATAATATGTATGTATGGAATTTTTATTGAAAGGGTGCCATAAGGTATTCATTGTGAAGTACGTAACTTTTGCTAAAATAGTATAATATGCCATTATAAGGGATAGGCATGTTGTAACGCTAAAAGGTATTCATTCATTTCAACAGGGTACACGTTATTTTCACTGGAGTAATAACTGTCAGTTCGTAGATAGTTAAGTAATGCAGACGTACGGTTTCATATAATATAGTTACCAGTAGAATAGCATATTTTACTTGGGAGACCACTTATCAAGTTTCACCTACCTTTAACGTGTGTTTGTACACGTATCTGAATACGTAAAATTATGTGTATGTATGTTCCTTGTGTGATTATATCATAATCTTATTATTTTGACTAAGATGCCAACTTAATGAAACCTCATGAATTAATTATAGTGAGTTGGTGAATTGTCAAAGTCATGATGTACGTCGAAATGTATTCATGTGTCAAAAATCATCAAACGGGCATTAGCATAGTTATGATCCAATGTGTTTTATTACATAGTGTCAAGTGAAAGAAATGCATATCATAACTGATTGAACTTTGTTTGATTACACAGTGTCATTCCTCTTCGAAACCACATCTCTTTTACGTCCTTCTCCGCTCGCTTCGTCGCAAGCATTCTCTCCCAACTTGGACTTGTAGGATGAAACTCTCCTCCCTAGTCATAACTGCACTTGTTGAAGCGGGACTTGTCATATATATTAATATACTGTGTTAAGACCATAGCGTATGCGGTATTTAACTATGCCATGGACTGCTGCTACAATTCCACGTATCGATGTCATCCCTGCAGTATTTGATAGATTCGGGGCTGACTTCTATGATGATCACCGTTGTTTCGCTAGGACGGACTGCCTGACAGAACTCCCGGCTGTGGGTTATTATCCTGCTCGCCTTCTCCATTATTGCCGCTCCTTTCCCGTGACCAGCGTCCATCCAGTTCCACGAAGGTTAAAGGCCAAACGATGCTGGAAATGTGGCCACAAGGACACATTTTGAGCAGTATCTGTATTGCAACATCGTGGAATCTGTTACAATGTGCAAGGTCGACAGTACTGGAAGGATAGCTTTAAATTCCTTCTCCAGTGCTTTAATGAAAGCAGAAAGCTTGTCATCCTACTTGGAGTGTACTACCATTGCGTGGATAGTTACCAGGCATTTGCCGTAATACACAGCAACCATTTCTTCCTGGTAGTTGCACGCCCAGTGTTCCGCATAGTCCATCTGGACCGTTGCCTACGTCTTCTCCACCATGGACTGCGTCAAGATACGAACCTGTAGATAATTGGCGGTGACGCGGTGCCAGTGCATTTGGAACTCGACCATGCCGTCTGTGAAGTTTCCCGTGTAGCTTTCGTTACTTTCCACAACTTCATTGAGCAGTTATATTTCTGCCCCTGTTCTGGTGTTGTTAGTGTATAAACGTAACAACCAACGCCATTTGAATCAGTTTAATATATTACAGGTCGCACATTCGTCTGCATCGCTTTTTACTGCGCCTCCCCCTCCCCAAACTATCTTGGACTTGGCGTTTCTTACATAGCTCCTTACAGAGGCCGCTCCTATGCCCCTACACAAGAGCCGCAACGTTTGTGCCAACAACATTATGTGAGAGGTGTGGTGTGCTATGCCACACTTGCGATCAGGATATTCATATTGGTGCTGCTGCTGTGACTGCTGCAGTGTAGTGCGAAATCTTTTGACCTGCTAGTCCTTTTGATGTAGGACCCTCTTCTACATTTCTGTGTAGCTTCGGTAAGTTCATGGCACGAGGCTTGTGTGTTGGTCTTGATGCCTTTGGCACCTATTCTGGTATCGTAAAAACATGTGTTTTCATTATAACACTAAAATAGTAAAATCGGTCGTCGCCCGAAACCGTACGTCGCACACCAGTAATGAAATCATAAAACCATGATTTACAAAAATAATATGAAACGTCTCCGGTCGATATATCTCCATAATGTTGCAGTTGTAACTCGCCTGAAACCGTGCGTCATCTCCTTGTGTGTTCCCGCGATAAAAAACACTGTAAGCCATGCATTATTGCTCCTGACGACGAAACGCACATATTACCACAATATACAGTTTGCGCAAAGTGCAGACAACCTTCCTGGAAAATCTTGTTCAACGCAGCGAAAAATAGTAGCATAAATCGCTTATGTTTAATCAGTCGCAACAGACCGGTAGCGACTGCATCATTCTTTGTTTCGACGAAGAAATTAAGCGTCGACCACACTGCCATGATTTCGCTCATCAGCGCCGCCACTGCTAGGTAATTAGAAAACCACCACCGAGATTCGCATGCACGCTGAAGCCCCTGTCCTTATGTTCCGATCGTAATATTGGCACCAACCAGTATATGAACAACATTACAAAAGTGAATGAAAAATCTACGGTCCCCTTCCCGAAATCTAACCGTAGATTCGCTGAATAAATAGATATTTTTGAATTGGAGTGACTTGATAGGGAAGACGTGGACATTCATTGGACTCCCGAAACAGCACTGATGTCTGTGACACCAATAATCAGCTTATGCAGAACTATGTATACTTGTGCGGATGTCTTGAGTGAGTCGTCTGTTTATCAATGCACTTACAAACAAGATTTCTATGGGCGTTCGTACATGTATTATTTCACATATTAAATATAAATAAATATGAACATTTGATGTTAATATTTAGCTACATAACACTAACATTCATCAATACAGACATGCAGTGGATATAAAAATATAAGTTTCAATAATATGTGGAGACAGCTGGTTGCGAGGTCATCGGTGGTGCCCAACGACACGCCGGGTTAAGGGATTGATGATGATGATGATACTATGCGGGGGGAATAACATTTGACCATATTGTTTGCGTTTAAACTCAACTGATGCAACTTTGTTTGGCCTTTATGTACTGATCTGAGTTAACACCTCGCTCGATTAAAGGTTCGCGTTGCTTCGGTGTAATGCGACGTGGTTTACTGAAATTTATATAGAATTTTATGTGTGTCAGTGTGTGTGTTGCATTCTTAATCATAATCACATGTTTATGCACAGTACCTGATAATCAAGATAGCGGAGTCGAAATAAGCTTCAGCAATCATGTGGTTCTACACGGCGGAAATTATGACACGAATGACGCACAGCCGGATACTACAGGATCCGTAACCACAACGACCAGCTATACAGTATATGCATAATTTCACCTTTCACTGTTATAACTTCTCCAGACAGACAATACATTTTCCTCTTTGCACATTGCGAGTCAGCATGGCAGAACAGTTTTTCTTGGACTAGGCAATGATCCATAAACATAAATTAATTCTCCTACAAACTGGTAAAACACCAGCATTTTCGCGACAGACATCAGTGCTATTTAAGCATTGATTGTGCTCGATAATTAATTACTCTAAACACATTATCATGCTGCGGGTTCATTCTTGCATGGTACAAAATGTATGCCTCGATGCCGTGTTGTCTACCTGCAGTAATTTGATGGTTGATGTAGTATGCCTTGCACGCGAAAGGCGTGTTTGTGTATAGTATAAGACGTCATGTTTTCGTACTGAATCACAGTTCATTGTCGCCAAGTTGTTGCTCGCGGAGATAGAATTGTTTGGTCTCCAGTCGATGTCAGCATTGTAGGTATGTAAGAACTACAGCTGTTACAAACATTTCCTTGAATTATGTTGTAATGTTTGGATACGTAGTACAATATGCTGTAATCAACGCTCGCATTTAAATGTTGCGTACTTTCATTGTTTTGGAAATACTTAGTTGCATAGCCTTGGCTGCATTTACAGTTGACTAATCCATTTAATGATCACCATCAGTGTGCTATATTTACATTCACGTGATACAGATCAGTCGGAATTATCACTATGTGACTCAGAAAAGTCGTATTTATTACTATTCTATGTTTACAGACATATGAGACAGTTAAGTCGAAATTACCGTTATGGTATATTTGCAAATATATGACACACATAGCTTTTTTTAATCAGGGAGAAGTCATAGTTACCATTATATTTACAGACAAATGAAAGAGATAAGTCATACTGATCACTTCGCTATAATTATAAACAGACAAATTAGACAGATAAGTCAGATTATCACTATGCTATGTTTACAGAAAATTCAGCAGACACATAAGTTTTAAGTATCATCACACTGTATTTAAGACACGCGATACATTTGTAATTAGAACTATGCTATATTTACAGACAAATGAGACAACAATTAATAGTTATCACGACGCGATATATAGAAAGAAATAAGGAGAAAGTCTTAATTATTACTACGCTATTTTTTATAGACAAGCGAGACAACAAAGCCATGAGTGTCACTTTGTTATATTTAGCGACAAATGTGACAGATAAGACATTACTATCACTATGCTATCTTTACTGACAAATGAGACAGAACAGTTGTTACCCTCATGTTGTTGCACTTACAGACAAATGAGACAGAACAGTTGTTACCCTCATGTTGTTGCATTTACAGACAAATGAGACAGAACAGTTGTTACCCTCATGTTGTTGCATTTACAGACAAATGAGACAGAACAGTTGTTACCCTCATGTTGTTGCATTTACAGACAGATGAGACAGAACAGTTGTTACCCTCATGTTGTTGCATTTACAGACAAATGAGACAGAACAGTTGTTACCCTCATGTTGTTGCATTTACTGACAAATGAGACAGAACAGTTGTTACCATCATGTTGTTGCATTTACAGACAAATGAGACAGAACAGTTGTTACCCTCATGTTGTTGCATTTACAGACAAATGAGACAGAACAGTTGTTACCCTCATGTTGTTGCATTTACAGACAGATGAGACAGAACAGTTGTTACCCTCATGTTGTTGCATTTACAGACAAATGAGACATAACAGTTGTTACCCTCATGTTGTTGCATTTACTGACAAATGAGACAGAACAGTTGTTACCCTCATGTTGTTGCATTTACTGACAAATGAGACAGAACAGTTGTTACCCTCATGTTGTTGCATTTACAGACAAATGAGACAGAACAGTTGTTACCCTCATGTTGTTGCATTTACAGACAAATGAGACAGAACAGTTGTTACCCTCATGTTGTTGCATTTACAGACAAATGAGACGACTACGCTACATTCCGCACATGCAGTTCTCTCCATACAAAGCTCATACATCCCAAGTAGCAGCACCATGAAATGCCAATAGAGAGATAACAACATCGGAAGAAAAACACGGAGAAAACCTCGAGTTGATGGCTGACAAAGTCATACGCACATCGCGTGTCAACTGTATATTTGAGACCACCCACACTGTCGTGTCATTCAAAATGATGCCCCGTGGAAGCAAATGTGATGCTTAAACTATTTCATCTATAATAAACCATGATTGCGTTTGGAAACGAAAGTGTCTTGGACGGGAAGTGGAATATTTCTCTAACGCTGGCATCGAACAATGATTCAACAAATAACACAACTATTGACGACTATGAAAGCAATCGTATTCCGAGGAACTATCAACAACTTGCGTATGCCTTTATCGCAGCACTTGGCATTGTTGGAAACGGTGTTGCCATCTTCGTAATTTCACACAGTTTACAAATGCGCCAAAAATTTACGAACATCTTGATCTTAAATCAGAGCAGTATTGATTTGGTGACGTCCGTATTAATACTGATATCGAAATCAGGTAAAATCTCTAACAAAAATTTATCCGGAGTGGGTGGTGACATTTTGTGTAAATTTTGGATAACAGAATTTCCGTTGTGGAGTGTTATGGTATCGTCATCTTATAATCTAATGCTTTTGAGTATTGAACGGTATATGGGAATTGTGTATCCAATGTTCCACCTGAATTTTTTTTCGAGGACAAAGATTATCTTGTTGGCCGGCGCAGCCTGGTGTCCGGGGCCTATACTGAAGCTGTGTTTCTTAGTTCCGACGTCCGGTGTTGTAAACGGGCGATGCGTTATGATGGCGATATACGCTTCAACATTGTGGAAAAAGATGTGCGGTGTGGTGTTATTCTTCTTTGAATATCTACTTCCGATTGCCGTCTTTGTCATCTGCTATACCAGGATGTTTATATGTCTACGAAACAAGGTCCACCCGCATGCAGTAAATGTCGGCAACGAAGTATCTGTTCCGAATGCGCGCGCCAGACGCAACGTTTTGAAGACGCTCGTTCTAGTTGTAGTTGCCTATCTCCTGTGTAATTCTTTCAATCAAATCAGTTTTCTCGCGTTTAATTTCGGCGCGCCGCTGAATTTTGGGAGCTACTACTATAACTTCACCGTCATAGCGATGTTTGCCAACTGTTGCATCAATCCATTCCTCTATGCGTTGCAATATAGCCCGTATCAGAACGAACTACGGAAAGTATTCTGCAAACGTGACACCTCTGTTGTGAGTGATGCATCATAGCTAATTGACAATGATATTCAATGAAACGTCCCTTTCAGTAACAAATCCATACGTACATGTATGCATACACACACACACGCACGCACGCACGCACGCACGCACGCACGCACGCACACACACACACACACACACACACACACACACACACACACACACACACACACACACACACACATTAAATTCTATAATTTACCTATTCTATGTCTAAGAATACGACGCTGCATTAAAATACGAGCTGCTGTAGTGTTGGTAGTTACGATGGATGCTCGCAACCAATGATAATAAAATTATACAAGAAAAGTATTAGCTCCAAATGTAGTTTCGTTGAACTATTCAACTGTTTCGCTGATATCACTTTGGGACAAACGTGAGATGCGACATATGTAGCGATGATTTTAATGAACTGCTTCTCGACAGAAAAATTAGTTCCTTTGGCGAGTGTTATGTGACTGGCTTAATTGCATTGAACATTTATCCACGACTTAATGCTGCAAATGTTGTTGTTCACTAACGTATTAATGTTATTTGTTCAGATGCATGCTGGTTCGCTCAGTAATTCATTCATGTGCTTTTTCAACAATTTATTTGTATTGTTGGTTCACTAATTAATTCTCGTTGCTTGTTGTTTTGATGATTTGTTTTCCCTTCCCGTTTTTTCAGCCACTAGGGAATATAATACTAATGGTGTACCTTGTAATAGAGATGATAGTTGGTGCTAGGTATAATAAAAATGAAAAAAAAATTATGTTTTTGTACTTGATAAATTCTAATTTTAAGAAGATGCGGATCGTTGAAACATGTTGACGTGGGACTGACACATTACTGTCAATAGTATTATTACTAAAAGTAGCAAGATAACGCATTTACGCACGCACGCACGCACGCACGCAAGCATACACACACACATACTCTCTCACTCTCTCACTCTCCATCCCCCTCCCCCTCCCCCTCCCCCTCCCCCCCTCTCCCTCTCGCTCTCCCTCTCCCTGTCCCTGTCCCTGTCCCTCTCCCTCCCCCTCCCCCCTCTCTCTCTCTCTCTCTCTCTCTCCCTATCTCTCTCTCTCTCTCTCTCTCTATGAGACAATTTGTGAAATATGTTGTTGTCATCTTGAGACGTAAAGTACCGTACTTAAGCCATCAACGGAAAGGTCGACATGCTTTATTAGCCAATTACGGCGATGCGATGTCCATAAACATGGAGCAGGAAGCTACAACAAACATTATATTAGTATTTATGTATGTTCCGCGGGACACTAAACCACCTTGGTTTTGGCACACGGCTTTCAACGTAACTCTCTTCATTTGGAAAATAAACATGATTATTTCCACTTTGATGCAATGTCATTGAGTATGCGTGAACAGTGGGCAACCGTAAGGGTTTTGGGTAGGGTGGGTATCAGCCTTGAGTTGATCATATCTGTGTTGTACCTTGCTGTAAGTCTTCAAATTTAACCTCAAATTATTCCAATGTGACCTTCATAAATCTTACGCGGTTTTTAGTAATTAATCCTTTCGATTGCGTCAGTAGGTCTACTGCGGGAACGTCCTTTGTAAAAAAATTGCCTTATTATGAAATAAAACGTCCTATGCAGAGACTAGCAGACTTGATGTAGTAAACAAATAACTACGATGCGCCAATTTGTGGAGTGGCTCAAGGTCCTTCCCAGATATGGCGTAGTTGGTTTGTTGTAGTGTTTGCTTGAGTTCCAGTATATTCTCGCTAACAGTGGGTTCTACAGCTGCGGGACGCAGATGCTTGGTTGTGCATAGTTTTGATGAATGCAGTCGACGGGACATAGATAGTTGTGCCGGGGACGCAATACCGTGTACCGGGGTGTTGCGTAACTCGCCGTCATTAGCCGTTTGATGGTCTGCACGGTTCTCTCCGCAAGGCCAGTCAATTGAGGATAGGTGGGGCTTGATGTCAAGGGGGATGCAAGTCTCACTCATCTGCGAACTTGCTTGACTCACTGCTGGAGTACTAGGGCCCGTTGTCGCTCACCAGTTTCTGACATTTCCCGTGACGCCCCAAATTTCTTTTGCTTTTGTTGATCGCTGTGGCTGATCGTGTATCTGTCAGGTGTTCCACTTCGGGGTAGTTGCTGTAGTAATCTACATCCAGAACGTATTCCCTGTCGTCGAAGTTGAACATGTCTGAAGCAACAACCTGCCACGGTAGAGTTGATATGAGGTAGCTGATCATAGTTTCTTTTTGATTTGTATTTCGATGCAGCTGGCATGTGCTGCAGAGTGCAACTGTTTCTTCGATGTCGGCGTTCATGCCTGGCCAAAATAATGTCATGCGTGCTCGTGAACAGCATTTTTTACGCCGAAATGACCTACGTCTTTTCGCATCAGCATTTGCATTGTTTTTTGGGATGACGCTGCGGTCGACCTTGACTATTATTCCATCAGGGTACATCATTTCGTCGCGGTGGTTCCAATGGTACAGGGTGGTTTCAGAGCATTCCTTCGCTGGCTTGATCGTCCTGTCTTGACTATTATTCCATCAGGGTACATCATTTCGTCGCGGTGGTTCCAATGGTACAGGGTGGTTTCAGAGCATTCCTTCGCTGGCTTGACCGTCCTGTCTTGACTATTATTCCATCAGGGTACATCATTTCGTCGCGGTGGTTCCAATGGTACAGGGTGGTTTCAGAGCATTCCTTCGCTGGCTTGACCGTCCTGTTTGTATGACTTGCTTCAGCACTTGCATGTTATGGTCATCAGCTGTGCTGTTCCAAATTTCTGCCAGCGTGGGGTCACTGGTCGGAAGCGTTGCGATCATGTGATGGACAGTGACATCCGATTTGTCCTAGAATTAATCTTCGATCGGCTTGGCGTTTTCGATGACGTTGCGGCTCAGGCAATCCGTTACTGGATTGTTTTTCCCGGTTTGTGGACGATGCGGATGTCCTATCGGTATCTTTGCAGCTCCAGGATCATTCTCTGCAGACGCTTTGGTGCTAATGATAAGAGTTCAACGCCCTCGACATATACTCTATCGGTTGGCCCTCCTACATACGTGTGGCACTGGTACCTTTTTCTGAGGCGTCGACTTGGAGTGGGACCTCCTTCTTCGGGTCGTAGAATGCTAACACCGGAGATCGGATGACGATGTCTTTAATTTTGGTGGTGAACGCTGTTTCTTGTTGCATATCCCACACCAATGGTCCAGGGTCGTTTCAGGGCATTCTTTGCGCTGACATGACCATCCTGTTTGTATGGAGTGCTTCAGCTCTTACTTGCTCTTGTCATCAGCTGTGCTGTACCGAATGTATGCCACTTTGCAGTCACATGATGGACAGAGATATCCCGTTTGTCGGAGAATTCATCTTCGATAGGTTTGGCGTTTTGGGTGAGTTCGCGGCTCATTCAGTCCTTTGCTGGAATGTATTTTCCCAGTTTGTGGACGATGCTGGTGTCATATCAGTAACTTCGCAGCTTCAGGATCATTCGCTGTGGAAGCGTTGGTGTTGACGATATGGGTTTGCGCGTGATGGTTTCCAGCGGTTTGTGTTCTGCCTCTACAGTTGTTTTCCGTTCGCACATGTATTGATGGACTCGCTCGCAGCCATGTACGACGGCTAGCATCTCACGCACGATAGTTGCCCAGTTCTGCTTGGAATCGTTCAAGTCGCCCGATATATACTCTATCGGTCGGCCCTCCGGCATAAGTGTGGCACCGGTAGTTATCTTTGAGGCGTCGATTTGAAGTGTCAGCTCCTTCTTCGTGTAGGGTGACGATGCCTTTCATTTTGGTGAACGCTCTTTCTTGTTGCCTGTCCCACACAAACTCAGCGCCCGTCTTCAGTAGGTCACGCACCGGCGCAGTCACATCATTCAGGTTTGCTCCAAACTTTGCGAGGTAGTTCGCCATAACTAGTATGGTTCGTAGTTCTGTTTTATTCGCCGGCTTTGCTATTTTCGCGATAGCCTCATTTTTTGGGGGGGTCTGGCTTCATACCACAGACGATATCACATGACCTTAGGAGTTGACTTTGGACAAGTTGATACGACACTTGTCAAGATTGTAGCGCTGACCATTTTCATGAGCGAGCTAAATTTGATCTCCTCTTAACCGCCTTGTCTCACATTATTTCAGTCATTCTTCATAGCTAAGGTGTCTCAGTCCTGGAATCATTTTAGCTGCTCTCCTCTGTATTTTGTCAAGCGTATTTATATCCTCATTGGTATCCAAGTTTGTTGTTCTAATTTTACTGACAAACTCATGAAAAGTCATGGAAAATGCATACATACATACATACATACACAAGGAACCACCACCTGTGGTGGGCAGAACACACATATATGAGCTACTTCAGCTTGAGACAGTCTGTATTCTAGTACGATACTCGAATACACTAACTTTTTCAGCTCGCTCGAATGAACTTGTAACATAATTTTTGGAATAGTCCAGCATGTGTTCTGTAATCAAATTCTATATAGCCAGTTGTTATTCCATACTGAAAATTATAATATTTTTTTTACCTGGTGCCACAATACACCTATGTAAACAGACCCAAATATCACCTTTGAGTGTGGATTACTGAAAAGCCTGACATCTCAACTTGTCGAATTGCATAACATTTCATAACCTACTTAGTGGAGTCCTCAGAAACAACTCACCTTCCCTGTGGAACAGTTAGGTCAGCTCACTAGGCCATATCAGATAACAACTGGGCCTGTTCAGGATTTTCTCAACTCCCAATAGATGTGTGCTCTTCACATGGACTTGAGTAAAGGTGACTGTGTCTAATTAACTTAAATAAACAAAAGTTGACTGCTAAGTAATTATATTATAATGTGACTTGGTGAGCATGTCAATGAGATGATGGCAGTTGCTGCATATTTATTTCAGAATTTTTGATGGTCAGGTTTTTTTATAATCAGACAAAACGTTAACATGGCCACCAATGCAATTCCCAACTGTGGTCTGACTCCTAGAGAGACTTGGTGGGGGTTGGGTGGCTGTACCCAGGTAGGGAGACATGGTGGGGGTTGGATGGTTGTACCCAGGTAGGGAGACATTGTGGTAGTTGGGTGGAAGTACCCATGTAGGGAGACATGTTGAGGGATGGGTGGCTGTAGCCAGGTAGGGAGATGTTGTGGGTGTTGGGTGGCTGTACCCAGGTAGGGAGACATGGTGGGGGTTGGGTGGCTGTACCCAGGTAGGGAGACATGGTGGGGGTTGGGTGGCTGTACCCAGGTAGGGAGACTTGGTGGGGGTTGGGTGGCTGTACCCAGGTAGGGAGACATGGTGGGGGTTGGGTGGTTGTACCCAGGTAGGGAGACATTGTGGTAGTTGGGTGGAAGTGCCCATGTAGGGAGACATGTTGAGGGATGGGTGGCTGTAGCCAGGTAGGGAGACATTGTGGGGGTTGGGTGGCTGTACCTAGGTAGGGAGACATGGTGGGGGTTGGATGGTTGTACCCAGGTAGGGGGACGTGGTGGGGGTTGGGTGGCTGTAGACAGGTTTTGAGATATAGTGGGGGTTGGGTGGTTGTACCCAGGTAGGGAGATGTTGTGGGGGTTGGGTGGCTGTACCCAGGTAGGGAGACATGGTGGGGGTTGGGTGGCTGTACCCAAGTAGGGATACATGGCGGGGGTTGAGTGGTAGTACCCAGGTAGGGAGACGTGGCGGTGGTTGGGTGGATGTACCCAGGTAGGGAGACGTGGTGGGGGTTGTGTGGATGTACCCAGGTAGGGAAACGTGGTGGGGGTTGGGTGGCTGTACCCAGGTAGGGAGACATGGTGGGGGTTGGGTGGCTGTACCCAGGTAGGGAGACACGGTGGGGGTTGGGTGGCTGTACCCAGGTAGGGAGACATGGTGGGGGTTGGGTGGCTGTAGACAGGTAGGGAGACATGGTGGGGGTTGGGTGGCTGTAGCTAGGTAGGGAGACATGGTGGGGGTTGTGTGGATGTACCCAAGTAGGGAGACGTGGTGGGGGTTGGGTGGCTGTAGACAGGTAGGGAGACATGGTGGGAGTTGGGTGGCTGTAGACAGGTAGGGAGACACGGTGGGGGTTGGGTGGCTGTACCCAGGTAGGGAGACATGGTGGGGGTTGGGTGGCTGTAGACAGGTAGGGAGACATGGTGGGGGTTGGGTGGCTGTACCCAAGTAGGGATACATGGCGGGGGTTGAGTGGTAGTACCCAGGTAGGGAGACGTGGCGGTGGTTGGGTGGATGTACCCAGGTAGGGAGACGTGGTGGGGGTTGTGTGGATGTACCCAGGTAGGGAAACGTGGTGGGGGTTGGGTGGCTGTACCCAGGTAGGGAGACATGGTGGGGGTTGGGTGGCTGTACCCAGGTAGGGAGACACGGTGGGGGTTGGGTGGCTGTACCCAGGTAGGGAGACATGGTGGGGGTTGGGTGGCTGTAGACAGGTAGGGAGACATGGTGGGGGTTGGGTGGCTGTAGCTAGGTAGGGAGACATGGTGGGGGTTGTGTGGATGTAGACAGGTAGGGAGACATGGTGGGAGTTGGGTGGCTGTAGACAGGTAGGGAGACACGGTGGGGGTTGGGTGGCTGTACCCAGGTAGGGAGACATGGTGGGGGTTGGGTGGCTGTAGACAGGTAGGGAGACATGGTGGGGGTTGGGTGGCTGTAGCTAGGTAGGGAGACATGGTGGGGGTTGTGTGGATGTACCCAGGTAGGGAGACGTGGTGGGGGTTGGGTGGCTGTAGACAGGTAGGGAGACATGGTGGGAGTTGGGTGGCTGTAGACAGGTAGGGAGACACGGTGGGGGTTGGGTGGCTGTACCCAGGTAGGGAGACATGGTGGGGGTTGGGTGGCTGTAGACAGGTAGGGAGACACGGTGGGGGTTGGGTGGCTGTACCCAGGTAGGGAGACATGGTGGGGGTTGGGTGGCTGTACCCAGGTAGGGAGACATGGTGGGGGTTGGGTGGCTGTACCCAGGTAGGGAGACATGGTGGGGGTTGGGTGGCTGTAGACAGGTAGGGAGACATGGTGGGGGTTGGGTGGCTGTACCCAGGTAGGGAGACATGGTGGGGGTTGGGTGGCTGTACCCAGGTAGGGAGACATGGTGGGGGTTGGGTGGCTGTACCCAGGTAGGGAGACATGGTGGGGGTTGGGTGGCTGTACCCAGGTAGGGAGACACGGTGGGGGTTGGGTGGCTGTACCCAGGTAGGGAGACACGGTGGGGGTTGGGTGGCTGTACCCAGGTAGGGAGACATGGTGGGGGTTGGGTAGCAATGTATAAGGTGCAACAACAACAAGAGTTTGCATTTTAAAGCATAGTAATTTAACAATTTAATATAAGTTTGCACATTTATAATGTGGAAAAGCCCTTCATAATTGTTTGGAATTAATTACGTGGAATGAGGTTTTTCATGAATAATAACGAAATCTTCACTCAATACAAATGGCAGTGACTCTAGATGTTAAAACCACAGTGGTGACTATTTTGTTTGTTACCATAGAAATGGGGATCTGGCAAAAAAACTATTACAATATGGTGTACTGCATACACAGTAGTGCCCTGCGCGGGCTAGGCTTTGGGTCCAATCCCGGCCCGGCCCGCAGGCCGGGCCTCTACATAATTTCGCGGGCCGGGCTGGGCCTGGGCCTACAAACTGCGAGCACGGGCCGGGCCTTGGCTGAAAACAATTTAAACACATCGGGCTTGGGCCGGGCCTGGGCCTAGTGTGAGCGGGCCGGGCCGGGCCTGGGCTGGGCCTGGACATTAATAAAACTATTCATACAAAACACTGATTATTACTTTATTTTTTAATAAAAACTGATTATAAATTGTAATTCCGGTTAATGAATGCTTAAAATTATTTCTTTAGTATTATATAGTTGCAAATTGATACGTTGCATGGAATCTAATGGCCCCATAAGTTCACTTGGCTGGAAGTAGCCAGCCCCAAATGTTTACTTTAGAAATATTTGCAGAGGCAATCAAGCCATGATTAACCATCAACTTATCACCCTTTGACCCTACCAGTGGACATTCTATTGTCTAGGTCTTCCCTCCAAACATTGCCCACCTGAATGACCTGCCCACTGCCAAGTGCCCACTAGGCCACTAGCCCACTACCCAGTACCCAACCCAGTTGGTAATTGGTATTTCTCCCCAGTCCTTTACATTCACACATGTCTGAACCTGTCTGTCTCAAGCTAATGACTGCAGGCCTGGTGGAAATGCCACTGGGTGTCAGTGCCAGTGGGTGATATTTAATTGAAATATTATATTAAATTATGTTAACTTAGTTGAGCTAATTCAATTAACAATATAAATTGGGGTTATGGCTTCCATATGGGTTAAGTCAGGGTTAGATAAACAAATTTCCTACCCTAACCATAAGCCAATACATTAAAGCCAAATATAACAAATGTTATCATATTTAATAGTAATGACACTAAGAAGTTTTTCTTTATTTTTCTTCAGGATATTCGTAAGTTTGAAGAAGTTGGTGGTGCTGGATTTTTAGAACTCATCCAGCACACTATGGACCTTCAGCATAAGAGTAGTACTCCACTAAGAGCTAAGGATATTATGCCCTATCCCATATATATATATATATATATATATATATATATATATATATATATATATATATATATATATGGGACAGTAAAGCGAGCAACCTGAGCAAGGTAATTAAGCGACAACTTTGATGGTTTATTAATTAGTGAGTTGAATCGCATGTCTTTATTTAAATCCAATGTATTATGATTAATTAGGCTGTCATATTTAGATGGCGGATGCATATGCTTTCGATTTTCCTTAATGGCATGGCACTAATCCGGCATTCGTTGAAGGGAGAAAACCCAGCTTGGTTTATATATACATACATACCGTCATAATAAAAAAATTATAATAAAACTCGAGCAACATAAAAAAACCCGCGTGATGTGCTTTGACAGCAATGGCAACTTTAACCAACGCTGTTTAGTAAACACAACACACCTTCATAGTCGCCATGTTATTGATTGTGCAACGAAGCATGATTTAAACTAATGTGACACCGAAGCCGTTTCGCGCATCATCAACAATGACTGTCGTCTGTCAATGTTGTTAGGTTTCTGATTCGTGAGCTGGGGCCAGTTTCACTAAGCAGATTTGCACGTTGACAAACGCTCGCTTTCTGACGTGCATAGCACAGCTACGAGTTTCACTGCCAAACACGTCACCATTCTTCTTGGTGAAACAGCTCGTTCAACAGCGCGTGTTCTGGAGCAATAGGGCGTGTTTCTTCTTTTGTGTGCAGACATCTGTGAAAACTAACGCTCCAAGAAAGTAAAGCACGTTGGATCTTACAAATTAATGGGCAGCCTAAGTCATTATGCAGATTCGTAAAGTCAGTTATTTAAGATTGGTATACTTGTATTGATAGACCACCTGAATATGTTCGTTTTTTTTTCTAATAACGTTCCTTCCGCAATATATGGAAACTGCTCGCTGATCGCCAGATGGAGTAACGAGGACTCACAAGAAGTGTTTCTCTCACAAGAGAAGGGGAGATCACATGAATGAGGAAAACATGTGAGACGTCAATTCAAATATTGTGAATTTCAAACTGGTCAACGAGTAAAGTGATGCTGGAAATTAGGATCGCCATCTGCAGAAGAATAAAACGTGGTTTACATATATGACTTTTATGTGATTGATATCAATAAACATAACAGAGTACGGAGCACGCTTGCCTGCTTTGAGGTTGAAATGGTTGCCTTCATTAGTTATGCAGACTTTTGTCAAAGTTGCCTGCGTTGGAGATTTGAAACACACACACGCACGCACGCACGCACGCACGCACGCACGCACGCACGCACGCACGCACAACACACACACACACACACACACACACACACACACACACACACACACACACACACACACACACACATACACACAGTGTAGTGATAATCATTGGAAGCTAAAACACCACATTACATTCCATATTTTACAATCCTCATTGATGTGTGTGTGTGTGTGTGTGTGTGTGTGTGTGTGTGTGTGTGTGTGTGTGTGTGCGTGTGCGTGTGCGTGTGCGTGTGCGTGTGCGTGTGCGTGTGCGTGTGCGTGTGCGTGTGCGTGTGCGTGTGCGTGTGCGTGTGCGTGTGCGTGTGCGTGTGCGTGTGCGTGTGCGTGTGCGTGTGCGTGTGCGTGTGCGTGTGCGTGTGCGTGTGCGTGTGCGTGTGCGTGTGCGTGTGCGTGTGCGTGTGCGTGTGCGTGTGCGTGTGCGTGTGCGTGTGCGTGTGCGTGTGCGTGTGCGTGTGCGTGTGCGTGTGCGTGCGTGCGTGCGTGCGTGTGTGTGTGTGTGCGCGCGTGTGCCGCGTATGAGTAAATGAGCGAAAGATCGAGAGAGAAATCGAGAAAGAGAGACCCGGAGAAAGATATATTCCATATGTGTCACAAACTCGTGTTTCTTCCTTCGACGAATGCCGAATTAGTTTTATAGCATTAAGCAAAAGCGAATGCATCCGCCATTTAAGTATGACACCGCGGACAGTGCTCTAAATTAATCACATCAGACTGGATCCAAATAAAGACAAAGAAATGCAATTTAACTTATTCATTAATAAATCATCACAGTCATCGATTGATTACCTTGCTCAGGTTTCTCGCTTTTACTTCTACATTACCGTTTGACACACGAGAAGCATACGTACGTTCTTACGATTTATGTTCTTAGCATCGCATATAGCTTGTCATTACGGTCAATTGGACAGCGGGAGCTCATTTGTAAATCTGACAGATGATAAGAACTAATTATTGTATTCTGATCCAGTTTCCTGTTTCATGACACACGCCTAAGCCCAGTTCCAGCTTAAGTTACGCTAATTACTACATAGTCATTACGGGTTGTTGCAAAGTAAATGTCACCTAGCGCAGTATGGGACATGCTCACGAAATCTACTAAACTGGCACACCAAAATAATTTGATGCATAAAAAAAAATCCTGAAAGCTGAACAATTTTGTTTGGGCTAATAACTAATTAGCGTACTTATCGTGACCAGGACCATTTCCTTATGCATTGTTTATGCCTTTCTGAGAAGCAGGGGCTTCTTCTGATGAAATGTCATTACCATTACCTGTACAATTCTAAAACTGTTATATGGAACCGTAATGTGTTTTTTATTTACATCAGACTTGAAGAATACATTGTATAACCGTATTAATTAAATAAAGTTGTCTAAATGGTGGTGCTGCATACATGAAATACGTTCACAAGGGCCACATCATTAATACATTGACTACTTGTAATCCCCTCCAGCCTGTCCCAATTGTTGTTGCAAGCTGTGAAGTTAATACAGTACAATCCAATAAAGAAGACTTCTATAGCGCCAAAATACTCAGACAACCGAGCTCAGCAGCGCACCAATATCAAATTCCCAATCGTCAACATTGATGGTGGTGCGCTGAGGAGCTAAGGAGGATAGGCTAGGTAAAATAGGTAGGTTTTTAGATGACGCCGAAATGTCTATATATCTTCATCTGACTTAACACTGACAGGTAATGAGTTCCACAAAGAAGTTGCAGCAATCGAGAAAGCTCTAGTTCCAATGTTTGTCTTAATTCTGGGAAAACAAGTAAATACGAAGTAGATGATTGAAGCTGCCTAGCTTTTCTTGCGGGAGTGAGCAGCGAATGTAAATATGCCGGATGCCCGGATGACAGTGCTTGATAGGTAATAGTGCAAATCTTCGGTAGAATCGGTAGCCAATGTAGAGATTTTAGAAGTGGTACCGAGTGTGAGAAACGAGGCGACAAGCAATTCTGCATAGGCTGAAGTTTCATGATATCCTTGAGAACAATACTATGATATAGGGAATTGCAATAATCAAGCCTACCACTAAAGAGAGCGGTGGCATTAGTTTTCGCAACAGAAAGAGGCAAATATCGGCGGATACGGTGAAACTCACGAATGTGATAAAAACAACAACGGCAGAATTGAGAAATATGTTGCCTAAAATTTTATTTTTTATCAAAGGCGTGCTGAGGCTGTCGGTGTGAAATTCTGGTCTAGGATAGGTGTCGGGGAAAAACATTCCATTTTGTCACGCTGCTTTTGTGTATCAATGATGAAAAATTCTGTTTTATCCGTATTTACCTTTAATTTACTGTCATTCATCCGGTGGAAGATGTCCTGGAGACAATCACTGAGCTGGTTAAGGGAATGATTAGTGCCAGGTGTAGCCAAAGAAATGTAGATTTGTGTATCATCTGCATAAAGGTGGTGATCCAAGCTATGACTTTGGATAACTGAGCTTAACGGAGTAGTGTAGAGAGTGAAGAGAAATGGTCCAAGAACAGAACCCAGAGGAACACCACATGAAGTAGGAAGTGATGTTGAGAGGCAGTCAGCTACTTTAACTATTTGCTGTCTATCAGTTAGATATGATGAAAACTAGCTCAGTGCTATGCCAAATACACCTTACCACAAAGACAAGCTTTTTATAAGAATGGTATGATCGATGGTATCAAAGGCAGCAGATAGTTCTAGCAGGGCAAGGGCTGTAACTTTCCTTTGTCCATATTTAGGGTGACATCATTATGCACTTTTAAGAGAGCAGTCTCTGTAGAGTGAAACTGTTTGTATGTTGATTGTGATACATTAAATAAACCATTTACCCTGATGTGAGACTGTAGGCGGTTTGCAACAACTCTTTCAAGTATTTTATAAATAAAGCTAAGGTTACAAATAGGTTTGTAAATGTTTAGGGCACACTTAGGCAGAAATGTCTTCTTAAGAAGTGGGCTGACAAATCATCTGGAAACAAGCTTGAGCACAGTGATGTGTTTACTATATATTTGTTATTGAGTTAATCAATGAATCAAGACCTGTGTTCAATAGTGTTGTAGGTAATGGATCGAGATTACATGACTTGTTCGGAGAGGACATGATTATTTTCCTATCCTCATCAACAGTAGCATGTGTGAAAGCAGCTAGTGGAGAATTTATTTGCGCCAGATCCACGTTTACATGATTTGAAGCATGATCTGAAAATGTAGAATGTATAAGACTGACTTTGTCCCTGAAATGACCAGAGAAAGAGTCAAACAAAGACTTTAATGAAGCATGTTTAGGTAAAGATGGTGCAGGCAGTCTATGTAGAATTTTATTTATGCAATTCCAAAGTTGAGGTGGGTTTTCAGAGTTATTTGAAATCATACGAGTATAATAATCCGATTTAGCTTTAGCCATTTGTCTATTGCAATAGTGACACTGTTTGAAATAGTGCGACCTGTCTAAAGGTGAGCGTGATTTTCGCCACACACGCTCAAGGTAATGGCGGCGTATCTTTAACTGCAGAATTTCAGGAGTCATCCACTGACATGGTTTTTTTGTGATGCTGATTTGGAGGTTACGGGTGCATGTTTGTTTAATAAAGTATCAAGGACATGATGATATTGTGTACACCAGCCAAACAGATCTCCCATCGGGTTTCTGACAAGGTCTGATTAAGAATATCACCAATAAGGGCAGCAATGTCAATTCTTATGAATGGGTCTGTACAATATCCTGCGTTTTGATAATACCGGTGTTCTGGATATTTTGACATCTACAATAACAGTGTGGTGATCTGCTACCCCATCCACAACTGTAAGTGCCTGGATAGTGTCAAAAGTTGATCGAGTTATTACGAGGTCGAGCCAGAGGCCATGGATGTGTGTTACAAAAGTGACATGTTGTTTTAAATCAAATGATATCAAAATGTCACCAAATGAAGTGGGTGCTGTTGATGATGTATTCAAATGAAGATTAAAATCACCAAAGATGTAAATTTCCGAGTGCAAGTGTAACCCGAGGGAGAAATGTCAGCAATACATGCAACAGTGACATGTGGTATGAGCCATGTATCTGTAACTATACATGCAACAGTGACATGTGGTCTGAGCCATGTTTCTGCAACAGCCATAATGCCAATCACTGAGTGAAGCAGTCTTACCCCGAACTGATCGGATGTTTGTCGTTGCAAACCTCACATTATGACTTGAGGCTGGCCCAGGATTGATATCTCCAGCTTGCAGAAGCATTAAGGCAAATTTAAAAGTTGGTTTTGAACGAGGGATTGGCAACAATGTTCGGTTAAATCAAAGACTGAGTCATGGCAAACTGTACAAAAAGGAAAGTGAATGGTGTACTCTTGTACGTTGGGGAAATACTCGGACAACTTTCAATGGTTGAGAAGTAAGCGGTTCGCATAGAACAACGTCATCATCTCGCAAAGTAAGTGAACTGGACAAGAAGAAAATACTCATTATGAATATCGGTGTCATGATCTTGATACAGCTTGAAATGTTGTAAAATGTTCATGCTATAATTTACACACCGTCTTGATTAATGATAAATTGAATTCTGGGAAGATTTGCCTCTAAAACGAGGTGATCTGTTTATTGACAAGTCCCGCTGGTGGAACCCAGTTGATCGTTGTGATCGTTGGGGCGAGGCAGTCACGCAACGGCACCCAAGCATCTGGCCAACTAGTTGGCACTTAGGGATTTGGGTGTAGATTTACCGCCTAAGTTGTGTGCCCGTCATGCAACTGACCCTATTTTTTTTAAAGGAATTACCCATTAACTAGTGTGTTGTTAGCCCAGCAAGGATATTGTAAAACGAGAACAAACAACATGACCTAGTTGGTGGAACATCTATACATTTAATAAGCAACAATTTGACAGTATAATCGTGAAAACAACAAGAATAACTTGGTGAACCAGCATCATGAATCAATTGGTGAACCAACACACGAATCAATTGGTGAACCAAGAACATGAATCAATTAGTGAAGCAGCAACAAGAATCAGGCAGTGGACTAACACCATGAGTCAAGCAATAAACTAACAACATGGACCCATTTAACAAATTACTTGTAGAACCAAGAACACGAATCAGTTAGGGAATTGATGCTAAGAATTAAGTAGTGAACCAAAAACGTGAATTAACATGTGATAAAACAACATGATTCAATTCATGAACCAACCACACGAAACAATTCGTGAACTAATAAAATAAATCAACCGGTGAACCAACTACACGAATCAACTAGTGAACTAGCAACACGAATCATTTAGTAAACAAACAACATTACGTATGTACTGAACCAACGATATGAATCAAGCAATCAGTTGATGAACCAGCAACTCGAATAATTCAGT
Organism: Lamellibrachia columna; assembly: GCA_963662155.1. Taxonomy (NCBI): domain Eukaryota; kingdom Metazoa; phylum Annelida; class Polychaeta; order Sabellida; family Siboglinidae; genus Lamellibrachia; species Lamellibrachia columna. The sequence goes on from OY759266.1 coordinate 20,867,346, forward strand.
AAACAAACAAACTTACTCGTGTAGTCAACCAACAACATGAATTAGTTGGCAATCAATCAATCAATCAATATGTCCATATAAAATAATAAATACCTAGATTAAATATAGTATATTTAAAAATTAATCAAAGCTAAGATCCATTGATGCCGCAATTTCGACATTCTGTACATGTCGCTAATTGCAATGTTCTGTGTAATGGGATTCAGTGACTTGTCAGTCCTAGTCATTAAGCTATGTATTAAGCTAGGCATTCTGGTCAATATCCTGTAGGAGTTGTTATAAGCAACAACAAATTGCTGAAAATTTGCTTTTCTACAATTTACCCATACAACACACAAGTAAATATTACTGACATGTGCAATAAATAGCTTATTTTTTATAGCAGTAGAACAGAAGTGAAACTTTTGACGCAACATGTTACTCTCAGCATACAGAAGTCTCACTTTGGCTTGAATGTCAGCCTCATCTGATAAGTCGTTACAAATGACATGTCCAATATATTTATACGAGACGGCGAAGTCTTTCCTCCTAAGGTCATTTCCCTAGCAAGATTTGCATTTCTAGAGTCAAAGTACATGACCAGGAATTTACCAACATTATATTGAACGTCGTGTTCAATATCGACCTGTTTACGAATACCTACCTTTAATACCATTCAGCATGCAATGTAAACACAATACGTGCGTGCGTGTGCTTGGATTTTACTGAATATGACATTTCACTGATTTCGCCTACACAGTAGTTACGACGTATCACTCACAACAGAGGTATCGCGTTGACAGAAGACTTTCCGCAGTTCGTTCTGGTACGGGCGATATTGCAACGCGTAGAGGAAAGGATTGATACAACAGTTAGCAAACATCGCTATAACGGTGAAATTATAATAATTGCTCGAGAAGTCCAGCGGGGCGCCAAAGTTGAAAGCAAGAAACGTTAACTGGTTCCAAGAGTTACACAGGAGATATCCAATAACGACGAGCAACAGAGTTTTTAGAACGTTGCGTCTGGCGCGCATCTTCTTAACTGTTGCATCGTGGCAAAGATTTGGAGCTTCCGGATGTACCTGGGTTCGTAGGCGTATAAACATCCTGCTGTAGCATGTAATAAAGACAGTAATTGGGAGAAGATATTGCATTACGAAAAACGTCACACCGCTTGCCATTCTCAAAGGTTGGTTAGATATTTCAATAATTGTACAACTGCCATTAATAACATTGGAAGTTGGCACTATGAAACATAACATCGATACCGGCCCTGGCCACCAGGAGGCGCTGGCTAAGAATATAACATTTGTCTTTGAGAAAGAAGTGTGATGGAATATTGGATGCACAATCCCGATATACCGTTCAATGGTCACAGCTATCAGACTGTAGGACGACGATACCATTAAGCTCCACAGCGGCAGTTCATTCAGCCAGAATTTACACAAGATGTCACCGCCCACTCCGGACAAGTTTTCGTTAGAAACGTTCAACGTTTTCGTTATCAATATTAGAACGGACGTCGCGAAATCAATGCTGCTTTGGTTTAAGATGAAGATGTTTGTAAACTTATTGCGCATCGATGCACTGTGTAATATGACAAAGATAACTACAGCGTTTCCAAATATGCCAACCGTAGAGATCAAAGCATACGCAAGTTGTTGATAGTTCGTTGCGCCAGTGCTGTTTTCATAGTTGTCTTTGGTTATATTAGTCGTTGAATCATTGTTCGAAGCCAGCGCTCGAGAAATGTTCCACCCACCGTCCAAGACACTTTCGTTTCTAAGCGCAACCATGGCTTTTTATAGTCGAAACAGCTTAACCGTTACTTAGCACCGGCGCTTCTATGGGACGTCATTTTGAACGACACGAGAGTGTGGGTGGTCTCACACGCGACGTTGATATTGGATGTGCGTGTCTCTTCGTCAGCCTGGAAAGCAAAGGCCAGTTTGATGTAAAGGGAATAACAACAAGGCACTAGCAAAAATCCTTTTTCGGTGTGTACACAAAGTTTAATATCGCATCTACAAAAAGCCAACATAAAAAGTTAACATAAGCATTTGTCAATTAGTAAAATTAGATGTTTAATGCGTTTAACTCGCAAAGCGCGTGTAAAATTCGAAGTTAATGAAATCAGCAATCACGTAGTTTTGTGACGTTACAGATGAAATGGGCTTACATTCAGGCAGTGATTTATATGCAATGCTTCATCATAGTTTCGTGTTATTATGGTGAGTGGTGGCGATGTCAATTTTCCGGAATAAAAAGTGAAATGTAACGATTTCGAACCGCTATCGCCAAGTGGTACCACAGAATAATCTTCGAATTCGGCTCTTTCGGAGCAGTTTAGCGAAGCCAGTGTCTTCGACTTCAATCTTAATTATATTCTGACCTAACCATGAAAACGACCACATAAAAAGACAAAAACTCGCCATCTCCTACGCCTAGCTCCATAATATGATGAGGTTTGATTTATTTTTTTTTGTAAATGTCGAGCGCTACATTGAAGTAAAGTTGAGTTTATTATAACTTTATAATTTTAAGCACTACATGGAAGTAAGGGTATTTTCTTCTTCTTCTTCTTCTTCTTCCTTTTAAGCTCAGAACTCTATGTTAGCCACATATAAGTGTGGCTAGAGTATTTTCGAGCCGTGATCACTATTGCGTGGGAGCGGTTATGTAATGCTGGTTCGGGTCCGTGTTGGTCAGAATATGTCGCGTCTGCGTAGTTAGGCAATACATTAGTGCATGGGCTATATGATATATAATCTAATTTTTAAAACATGTCGTGCATATGTATGGCAGAGGAGAGGCTTGGCGGCTCTAGGTGGTTGTTTTCATGGTTACGCCAGAAAGTAAAAGATCGCTCTGACAGTGACGTGAAGTCCGCTTGCGAGGTCTGCTTGCCCTCGATCCGAGCGACGTACTGAAAATTAGGAACCGAAAGAGCCCTGGGAACCCTGGATGGGGCCAGCTCCAAAAGTTTAAGTTGCAATTTTGGCAAGGACACTCACGGAATACGTAACTGTCCTGCGGTTGAGAAGGGGGGTGTTTTAACAAGTTGAACCAATGGTAATGCCCATTGATTATTTAGGCAATCATAGCGCCTCTATTGACGGGTTCTGTATTTGGTAAACACAGAGAATAAATACACTGGTGGAGGGATTCCAAGGGGCCGGCACAAGCTACATTTTAGGCATCCAAGGTATCGGTAAGGGTGGTCCTGGCGGGCCATACCTGCTTTACCATTATAATTAAAAATTGCCGGTTACATTTAACAATTCAATTTATATTTTACACTTGTCGTTGTGTCATCTGTCTTTAAATACAACATGGTGATAATTACATGGCTATGTAGCTATTTAATGATTTCTTCAAAACACAGGAGGCAGTCCAATTGTCTAGCGTACAAAACGAAGATTCAATTATATGATTATATGCTAAAGTTCATAACTGTAAGCATATTGCGTTACGAAACTCAAAATAATTTTTGAAAATATGTGCAATGGCTGCAGTTATTACATACCTGCAATGCTGACATCGACTGGAAAACACACATTCCCTCCTTCGTGAACGACTGTGAAGTGACTCCGACTAAATACAACATCATTTTGTCTTATGATGCATAAACACGCCCTCTTTGGTGATAGGCACAACATAATTAATACAGACAGGTACCACGGCGACGAGGCATACCTACGACTTGTGATTACATGCAGGCAACACGAAGGCATATGGAGAAACTGCAAAACGTTGGCAGTGCCCTTCGCAACACAGCATGTTTAAAGTAATTAAAGTTAGATCTTACATCATGTGTGCTATCGTGGATTGCTTCGCAAATATAATTCAAATGCTCCAATAGAAGACTTTTCTAAATATATTTTTCAAAATTATGGTGTGATCTTCCCCTAATGAATCTCTGAGTATCTTTTGCACGCACGCACGCACACACACACACACACACACACACACACACACACACACACACACACACACACACACACAAACTTGGGCGATAATATATGAATTTAATATGTGAAATTAGTGTCATGTCTTTCTTGTCCTATAGGGGTCTAGACGTGAGATTAGTATGAGTTTTATCCGATAGGGGCGGTTCTTCGGCGATAATTTGTGAACATAATAGATAAAATTAGTGCCATTCGTGTCCAACAGGGGATGTAATATGTGAGGTTCAGAGAGATCTCAAAAGGTGTAAAATCTGGCGTGGAAGCGGTGACTATATTGTTGTAACGACAATAATAGTATTTGATCATTGTATAGTGCGAACCGATTTTTTAAATAGTCATGGCCACCACATAGTTCCACCGGTTGTAGCATATACTCGCATGCGTAGGGTGTTCATTCTTTCGTGTTTTTTTGTGGCCATGCCATAGCGCGCCAAAAACTATTGCTTATCTTTCCGAAGCTGGTTGTTGCGTAGCAATCCGTGCATCTTTCCGGTGGTTGTGCTATCGTTCTCCGTTGGACCTAGTCTCGCATATGCGACTCTCGTTTGCCCTCGTGAACTCGCCGAGAAGAGTCTGGCCCCGAAGGCGTGGTCTCACCAATCAATATCCATATACTACCTCACAGTGAGAAATGTAAATACCTTGCATGGACTATGGGGGGACTGATTGCGGTATTAAGATGTCCCCAGACTATTTCTGGCGCAGGACCAGTTTGATGACGATGATAATATTGCCAGGCACAGCATATGTATTTATGCTGTGGCAAATGTTTTAGCCGGAAAAGTTCACTTATGCAGCAGCATAGTTAATACAACTTTATTCAATTCGTACTGTGGTTCAATGTATACCTCACATTTTTGGTGTAATTTCTGGGTCTGAAGTTGTTGTACATAACAACAGTTTTAGAATTCTACACAACCTGTCACCCCGTTGTACCACAATTTCTGGGTCTGAAGTTGTTGTACATAACAACAGTTTTAGAATTCTACACAACTTGTCACCCCGTTGTAGCACAATTTATATGTTCGCTACAATTTATGTAAAATCGTGTAAACGAAACAAAAGTCATGGCATGGAGTAACTAAGACATAACCATTTATAATTACAATTAAGAATGTCACGCCAGTGGTTTACTAGGAAAACCTTGTTGAACATACATTTTAATTTCAAGGCCGCGCCATACCGTTAAATAACATTACGTCATGAGTGCGGTATTCTGGCAACATTCGCTCGCCAAATGGAAATATATTCTTATACACCTATTCCTATTCTTGCCAGTAGAATATAGCTATGTTACTTGCATCCAAACTCAACTTATATAACATATGTTGGCCTTTGTTTAATAAACTAGTCTTCTTTCTGGCAAAATAACACGTTTGTTTGAGACTATGCATTGGCTCTGTGTATGTCGGCCTCCCTTACTACGTCACCTTAGTCTAGGTCAACCCGATTTCATAGAACTGCGCATGCGCTTATCGGTCGCGTTGACTAACATGTCAGCCCTCGGACATTCAGAGAAATCACCGGATTCTCCAACTTTTAGAACACATTCTGGCGTAATATGTTTGATCTTAGTTGCACGTGGTTAGTTTTCATTATTTCTTTTAGGTGCATAGCCCCAAAACCATAACTTTTGTTTCGCTTTAACGAACGCATTCGTTCAACAATATTTAACCTTTTATGCCGTTTAGAAAGGTCGGATAATCTATTTTTGTCACGCTTTTATTAATTGCAGAAGTCCAACGAATAATTATCGGATTGGTCAATTGTATACTTTTAATACATGACTTGTTTTACATGTAACTTTACTGCACGCCATGTGTGTATATTTATGTATGTATATTTGTTTATGTTTATACATTTTTTTCTGACCCATTTTGTATGAAATAAACATTATTATATAATTATTATTATTATAATTATATATTATTATTATAACATGCCGTTTTCGCAAAATTCTCTACAAACTTTTGCGCATTTGATCAATGTTCGAAACAACTAACAGTTATTGCATCTATTCTAAGTTGTTAGAAAAGTTGGCTTGAGTGAACTGCTCATCAATATCGAACGACGGAAATATACATTTGTCAAAACGAGGCTAGTGCTGGGATTAGCCTTAAAAGAAAGAGCGTCTTCGAAAAACGTCACTGTACAGTAATATACAATGCATTAAATGTATAAAAATCACGGGGCCGTTCTATTACGTTCCTGTAGTAATAATTGCGAACCGCTGCATGCATTTTCGTCCGATTAAGTAAAATGTGACGTATTTGCAAAATGCATCGATGTGTAGCGATGGTGCTTCCATCTGGCGATCAGTGTAGAATTTGCATATACGAAAATATGTCTCAAAAACCTGTCTATGCATAATCTTCGAAAAAGTTCACTTTGTCAGACTCCCAGTGACCGATATTTGATGTTATGTCTAACTAAGCTAACGTGAGATCCAGCGAGATCTCATAATGAGTGCCGTGGTGCCACCGTTTGTCGCACACATTATCACCTGGTATCAATGTGTACTTTTCATTGTGACGGAAATTATACATGCACCCAGATTCTGGGCGCATACATAATTGCCTAATTACGATGCTGGTGCTTCATGGGAACGCCTATACAAAATGGAGTGGTGACTGTGGGTAACAAGGAGACCACGTCTCTGAGGCCAGACTCTCCTCTCGGCGAATTCACGAAAGCGAGCAAGAGTCGGGGAAGCGAGACTAAAACTACACCGGAGTCTATATGCCAGAGGCAGAAAATGCAGTCCACTCCGGCACAAGTTGGCCTTGTGAACATTTTGAACAATTTATATTGTAATGCTGAGAGCCAAAGTATACTCGACATCAGGTTTACCGCCGATGATAATATTTCCAGGAAATGACAATATCATTTTCCATTACAATGAGTACCAATTGTTCACTTATACACACCTTCGAACTCTCACGCATTCGGCGTGAGTTTCACACAATTTTATCTAATATCACGCTGTCACGCCCAGGGCTGGCTTACTATCTCACGCATTAGCGCCATTTGAAATTTATAGTTTTATTGCACACTGTAAAACATCAGGGACAGTGGACCGTTCGCAGTATGTACAAATGCAGTCGCTGAGTGTGTGTACCAATGAATGGATTGAAGTAGATTCTGTGTGCCCTGGTTACCGTCAATTTAAAAGTTCCCATCAAGTTGGTTTCGATAAAAAGGACATCAGTATTTAGTAGAACTAGTCATTCATTACACCATGTTGTAACTAATGAACAAACTAAACTAATGTATTGTTTTATTTTATTGGCCATTATGCCATGTTGTCTCTATGTACAGTAACTAAACAACAAACCAAATTAATGTAATGTTTTATTTTATTTCAGGGAACCTCATTACCTAATTGAAGAGCCAAACTTATTCCTTGGCAGTTGATAGTTCGAATGACACTTGCTTTGAAAAGATGAATCCACTGACAGCCACGATTTTTGATGTCAACACCAGTAGAGTTGAGTTCAACTTGCTGGATATGTGCTGCACGCAAGGGGTCAAAAGTGCAACTGCTGAGTGCATTTTCAACAAGACCGATGAGAAGATGGTCTTGCACGACATTCCTTGGCAAAACTGTTTTGGATTTGGGGTCGACAACACCAGTGTAAATTTAGGAAAACGTAATTCAATCAAAACAAGAGTTGAACAACAAGTGGGGTATGTATACTTCATGGGATGCCAATGCCACATCGTTCACAATGTGGCGTCAGATTCATTCCAGTCCATTGTCCATTTCGACGTGGAGGACTTCGCTGTCGACATGTTTTACTGGTTCGACAAGTCCACAAACAAGAAAGCTGCCTTCAGCGACTTCTGTACCTTCTGTGATGTCGAGTACAAGGCAGTCGTTAAGCAGGTCAACACCAGATTGCCGATTTTGAGAAGGCGGTGTCACGGAACGTCGAGGTCTTCGAATGAAGCAAGAGCTATTTCAAGTCCGGTGTTGAGAGCCAACCAACTTTCAAGAGACTGAAAAGTAATTTTGAAGATCCAATGACTGAAGTCTACCTTCGCTTCTACAACTCAGTCTTGCCTCTCTTCACAACCTTCAACATATTCCTCCAGCGAGAAGATCTTTGCATATATGCATTGTATCCACAGATGAATGCATTTATGAGATAGTTGTTTGGCAAGATTGTCACCATTGAAGCCATACGAAATGGTCTTCCTCTGTTGACTTCATGCCAAGTGAGAACCAGCTGCCGACCGATAGCCTCTTTGTATGTGGACCAACAAGAGAGAAGCTGGAGCATCTTGAAGAAGAGGGGGACATTTCTCCATAACAGCGCAAAGACAGCATCAGAAGCTATCCAAAAGATCCCTTGCTTGGATGAGCACGACATTCTCAAACATGCCACGTTTGTGAATTTTGCAGCACGTCAGTCTACATCATTTGAAGATGTGTTGTTCTGCATCAAGCAGTTCACTGAATACCAACTTCTAGAATCAATTGACGTTGTTTTTGTGACATCTCATATTTACTGCCTTTAGGCAAATTTAGAAATTATGTCAATTGTTTTTATGGAAAAACAACTTACACACTGAGTGACATACGCTTGGTTTTATTTTAGGACTGGTTTTATAAACATGTAAGTCGTCTTATTTATTTTGTAGAAGTATAAAGTAAATAGTCACGGACGTTTAAAAAATACATAATGTTGACCCTCCAAAAAAAACATACGGAAATCTGAAGGATTTTTTTTAACTTTTGCATAGGCATAGATTATGGGTTCAAAGCGATTAAGATAAGCTTTCTATTTAGTGTGACACTGACACTAATTCAAATACTAAAAAGAACAGTGTTTTCCAACAGATTTCAATATTTAGAAATATTCGAGAAAACAAATGTCAGACAAATGTAAAGTGTTACACATGATCGCAAAGCTGAATATACCAGTGACACATAGGAAATGTTTATACACATTGATAGAGGATTTTATTAAAATCGTGAGCCTGGGAAAGCGGTTTAAGCCGTTTTCTCCAATTGTTGCAATGTTAAAAAAGTCATCAATATGCTGAGTGGCGCCACTGTCAGGGAGTGTATAGTGGGATAGACACATATTTTATTTCCAATTGTCAAGGGCTTTACCCCATAAAATGTCAGTGGTTGCGCTAATTTATTTTAGCATGATTTGGCCTCGAATATTCCGTGGCGCCACCGTGTGTCGCAGACATCATCGCCTGGACCCAAACGGTATTTTTCATTGTGACGGAAATAATGTATGCATCCATAGTCTGGGTGCATACATAATTATATTAATTAGGCTCTAATTTGAGGATTTTGCTAATCAAGTAAGAGTGAATTTTTATCAGTTTATGCTATATACAATTCGAATAAACTTTTAACTTTGATTATACTGACAACAGTGTCACACTGAAAAGCTCATGCAAAGTGCAAGTCATGCAAAATAATTGTACAGTGTAGAATCACGATAATGACGCTGATTGGCTGCTGGCGCTAAACGGTAAAACACACACAAGATGAGATCAGTATCAGTCAAACCACGCCTTCGTAGCCAGACTCGGATAAGCGAGTACGATCATTGCTTTTGCAGTTTAGCCCCGCACCCCAACTAACCATGAAAACGGTCACTTACAGTCACCAAACTTCTCATATATCTACCACATATGTGTATTTTAATTTATCTCAATATATCTAGTCTTATCTTATCTTTATCATGTTAAAGCCTTTGAGCAGGTTTTGTTTCCGGATATGTGGGTAAAATGTATGAATGTATGTATGTATTAGTGCCCTGCACGGGCCGGGCCTCTACAAAATTTTGCGGGACGGCGGGCCTGGGCCTACATATTGCGGGCCCGGTCCGGGCCTGGGCTGAAAACTATTAAACACATCGGGCTTGGGCCGGGCCTGGGCCTAGTGTGAGCGGGCCGGCCCGAGCCTGGACTGGGCCTGGACCTAATAAAAATATTAATACAAAACACAGATTTTTTATTTTAATATTAATAAAAACTTATTATAAATTCTATTTCCGTTTAATGAATGTTTAAAATTATTTCTTTAGTATTACATAGTTGCAAATTGAGACCTTGCATGGAATTATGAATGACACCAGTGCTTTATATATTGGATTGTAGTTTTACCTCTTTTCAACAATGGGACTTCCAATGGTATACTTTTAATAATGTGCATTATTTTAATAGAGACATAACAATGCATAGTATTGCATACACAGCACACACATTACGTAGAACATAGTACATACAGAATACAGATGTACATTTTTTGCATGAATGTAGCCTTTTGTATTGATCTAATGGCCCCAAAAGTTCACATGGCTGGAGGTAGCCAGCCCCAAATGTTTACTTTAGACATATTCGCAGAGGCAATCAAGCCATGATTAACCATCAATGTATCACCCTTTGACCATACCAGTGGACATTCTATTGTCTTCCCTCCAAATCTTGCCTGCCTAAATGACTTGCCCACTGGCATCTACCCAGTGCCCACCCCAGTTGGTAGTTGGTATTTTACAATTGAGTTAACTAGTGTCTACTGTTTAGTATCTACAATTGCCCCAGTACTGATTCATTCACACTTGTACTAATTCACACATGTCTGAACCTGATCTGTGTCAGGCTAGTGACTGCAGGCCTGCTGGAAATGCCACTGGGTGTCAGTGCCAGTGGGTGACATTTAATTGAAATATCAATTAATACCAAATTAACTGCCCTTACTGGTAACATTAATTAATTAAATTAAGTTAACTTAGTTGAGCTATTTCAAGTAACAACTTAAATTAGGGTTATGGTTTGCATTAGGGCTAAGTTAGGGTTAGATAAACAAATCTCCTACCATAAGCCAATAAATTAAAGCCATATATAAAAATATTTTATTTATTTATAGTAATGACAATAAAAAGTTGCGTGCGTGCGTGCGTGCGTGAGTGCGTGCGTGCGTGCGTGCGTGCGTGCGTGTGTGCATGTGTGCGTGCGTGCGTGCGTGCGTGCGTGCGTGCGTGCGTGCGTGCGTGCGTGCGTGTATGTGTGTGTGTGTGTGTGTGTGTGTGTGTGTGTGTGTGTGTGTGTGTGTGTGTGTGTGTGTGTGTGTGTGTGTGTGTGTGTGTGTGTGTGTGTGTGTGTGTGTGTGTGTGTGTGTGTGTGTGTGTGTGTGTGTGTGTGTGTGTGTGTGTGTGTGTGTGTGTGTACAAGATGCAAAGCTCAAAGTAAGTAAAACCTGCCAAATGTGATGATAGGTGAGAATGGTATTACATCCACATACTCCATGAGACACCATTAAGCCATGTTGTTGAAGTTTTTGCATTATGATTATGCCATGAAATGCTAATATTGTTAATTAGAATCTTTGTTGGACGTATCCGCCAACGCCGCCTCCAGCTGTGATGGGCGTTGTAATCGCAGTGATAATTGAAGTGGCCTATGCCTCGCTCGAGTACGGCCGTGTTATATTGTATTAATGACCCAGCGTTGCACGGGAGAAACTGCAGGCACTGCAAGACCTTGGTACTGCGTGCACTACCCAGTCAAGTTTTCGTAGGGTTTTTAATGGCAATGAATGATAAAATTTCACGCCCCCAAAATAATGTACCACTGCTGGTTTCAAGAAAAGTTCGTACCATACAAAGGAACATATACGGATGTTTGACACAGATCACGTAGCTCGGAACAATTGTAGAAAAACCGCGTTGCAAACAATTGTACGTAACTACGAACTACTATTGGTAGGAGTTACGTAATCTACGTCAGCCGTTAACATAAGTTCCTTCGCAAAGTCTCCACTCCCGGGGAAGGAAGTGTTTAATATATGAACCATCCCCGTGGACCCTTTAGCACGCCGATGCATTCAACACTGACGGCATATGACGGAACAAACAAACAGATAAATAAACAATCACAAATTGTTTTATAGTAGAGATGATCATTCTTATAACTCATAGCCTTTTTCTGATCTCGTACTTCTCATCTGCGTCTCCGTGCTCAACCACCATCGATAAATAAGGAAACACTTCTGTTTCTTGTAAATACCATAGCATACATATAAAGAAAACCAGGTGAGAGCTATGTCAGGTGCACCATACACAAGAAAAGCTTTGTCTCTCTGTCTCTCTTTTATCTATCTCTCTATTATCTGTATCATTATTATTATTACTGTTGTCTTTTTGATGTTAACTTTCAATCCACGTAGTTCCAACCGAATCTGCCAAGATTATATAGCATTATGCCTACTATTAGCTCTGTCATCAAGGTATAATTATCTGCATGTTAATAATCTCTTCTGTTCTGCTAACACGTCCATCACTATAATGAATAGCCACGGGGTGCCCCTGTTATACTCGTATACTGATGTCAAACTCATCCATCAAATCTGCTTTCCTCAAGCACCAGCACATCTTCCGTGTCATATTTAAGAATGTATGGTCCTGTTATTCGGTGGGCAACCATTTAAACAAGTCAATATATTGGTGTTCACGTTTTATTTATGCATCTAGCATGCCTGAATAAGAAAAAACTATGATTTTGCTCGCACTCACAGATACGGAACTGTTCAGAAATGAGAGCTCGTTCCAGCTCTACTGTGGGGCAAAGCATCCGTGTGTGAGAAGGAGGATGTGAGAGAGGTACAATGCAAAAGGTTCCACGGTGAATCACGGCGGCGTGTCCTTGGTGGGGGAGGGGGTATATCTCAGGCTCGACGATTGTGAGGGTGTAGCATTTTTCTTCCAGCAATATAATGTTCCCTGCCATAAAACCAAAAAAGTATTTTTTTTAAATCATTTACAACTCTTGATATTGTCCCGAAAGGAACTTTCAATTGTTTTACCCTTATTTAAGAACCACCCTTAAATACACGCACATATGTACGTATGTATGTATGTATGTATGTATGTATGTATGTATGTATGTATGTATGTATGTATGTATGTATATATATATATATATATATATATATATATATATATATATATATATATATATATATATATATATATATATATATATATATATACATATTTACTTATACTTATGTCCCCCACTCAACATGATGATTTCCTTGCAGTGGTTTCGGTTCTTCGTTGCAGTTAGTAGATTTGTCCCGTTGAGGTTCGTGTCCTTCCTTATGATGTTTTGGAAAGTTGTTATCGGTCGACCTCTTCTCCGAGGGCCACCGGGCTTCCAGAGCAGGACTGTGTTGGCTGCTTCGTCGTGACGCATCACGTGACCTGCAGACGAAGACGCCGTTGTCTCACGCTGGTGATGATCCGTGGGAGAGAGCCGTACATTTCTTGGTTGGTTATGCGATGGCGCCGTGACACGTTTTTAGTTTTCTGCAGCATTCTTATGTAGGTGCCATCCAGTGCATTTTCTACTGTTTATGTTAGAGATCGTGAATCGTATCCATATGTCAGGATCGGTTCGACCGTCGTCCTGAAAATCTTCAGTTTGGTGAGTCTGCACATTGGCGCTCTCCAAACTTTGTCAAGGACGTGAACTGCCGCCCATGTCTGGGCTTTTCTACAGTCGTTGTTATGTTGTAAGTTTGCGTAGTATCCTAGATATTTAAAATCCTCTACTTTCTCAATTTTACTCCCATCTGAGGAGTGCACACTATCATTACCATACTTTACTTTGTTTTGCTTGGATTGAGACATCGTCCAGTAGATTTGGAAGCATTTTCCACTTAATGAAGTAAAAGTTCTGCTTCTTGTATCGTGTCATCGAACAGAGCGATGTCATCAGCATAATCCAGGTCAGAGAGATGGCAGGCTGGATGTCTGGTGCTTAGGACGTCTGGCTACGGTTAATCCTTCTCTGTCATCAATCGCAGTTCTTAGGGCGTAGTCTAAGACTATGATGAACAGGTATGGGGCGAGAGGTTCTCCTTGGAGAACTCCTGTGTTAATATTGAAATTTGTAGTTTCCCTTTCGGGAGACACTACAACTGCAGAAGTGTTTGCATACATTATCTGACGATATTCTCCGGGATGCCATACGCATAGAAAATCCGGAACAGTTTATTTTATCTACAGGGTCAAAGGCTTTATTGTACGATACCCGAGATCCCCCATTCCGGTGGTCTATTCCGTAAGTATGTTTCGTCGCAGAGTATCAATAAATCTTTCCTAAACATGGGTAGTCGCCACACTTCAAAGGGAATATCATCTAGTCCTTGGGCTTTGCTAAGTTTCATTTGTTTGATAGCAATGTTGACTTCTGCTAGTGAGAAGATGTCGGTGTCAATGCTGGGGTTTTTCTCACAGATCGGATCAACTGGATAGTTGGATGTTCTCGTATTATCTGAAGAGAGCAGTTGTTTGAAGTCGCTGACATCTGTCGAGAATAGCATGACACAGCATGAATCTTAGGGTTCGCTTTAAACAGAGCACGTATGATACGGTCTGTTATCTTGGTGATTGATACAAGGTTCTGGAGCAGCTTAGATGTCACTACTACTCCAACGCCCCCAACTGCTGCACCTTGTCCATCACGTCTAGCGGAGACTGTGTGTATCATGGAACTACCTATCCTTGTAGCTTTGACATATGGGTTTTCTTGTAGGTGGACTAGTCTGTGTTCTTGAATACAACTCACTGATATGTCAAAATCCTTTATGTGTTAGTCACCAGTTGGTGGTAGTAAACTCCTTCTTCCAGAAGAGGGAGTCACACAAGATAACCTACAGAAGTGGGAACAACAGAACAGAGATAGATCTGCTGTACACAGTTACACACCATTTGGGAAGTAGATTTGCGCTGCAAAATACAGTGATGTGTGTCTCTGTTTCTAACACAATGGCTCACAAAATATACATGTAAATTAAGCAGTAAATCATGTTTCTTTTTTCTAGAAGCTCTATAATATTTGGAAAGTGCCCTTTCGAAACATCACCCAGGCGAAAATTTACCGCAGTCTATGGTGATGTCTTTTTTGTGTCTGCATACGGGTTTTTATTTTATGATGATCTTTGTGCAGTGAAATATGGTTCGCATCTGTTCGTAAATTCTCTCTTAACATTATTCCCTTGCGTATTCGCTTTATATATGGTCATTGGTAGTCTGGTGGCACGAATGACACACGTAGGAAGATCATTGTTTATGGTCGTCCCGTAGTCCAGTTTGACATTTAGTATCCAATTATAACTTTAATGAAATTATTTATCTTCCAGCCGCCGTAATTATCTAGACGGAAGGCAGATGTTTCACGTCTTTTATATCTTGCCTTGTGATCAATCGATCATTCTATGAAAACAAATTTAATCTTAAAGTTGTTTACCACATTAAAGTATTATGCCGGTAACGTAATATATATGTATGTCAATAATCAACATAAAAATTAATTAATAAAACATGTTGTTATAATTTATAAATAAACTAAGATTTTTACTAATAGTAAATTGTGGATGAACAATATATAAACCTGCAGCATTTCATGCATAAACAGCGATATCATTGCAAATAACAATATGTGTAGCTGAACACAGTAATAAGACTCATTATAAGCAGTATTAGTGTGCAAACAGTCGTTGGGTATGATAGCTTAATTATGTAGCAAGTGCTAAAGGTCCCTCCTCAATTAAAGGTCCCTCCTAAATTCAAATGTTTTGTTCGTCTCATTTCAAATTCATTTTGCGAAAATTCAAACGTACCTAGTATCTACTACGACACGTTAGCTCGTTTGTGTAACTTTTGTAAGTCGTTTTTTTATGAAATCATCAGACAAACTATTAAATTATTTAATGTTTGATACAGAATGTATTGAAGTGAAAATGGAAACGCTGAAAACTCACGAATTTCGCTTTGTCATGTGATCGGCGAGAGGATGGAAGTCACGCCCATGAGCGTGTTTACTAGCGACTAAAGACAAATCTTTCGATGATTTGAAAACAATACGCACTTTTTATTAAACCGACTGCCGATATTACTTAAACTATTCACACACTACACCACAATATTAGCACATCAACGAACTGGATTTGCGATAGGCTAAATCAGTTGAAGATGGAGTGTTACACTTAAAATGCACTTGTAAGACATTGTACAAATCTACGCAACACGTATGACAATTCTCAGATAATTCAGAAACTTATTATATATCAAACTCCAGTTACAATTCCAGTCACAGTTACCACACCACAACAGATCCACATATATTAATGTTTACTGACAATATAGAGTTATGTCTATATATATATATATATATATATATATATATATATATATATATATATATATATATATATATATATGAACATATGTACGTATGAACTATGTGTGTGTATATATATAACTCAAGTTACAATTCCAGTCACAGTTACCACACCACAACATATCCACATATATTAATGTTTACTGACAATATAGAGTTATGTATATATATATATATATATATATATATATATATATATATATATATATGTAGGTATGAACTATGTGTATATATATATATATATATATATATATATATATATATATATATATATATATATATATATATATGTGTGTATATATATATATATGTGTGTGTGTGTGTGTGTGCGTGCGTGCGAGCGTGCGTGCGTGCGAGCGTGCGTGCGTGCGTGCGTGCGACGTGCGTGCGTGCGTGCGTGCGTGCGTGCGTGCGTGCGTGCGTGCGTGCGTGCGTGCGTGCGTGCGTGCGTGCGTGCGTGCGTGCGTGCGTGCGTGCGTGTGTCTTCATTACATCGTCTTGGTTTCAATTTAGCTCATATGCAATGTACATTGAATAAATGTCGCATTGTTCAAAAGTCATGCCGGCGTAACGGTCGCTACACCTTCAGTGCCTTTGCAGAATAACTTCCGGAGTTCCTTCTGGTAGCGCTCATACTGGAACGCGTAGATGAACGGGTTGATGCAACAGTTTGCAAACATCGCTATGACGGTGAAATGATAGAAGTTGCTCGTGTAGTCGAGGTGGCCGCCGAAGTTAAACGCGAGAAACGTGAACTGGTTCCACGAGTTGCAAGCGATATAGCAGACAACGACGATCACCAACGTCTTCAGAACGTTGCGTCTGGCGCGCGCCTTCTGTACCGCTGCCGCGTTGCCACTCTGCTGCGCTTCGTCGGCCACGCGACTCCGCAGACAGATAAATATGCGGCTGTAGCAAGAAACGAAGCAAACGGTCGGGATGAGGTATTGAAACACGAACAGCGCCACTCCCGCCACTTTCTTCCACGACTCGTTGACAAAGATTGCGGAGACGTAACAACGGCCATCGATGACTCGAGTGGTCGGCAGGGTGAAACACAAATTTAGTGCAAAGCCAGGCATCCAAGCCACGCCAGCAAGCAGTAGGGTTTTTGTCATCGTGAACGCGTTGTGATGTAATATTGGATGCACAATCGACATGTACCGTTCGAAAGTCAAAGCCATCAGTGTGTACGACGAGGATACGAGCAAACTCCACAACGGCAAGTCAGTCAGCCACAGACGACAGTATAGTTCTCCCGTAATTCCAGACAAGTTGGCTTCAACTGGCTTCCTTGTCGTAGTTGATACCAGGATAAATATCGATGTTACAAAATCGATGCCGCTTTGATTCAAGATGAATATATTAGTATATGCCCTGCGCATCGCTGAACTCTTTGCAATGACACAGATCACCATAAGGTTACCAAAGATGCCAAGCGAAGCGGTGAAGGCGTATGCAATCTTGTGGTATTCGTTCGCTATTCGTATGTTGTCTTCAAGTTCAGAAACGTTAAATTCCCTCTTAGGTAGGCTGCTATTGTTAAACTGATCCATGACTGTCTAAAGTTTGAATACTATACTATGTTTGACTGTGTGGCTTTGCATAGGAGAAATTACGCTCGTGTGTTTTCCTTCACGATCATATGTTTACCTTCACGATCGTATGTTTTCCTTCACGATCGTGTGTTTTCCTTCACGATCGTATGTTTACCTTCACGATCGTATGTTTACCTTCACGATCGTATGTTTACCTTCACGATCGTATGTTTTCCTTCACGATCGTATGTTTTCCTTCACGATCGTGTGTTTTCCTTCACGATCATATGTTTACCTTCACGATCGTATGTTTACCTTCACGATCGTATGTTTTCCTTCACGATCGTATGTTTTCCTTCACGATCGTATGTTTACCTTCACGATCGTATGTTTACCTTCACGATCGTATGTTTTCCTTCACGATCGTATGTTTTCCTTCACGATCGTGTGTTTTCCTTCACGATCGTATGTTTACCTTCACGATCGTATGTTTACCTTCACGATCGTATGTTTACCTTCACGATCGTGTGTTTTCCTTCACGATCGTATGTTTACCTTCACGATCGTATGTTTACCTTCACGATCGTATGTTTACCTTCACGATCGTATGTTTACCTTCACGATCGTATGTTTTCCTTCACGATCGTGTGTTTTCCTTCACGATCGTATGTTTACCTTCACGATCGTATGTTTTCCTTCACGATCGTATGTTTTCCTTCACGATCGTATGTTTTCCTTCACGATCGTGTGTTTTCCTTCACGATCGTGTGTTTACCTTCACGATCGTATGTTTACCTTCACGATCGTATGTTTACCTTCACGATCGTGTGTTTTCCTTCACGATCGTATGTTTACCTTCACGATCGTATGTTTACCTTCACGATCGTATGTTTTCCTTCACGATCGTATGTTTTCCTTCACGATCGTATGTTTACCTTCACGATCGTATGTTTTCCTTCACGATCGTATGTTTTCCTTCACGATCGTGTGTTTTCCTTCACGATCGTATGTTTACCTTCACGATCGTGTGGATGCTGCAGATGTTTATTGACGTGTAACTGTTTCATTCGCCTGAAACATAAACAGGACAAATAATCGTCGTTCCAAAATGCCTTGATTGAACTGGGGAACAATGTAATTAGACAAACACAACTTGAAGGCATTCTTTCGAGATGTATTACCAGCTTGTCAGAGAAGATGGAAACATTGCAATTTATAGAACATGAAGTAGTTGTAACACGGTTAAGCAGATGTATGCCAACGCCATAAAGTCGGAGTAGAAAACGACGATAATATGAAGAATGTAAATTAGCTACTCTGAAACACATGCGTTAGCACAACAATATTTGAACTCCTAACTTGCACTTACCGGCAACTGTGAAGGAGACTGCGCAGTAGCCACTACCACTGTCTTGGCCAGCGGTGTTCGTAGTAGGACTACTTAATGACGACGATGCTACTTATAGGTTGTCAGTTGGCACGCTCCTGGATATGTTAATGTGAACATTAATTAACTGCACAAAGCCCGTCGACCTAACTTGCAAGCAAAGTAGGGCCTATTTGATTAGCAACATTTCGGATAAATGACATAGTCATACTAGATATCATCACTTCATCAAGGTGTGCGTGCGTGCGCGTGCGTGCGCGTGCGTGCGCGTGCGTGCGTGCACGCGTGCGTGCACGCGTGCGTGCGTGTGTGTATAGGTGTAAGCGTGCGAAAATGTGTGTGCTAAAAAAAAAATGTTTACGTGTATACACGCATAGGGTAATGAAAATAAACACATCCGAACATGTTCGCCCACCCGCCCGAAATATGTTTTAACAAAACGGTTATATTCATTTGGCTCCAAAGTTCCAAATCCATCCTTTCCGAAAATTAACATCATGTTCCATAATACCAAAGCCAGTTTAGCGATGGTGCTAGTACCCAAAATGGAACTACCAATGATTAAACAGGACGCAGTGTCCCATAAAATAGCAATTTACTGGGGCAATGTCGTGATCAAAAAGGGCAATTCACTGGAGATAATAATACTTATTATGTACGTTATGTTTGGGTATATACTAAGTATAAAATTTGGTGGATCACTCTACGAGAAATTGAGCTTCACAATATTATAATTGCATTAACAATGCACATGAAGGTCAATAACTCAATATAGTATGTAGAAGAGAGGCGAATACTAGATTTGGTAAAGCGTGCAAATCTTAAATACCACACGAGTCAAATCGCTGCTGGACATTACGACCAAGCCACTATACACCGATAATGATACCGCTTCCAGCAATTTACTAATTCGACACATGTTTTTCGGATTTTCTTGGAAGAGATTCGCTCCGAAAGCACACGGAATTTCAATAACAGTGATGCCTCCGTTGGAAATGCAACGCCAGAATGTTAATTAACTGTTTTGTGTGCAAGTCACTGAGGCTGACATCGAGACTGTGTTGCAGTGATCGCATGTTAAATCATGTGAAATTGATCCCCTCTCTGGCTTCTCAGAGACTGTGCCGCATGAAATGATATATGTGCTCACATTAATCAGTAACCTCAGTCGTGCAGCCGAGGGGATAGCCCACAGGCTTGTTAACAAATGCAAATGCATTTGAAAATGCATTTGAATGAGCATTTGAATGCGCATTCAAATGCTTCCATAAAATGTTTAATGCATTTGCATTTGCATTTGAATGCGTACCTTGAACATTTGCATTTGCATTTGAATGCGACCCACAAACATTTGATTTGTCAAATGCACAATTAAATGTATAATCAAATGCATGCGTAATCCTTTGAATAATTATTATTGTAAGATTCACTTTCACAAGTTCAGAACATGCCATTAGAAAAAGTGCTGTGTATTGAGCAGTACTCTTAGCAGATTATGAAATCATTGTCTGACCTCTGAATCCACTTTCACAACGTGCTCTTTGAAAAAGTGCCATATAGGTCAACTGGTCAATGTCTTAGCTGTTGTTCATACAACATGAAAAGACCAACTGGGCTATAGGTTGATGGCTTTAGGGATTACCTGGTCATTGAAACAAATCGAGCAATGCAGAAAATGACACCCTTGTGTTGTGTTGGCACTGTTGGGGTGGGTTGGGGTGGCAGCTCATTGGGGGAGTAAACATTAGCAATACCAGCCCTGAATATTTACAGCCAGAGAGATATATTAGTGGTAGCTGTAATTATCCACCAGGTTATCTTCCCAGTGACCCCACCAGTGGACAGTCTATTGTCTTGGGTTCCCCTTCCATTCGGGCCTACCTGAAGGATTAGCCTTTCATTCCCTGCCATGATTCCCAGTAAACTGTTAATTGTCTATTCCTCCCTCCCATTTTCACCACCTCTGCAGGCCTGAAATTTGCGTGACTCAGTGTATGACTCTACAGACATGTTCATATGGTGGGACTGGTATGTAGTGGTACTTAGTAGCTATAATAATGTACTACTGTATTTATTAAATTAATTAATAATGTGTTTGTATACACTACGTTGTTTTTTCTCCAAATTAAACAAAGCTTTAATATAAATCAAAAACATTTGAAATTAATTCAAATGCATTTGAAAATGTGTAACTAGAACATTTGCATTTACATTTGAATGCGACCCCAAAACATTTGCATTTGAATGCGTTCCTGGAAAATGGCATTTGCATTCGCATTTGCATTTGAATCAAGTGAAACATTTGCATTTGCATTCAAATGCGTTGACATACATTTGTTAACAAGTCTGGTAGCCCCTTTTCGCCTGACATAGTTTTTATCATTGTTGATTGTTCATCTCTAGCATTTATATAATGATATGTAGGTATGAGTGGAGAGTTCTCACCCTTGGGGAAAAACAAATGATAAAAACCAAGATGGCCGTCACGGAATCGTGACAATCAACTTGTTATGATATTTTCGCAATTATAAAAGATATAAACATGATTAAAATGTATGTTTATATGACGGTTTTGCACGACTTACCTAATCAATGAACATAAAACAACATGGCGGCCATATGTTGCCGACGATGCTACAAACGACTATATCTCTTCAGTATACCACTTGCAAGAGTCTTCAACTTTTCATTAAAAGAGGGAGTTGTTCCGTTTGAATGGAAAGAAGCAAACATCATACCATTATTTAAAAAGGGTTCGAGAAATAAGTCAGAGAATTACAGACCAGTGAGTTTAACGTCAGTGATTTGTAAATTATTAGAAAGGTTAATTAAAGACCTTATGGTGGACTTCCTCGTTAAGCATAAATTATTAAATTCATCCCAACATGGATTTCTTAAAGCGAGGTCATGCTTAACAAATATGTTATGTTTTTTTGAAGAAATCACTAAGTGGATAGACGTGGGATCGCCAGTAGATATTATCTACTTAGATTTTCAGAAAGCTTTTGACAAAGTGCCACATCAAAGATTACTACTTAAATTAAAAGCCCATGGTATCGGGGATAGCATAACTGACTGGATAGAACAATGGCTGACTGACAGAAGACAACGAGTTGTAGTAGATGGAGAAGTTTCAAATTGGAAATCGGTTTTGAGTGGGGTACCTCAAGGATCAGTATTAGGACCTATATTATTCTTAATTTATATCAATGACTTGGACGACAGTATAACAAGTAACGTACTGAAATTTGCGGATGACACAAAACTGTTTAGAAAGGTTAATACTGATGGTGATAAACAACATTTACAAAACGATCTAGACAGATTAGTGAAATGGTCTGAGAAATGGCAGATGTTGTTCAATTTTGGGAAATGTAAATGCCTACATACAGGACATAGGAACTTGAATGTAAACTATAAAATGGGAGATACTGTTCTGGGTACTACTGTAAAAGAAAAGGACTTAGGAGTTACAATAAGCGCTGATATGAAAGTTTCAGAGCAGGGTGGTATTGCAGCTTCAAAGGGTAATAAAATTCTTGGATTGATTAGAAGAAACATAACATACAAGGGAAAAAAGTTAATTATACCTCTTTATAAAGCAATAGTTAGACCTCATTTAGAATACTGTATACAAGCATGGAGACCATATCGTAAGAAGGATATAGATACGCTTGAACGCATACAAAGGAGAGCAACTAAAATGATTCCAGAACTGAGAGACCTTAGTTATGAAGAACGCCTGAAAGAATGTGGTTTAACAACTCTAGAGACAAGGAGGTTAAGAGGAGATCAGATTGAAGTTTTTAAGATATTGAATGGGTATGAAAATATTGATAGAAATATGTTTTTCTCACTCAAGAAGGATAGCAGAACTAGAGGACATGAGGTAAAATTAATAAAGGATCAATGTAGATTGGACATCAGGAAGCACCACTCGTTCTCACAGAGGACAATAAATGAATGGAACAAATTGTCTACAGATTGTGTAACTGCTAGCAGCGTGAATATGTTTAAAAACAAGGTTGACACATATATCAGGAGGGCGGGCTATAAGTAGATGAACATTGTTGGACTCTCGATAAGCCAATGGCTTCCTTGTCCACTTGCCATCTGGGCCTTTGGCTTGGATGGCAAATCTTGTTAAATCTTGTTAAATCTCAACTTCGGCCAGATAGCATTAACTCATCACTAAATTACTGTGTAATGTAATGTAAATAGACGGGAAGAATCACATAAGATCATGTTTTAGACAAATTTACAAAGCGATTATTCAGACACCATTACTTATTATATAAACATGCTTTACTTACCGTTATCAAATTGCTTGTTATTTGCTACGTATCAGTCGTCATCATCTTCATCACACTGAACACATCTACTCCTTTCATTTAGGCATTTATGCCCACTATCGCAGGAGCCAAATCGAGTGAATGCCATGTTGAAGCTGTTGCAGCTGCATCATTGTGTGCTGCATGACATTTAACTTGTGCACTTTATAAGCTCAAGCAACTCCGTTGGAGTTAACAAAATGTCAGTAGGGACGGTCGTCAGCTGAGTGCATTGGATTCCTCCTCCTGCGACCATCCGTACGCAGTAGGATCTAGCACTAGCGGGTTTGGGTCCAAGGAATGTAGCCAAATTGCAACTTGAAGATGGACTTTGGCCACATCTTCTTGAAAGGCTTCAATTGTGAAAGGCAATAAAAACATATTAGTGTACTGGCCTTGCTTCTACCAACTTCATTTACTTGAAAGGTTTCAATTGTAAACGGCAATGAACAACATTGTGTGTACTGGCCTTGCTTCTGTCAACGTCATTTACTAGAAAGGGTTCAATTGTGGAAGGCAATGAACAACATTTTGTGTATTGTCCTTGCTTCTGTCAGCTTCATTTACTTGAAAGGCTTCAATTGTGGAAGGCAATGAACAACATTTTTGTGTACTGGCCTACCAACTTTGGAAGACCAAATTATATGGCGTGCTATGCTTATCAAAGTAGGCCAGCTTGAAGTGTGTTGCTTGTTACATCCGAAGGTTGTGCGCCGGGAAGATGAATGAATGTTTATCAGATCTAAGATCTTTTAAGCGCGGCAGCCTTGCCAATGCCACAGTACAACGCCATAGTATCACAACATGTGATACCATGGGCAGCCAGTACGTCTGGGACGATGGAGCTGTGTGTTTCTGCTGCTGCGTTGATGTCCGGGACTTCACGCTTGAACTATCAACACCATTAGAACATTGCAGGATATGCGACCAGGGGTTAATCAGTTAAAAACATTCAACTGTAATGCGTGTTTGCAGGGCCTGTTAAACAGAAGTGTGTCTGTCAAATAGAGGTGTCATTGATCTCGTTGAAAGGTCGAGAACCCAGTGACATTTTGAAATGTTAATAATTAATGACATCGACATTTGTATTTCTATTACACAATTACTTCACCTAGAGTTGTTGTGTTGTTCATTATCACAAGTGCAGTATCAACTGTAATTAATCTTCCATAAATGGCAGTTGTAGTTTAATGGTCTTTAGTACAAACTGTTTTACAGGTGGAATAAATTTTTTATCTGTGTTCAGCAGCAATATTATACAATCATTTTCCTAGGTGTTATAACAATTTTGGCCCTAATGATGTTCACAAATGAATGATGGTATCGAGTGATGCATTATGTGCATTTTAAATTAAACAATACTTGGTGGGCAAATTAATACAGTCATGTGCAAATAAAACCACATTATGTAAGTGAGGGTTGCGAAAGCGTGATACACAATTTTAGAGTATGTTGTCAGTAAATAAACTGCATGAATAAATGCTAGGTAAAAGTATTGCAATAACTTTTATAGTCTGGTGTAAAATCCTTGCCACTTCTACCATTAATTTATATTGGTGTTCTTCCTGACTTTCCAGAATAAGCATAGACGCATGCCGAATGTGCCATACTTATCCAAGACAATAGAACGTACTTTTGCATCTATACTGTCGGTTTACGTGTCAGAGCACAATCTCATTGAGTCCTATTAGTCCGTCTACAAGCCCAGTCACAGCGTTGAAACGACCGTTGTATGCATGCAGAACATCCTACTTGCAATCAACAGTCAGAATGGCTCCATTTGCCACCGTCGATCACAAAGTGATGTTGCAGATGCTCTCTCGTGGTGTATGTGTGGTCCAACAGGCACAGAAATGGTGCAAGTCATACCTGAGTGACATAGTTCAGTCCGTCCACATCCACGGCGCTACATCATCTGCTCGTCCTCTTGTAAGTGGGGTCCACCAAGGTTCCGTTGTCGGGCTTTAGCTGTCCTCCATATGCTTAGTATAATTTATCAATATCACATGCAAGCACCTTTATGTACAACTTTATATAGACGACACCCACATTTACCTATCCATGAAGCCTCTCCGTGTGAACCTCGCGTATCGAGGTGTGTGGCAGGGACCAGGGTGTGTGGCAGAGACCAGGATGTGTGGATCAACTCCAACTTCATTTAATTTAAAGACAATAAAACAAAAGTAATTATCTTCGGTTCCGCCAAACATTTGAGGAAAATCGAGCTACATGCAGTATGCATTGGCGACAGTTACTGTGATTCACAATGTGCGGAATATTGACGTCTATTTCGATGTCATGATGACGATGTAGTCTCGTGTGACTGCGGGGTGCAAATTTGCTATTTAAAACCTACGTCACGTTGCAAGGATTTTGCGCTATATGTAGTCAAAATTAGGGTGATCGGTCTTTTCGTATCGCAGCCCCGGTTCCAGGGAACTCTCCACCGCAGCTAACATCACAGTGACAACGGACGTTGTTTGAAAACAATTAAAGCAATAATTGATGAAGACACACCTCTTTGTTAGAACCTTTTATATTCTAATACATTCTACGACTGTATTTGCTTTTATTCAAATGCAGCACCATCATCATGGTGTGGTTAGAAAAGACTAGGAACCAACGTAAATACTCTTTGAATGTTAAAATTGTTTGTGAAGGAACGTACCAAAGTGAAGACCGCGAACCAGTTCTTGATGCCTCTTCTTCTTGCTATTAATTCCATCTCGAATTATTTTCCGCCCTCTCGATTTCCGCCCTCTCGATAGATATCTATCTATCTGGATCTTCTAATTAGGTGCATTATTCCATAATATAACATCCAGTAGGCACAACATTAATAGAATATCCCACCCAGTTAGGTATCTTTCATAAACCCTAAGCAACAACAAAAAAACATGATGGCAAAATGTTAATGGTTTGTGAGGGCAGCCATTTTGGTTTTCAAAATGACCGCCATTTATAATTAATATTTTTACCATACATCCAGTGATTAGTATCGTATAGTTAATCTTGATGGCTACACCCACATTGTTCTCAATGTTAAAAAATTACATTTTAATTCAGCCACCGCAGTATGATGTCTAACATTCTGGTTTTCAAAATGGCCGCCATACGCCAACTTTAATATATACGTTTCTTTCCCAATAAAATTAGTGTGATTTCTCGTGATATGAAATGCTCAACTACCCCAGAGTTTTACGGACTGACGATTTGAAGCTTCGTCTTGACGCCACCGAAGTCTGTGTTAAATGTGTGTGTGTGTGTGTGTGTGTGCGTGTGCGTGTGCGCGTGCGCGTGCGCGTGCGCGTGCGCGTGCGCGTGTGCGTGTGCGTGTGCGTGTGTGTGCGTGTGCACGTGCGCGTGTGCGTTTGCGTGTGCCTGTGCAAAAACAGTCCGAAAATGAGTGTAAATGGTAAAAAAAATTAAATTAAATCCCCTTGGTATTCGACAAGTACCTCTCACCTCGGTACTCGACAAGTACCTCTCACCATTGATCAGACTTGGAGCGAAAGCTGCGTCGTTCAGGGTATCATTACACATTTATCATCATTGGACCTGACCAGGCCCAGCGGTAGAGTGAGACGGAGCTCCTAAAACATAGAGCATTTGGGGAAGAATTTACCCGTTTCCTCATGGAGGAGTGAAATAAGCCGCACTACTGGCCAATCATAGGACAGTATACATATCACATGGTGGTAAATGCGATGAAGACCAACAAAGGCGAAACAGAAGTACCCAATTACCTTGAAGGTCGACTCAAGGAGCCCGACACCCTCACCCGACACCCTGATTGCCTTCTATGCAAACAGCGTTTCCTCCGGAAACGTTCTACTGAGGTCCACCCATACTGACGTCCTCGACATTCTTCTTAGGTTTGTCGACGTTCCAGCTGCCACCTCTTTGTGTCAAAACATCTGACATCAACGAGGCAAGGTACAAGGCCTTCATGCGCAAGAGTGGTGGCAATGATAAGGAACCCCTGGCCAGAATAAAGAAGACCAAATTTGCCTCTCTTTCCCACGCACCAAGATGCTTATCAATCACATTAAATGGGCCCACTTTGTGCAAGGATCTGGTAGAGTGCCGACCAGACTGATCCGACTGGTGAGGTGAATACCACCGACTACGGAAGGAACGAGACTGAAAACTGCTTGGAGCATGACTAGTGCACTCCTGGAGTCCCTCGCAGCCACTGCTACGGACGATGGGGACAGCGTGGGAGTGACGTCAGCAGACGATGAGTCAGTGCATGGAGCGAGGACAGTGATGATATCTAATGCATTCTTAAAACAATAAGTGAAATAATAATGTTATTTTCCTGATGAATATATAATTAGACAATTAATAATGACTGTACACATTGTCGAGTTCCTGTTTTAGTTATACAGAAACCAAGTGTTTCATTGGAAAGCCTTTTAGCAAGATCACTTTGTACTGTGCTGTAGTATAGTAGTATCGGCGCTGTGTTGTTTGAATTCATGGATTTGTGCGTTTGTTATGACTTGGTAGTATTAAAACATTTGTCAAAACCAAACAACGTTGTGTTTCTGTAAAGTCTCTTCTCATAGAGATCACCATTGATATATCAAATTATGCACCCACGATGATTACAAGGGAAGTAATAACCACTGGGACTTGGGGGTTTAGGTTGCTGGTGGGGATAAAGCCTACATACAATTCCTGGCATTGGTCATTCCGTACTCTAAAAGCAGTGTCAAATCTTCCCTGGGGTTACCTGAGTACGGCAGTATCAATGCCAAACGGCGTCATTCCCAAACTAAATGCCCCCTTTTCCTCACCCTTTGGAGGTTGCTGGCAGGGGGAAAGGCCCCACCTAAAAGTGCTGGCATTGTTCATTCCATACTCAGGTATCCCACGGGAACATTTAACACCGTCTTTAAAAATGTACTTTTTTGCACGCTTCGATGGGTGATTTCGGGGGCAACCCACCACCCCTGACCCGGCAGCAACGAATTTTTGAGATGTCGGGGGTGGTCCCTTCAGTCCATGGGGAAAAATAGAATTGATAGATATTTGATATGGGTGGGCTACACATAGATGAGAAAATTGTTGGACTCTCGATAAGCCAATGGCTTCCTTGTCCACTTTGCCATCTAGAACTTGTAGTTTGGGATGGCAATCTTGTTAAATCTTGTTAAATCTACTTACATGTCCGTCTTTCATTGACACTCTGGTGAGTGCGTTGTTTGTGGAATCACTGTAACCCCGGGCCCTGGCAGCGACTCTGATGGACGTGAAGCTTCGACGAGACATCTATAGCACTACAGCTTAGTTTTTCTATCGCAAAACAACGCCCATAACACAGGCATTGTCCAACCGCCGAAGAGGTCGTCGAGTAAAAATACCCACACTGCCGATCAACCCGGCTGTTCTATCCTCGCGAGCCAGCGGTCGACGTGTTTCTGGGTTGAGACGCGCCAGAACCCAAACTTCAAAGAGCGTTTCCATGAAATGTTTATACATTATCCGACCAGCGACGACGGGTCCATGACCAATTAAAGTTATTTTTTATGCAGGCCCCTAAAATTCCAGCGAGCAATCCCATTGGTTGACACAGCAACTGAAAAATCAGCGTTTCAACTTATCGATCTGCCAAGGGTTCTGATGTAGTCAGAAGCCATTGGCTGCGAGGATGCGCTGTTCTCTAAGCTCACGGTCATTTAACATTAATTTAACATGGATAATGTATGAACGTTGATCTGGTGTGATTGGCATATGCACTATGTTTGCGTGGGAGAGATCCTTACAAATGTGTGAACGTTGATTTGGTATGATTTGTATCTACTCTATGTTTGTGTGGGGGAGATCCTTGCAAAATTGTTGTTTAACGGCTCAAGTGGCGGGATGGTGCTATATAATAAGCTATGCCCATTCTAACAATTTGACCGTCCACGTGTTTTTTATGAACCACAATTGGTTTTATATAATTTGAACCGTATGTGTTTATGAATATCGATATTGACGTTTAGAATGCAACGTAAACATGATATTCGCATCTAAACATTAAAATAATGGTAAAATTATATTAACAAATTTGTATTAATTGAAACACATTTGGGCTGTCAATACGCATGTCGCCGTTCAACCTCCGAGCATGCGTAAAACTTAACGTATCACTCCTGCCACAACTTAGATTTATGAGAAGATGTTGCAGGTTTTTATTCCTTATGGTAGACTTCTAATGTTTGTCAAAAAACTCTCAATTTTAATTGCATACAAATGTGGACAGTATTTCGCGACGAAATGTTACTAAAAACATTAATGGTCGTTCTTGTACGGAACTATTTTATGTCTTTCAAGTGCACAAATGCTATGTCGTCACAAACAACAATGACGTTGCCCTGCCAGTCACTCGTTTGTATCACTTCGCCAGCCGTCCATTTTGTTGTGGCAGTGGTGATATGATGTTGGAGTGTGTGCGGAAA
Organism: Lamellibrachia columna; assembly: GCA_963662155.1. Lineage (NCBI taxonomy): Eukaryota > Metazoa > Annelida > Polychaeta > Sabellida > Siboglinidae > Lamellibrachia > Lamellibrachia columna. The sequence goes on from OY759266.1 coordinate 20,897,213, forward strand.
TTCCAACGTGTCCTTCCCCCTCCCCCCATTACTTAACCTTGGCCCAGGGTTGTGTCATGCGCAGTAGATGTTTATATGTTAAGCTCCGCCTACTTGGTAAGGTTTTACGGGCTCTTGTGTAATTGCTGCATGTTATGAATTTGTAATGAAATGTAAACAAGCTCAGGTGTTTTCGTTAGCAAAATCAAATTGCAAAAATACTCATTAATCGTTACATACATAAATCATGCTGATACACCAGCATAGTATTTATATGAAATTTGGTATCTAAATTTAAAAAGAGCAAAAAACCGGATGATAAATTTATTAATTTGTTCTTCGCATACGTGCCCCTTCCTCATTATAGTCCAGGCGCATTATTGCATAAGACATAACAAATTATGCGAGCTTAATTCACCTAAACGATGTTTATTCTTCACTATCAATTATGAACAACATACAGAGTTCTTGTGGTTATGTATTAAGCATCAATAATCAAGCGACAAATAACCACAGCAAGCATGCCGGCCCCAGACTGCTAATTTCACATAATAGATATAATTCGACAACGTATTAAGTGTGTCAACCATTGGTAACAATATTATGACTACTAAATAAATCACTACAAGCTAATCTGTTCATTTCACCATGTGGGTGGGGGTCACTCCGCCACCAGGTCACCCAAAATTACCTGTGACCGACCGCCACCAAAAATGTATGCTTAATACAATGACTTGGTTTATGTTAGTTTTATGTTAGTGTCTTTGTGTTTTCGAAAATGTGTTGTAATGCTGCTATCAAAGAGCGCTGCTACTGCCACAACAGTCACAGGGTACCACCAAAACAAATGCCCGGGGAGTTGTTTTCGAGCAGGGAAATGCACGTTAATTGATTTTTTTCGAAATTGACAAAAGCAAAAAGAACCAACAAAGTGTCAAACGTGTTATTATTATTATTATAGCGCATGAATGATGTTACCATATCAGTCAAGTGATAAGTTCGAGTTTATGGAACGAAAACGGACGCCGACGAAGCTCTAACCTTCTCCGTCGAACGCTGTAGGAGTCAGACCACAGTTGAAAATTGCATTGGTGGCCATGTTAACGTTTTGTTAGATTATAAGAAAACGTGACCACTAAAAATTCTGAAACTTTTTCACAGCAACTGCCATCATCTCATTGACATGCTGACCAAGTTTTATCAAAATCACATACCTCCAGCTCTTTTTAAACGCCCCGACGTGCGATGCCCATCAATTTTGACAAAAATAGCCTTGTATTCATGCGCCCACGTGGCCCATAGCAGAAAAATTCCCATAAATCCCTCCGCCTTTTAAACTCTCAAAAAAATGCACCATTTCACAGCCAATAGCTTCTACAAACAAACCTGTGAATATGCCTGCTCAATTGCACTTATGTCACATCATATGAATTCTTTAAATTCACATATCGCAATTTAATACGCCCTACAATAAACAGGAAGGTCAACTGTGGTCTTACCCCAAATAGGGAATTTTTTTGTTTCAGAAAGTGTCAAATTTTATATCAAGTTGCGGCACAGTGTATATGTAGACACACTGTGGAACACTCCTACTTGTCAAGTCATTATTATTTGTTTGACAGCCAAGTCTAAACAATGCTTTGTCCGTATTATTAGCTGAAAACCAGTCACATAATTTAATTATAGGTCGATTTTGACACTTGATAAATCATAGATCATGTACACTAGATTTACATAGCACTGCGAACCAATGAAGCCTGCTTACTGTCCCTTTGAATATACTAATGAGTTTATTTTTAAATTAGTATTCATATAATTGCTTGATTTTAAACCAAACGTGGCATAACTTTGTAAGAAAATTGGACATTTTTCACATTTAACAGGATTTAGGGTAAATTCCAATGATTCAGGTTTGTCCAATTTTATTGTTTATGTGACTGCTTTCATACTTCTAGTTGATAAGATACAAGGCGAACGGCTTGATTTCGATACGCCACCATAAAATGGTATCACATGACCAGATGCCAGTCGCGGCCAGATTTGAAAATGCTATTTTACGCAGTGCTTCCAGTGGGTGTGACACAACCAAAATACAACTATTCTGTCCAAATTTGTTACACAATGTTGCTAACGCACTGGGCCACAAGACAAATATCACCAATGATCGCTCTAGTCCAAAATGGTTACCTGTTCCGTCACATACTTATGTCATACCACCTAATTTTCGCAAACTTTCCACTTTGGCATCCGATCTGTATCATGATGTTCGTGATTGCTACTGCTGTCTGCCTTTTCCAAGCAAACTGTTCACTTTTCCTATCAACCTGTGCCTATGGGAATGATTATATCTTATGTTAACCACTTCAGAGTTATGGTTAGCTAGGGATGGGGTTAGCTAGAGATGGGGTTAGCCAGGCATGTGGTTAGCTAAAGATGGGGTTAGCTACGGTTAGGGTTGCAAAGTACTGCACACAACATGAAATTGGTATTGATATGTGGTGAATAGACATTTTGGAAAGGCAACAGTTATTGTTGATATTAAAAATTGCTTATTGTACACTTTTAGCTTACCACAAGTTCTATAATGCTATTTTAGCATATGAAAAATAAAAATAAATTGTATTTATTAGCAATGAAATATCATATTAAACATCAACTTGCGCAATATATCAGCTCGTGCACATCAAACGTTATAGTACAAAACTAAAATGTACATTTATTTGACATGTTTTATATTTAGTAGATCGATTATAAGACACCTCCTAAGGGAGACTGTTAAACAGTTTAAATAGTAGCGGCGTTTAACCAGTATTGATCTTGTTCACTAGATGGAATCTATAACATATATATAATAATATAATATTATCCAGTCTGACACCGACAATTGTCTAAGTCAAACACACACAAAATGGGACAGGTTAGCAACCGTTTTTATTTATTTATTTATTTTCCAAAATATGAGCTCTAATTATATTATCATAATTGCAAATTATAAAAATTATAAGAAATTTGTTATAACAAACTAATAATTTCATCCAAATTACGTGTAATATCCACAATTAAGCTAATAAAAACGACCAAAACATAAGCATATCAACATTTTATAACCGTGTTTGTGACCCCGACTTCCGTCTATTTGGAGTCAGACCACAGTTGAAAATTGCATTGGTGGCCATGTTAACGTTTTGTTAGATTATAAGAAAACGTGACCACTAAAAATTCTGAAACTTTTTCACAGCAACTGCCATCATCTCATTGACATGCTGACCAAGTTTTATCAAAATCACATACCTCCAGCTCTTTTAAAACGCCCCGACGTGCGATGCCCATCAATTTTGACAAAAATAGCCTTGTATTCATGCGCCCACGTGGCCCATAGCAGAAAAATTCCCATAAATCCCTCCGCCTTTTAAACTCTCAAAAAAATGCACCATTTCACAGCCAATAGCTTCTACAAACAAACCTGTGAATATGCCTGCTCAATTGCACTTATGTCACATCATATGAATTCTTTAAATTCACATATCGCAATTTAATACGCCCTACATTCGGGTCAACTGTGGTCTTACCCCTGTAAACAGACTGGTTCGCAACTTCCGGCGATCACTAATATGACCCGATTTTCGCGCATGCGCGAAGCTTGCGAACCTCCTCTGACCTTGGCTCTACACGGACTTGTTCTGTGTCTACTCCTGATTTGGCACCAAAATTCCCAGAATGAGTCATAATATTACTACTCCGACCTTGACAAATGGTTATTTTGTACGGTTATGCGTCTGACCACACGCATGTCGCATATTACCGTGGGTATTTCCGTTGTTAAACCCGATGCACATCCAAGTATTCTTCAAAACACGACATTCACTTTAATCATATCGAATGCAGACATTGTTTATTTATATAACAACGACTAAAGCGTAGAAAGAAAGAAATACGCTTCGGTCCGTAACAACAAATTATGTGATTAACTGCGAACTATATAAAACGTTTGCTAGGGTGACGGCTCAAATTTCTGACTTTTGTTAATGTAACTCGGTTTACGTTAGATGCTAACTGCGCAAGATTCTTCGCGTCCGGACTGTTCTGATCAGGAAATAAATAGGCCTATGCCGAAATGGTCTTCGTGCGAAGTGGAGAATCGATTCCAACCTCTGGTAAAAAAAACAGACAGCAATAAGATATGTCTCGGTGGGAAAGGTCATTCGTATTCTTAAAAGCAGTAACAAAGTGTGAATAACAGTATCTAGGTAGAATGTTGAACACAAAATGTCTACTACAACCTCTGTACAGTACTTGGAGGGATATAACGCAAGGTTTGGGGGTATAACAGCTACCGAGCTATACGGCTCGAAAATAAGTCTTTCGAGATAGCCATATGAATGAATGCATATAATGAATGAATGAATGAATGTATTTATTTATTTATCAATTAATTATTTTATTTATTTATTTATTATTATAAATGTTAATAATCAATAGGTCAATAGGTACATTTATATGCAAGTAGCCAATAACGAAATAATTAACATATTGTAAATTACACAAAGAGACATGTTATACATATATCAACATCTAAACGTTCATAATGTATTTTTTTAACAAATGAAAATTAATAAGTAATACAAATATATATAGTAGATATTTACGCTTTTAGAAAAGTAGTTGACACGACGTTGTTGTATTGACCAGGGAGACTCTCAATAAGACCAAGAAATCGCTATCGTGAGAGCCACCCGTAAACATTACAAAGCTAGATTAATTAATAGTTCATTAATTATTCATTAAAGGTGTTAAAAACAAAAAATTAAATTCATATTCATAAATACAATGTCAAAAGAGAGAGAGAGGGGAAAATGAAGAAAGGATGGTTTGCACGTACGAATATAAAATAGACACCACAGGGCAATTGATGCAACAATAAAACATATACGTATTATATTATATATATATATATACATATATATATATATATATATATATATATATATATATATATATATATATATATATATATATATATATATATATATATATATATATATATATATGTATATATATATATATATATGTATATATATATATATATATATATATATATATATATATATATAATTATATATATATATATATATTTATATATATATATATATTTATATATATATATATATATATATATATATATATTTATATATATATATATTTATATATATATATATTTATATATATACATATATATATATATACATATATATATATATACATATATATATATATATATATATATATATATATATATATATATATATATATATATATATATATATATATATATATATATATATATATATATATATATATATATATATTGCCATCAAGTTGGGCCTTCAATTCTTCAATCGGGCCCGCATCTGTGTCGTTCTGTGCGGGAGACGATCGAGGCAATATCTGTCTACGGCGTGTTCTATATGATTGCCATTATGTACATTGAAACGCGTGCTATTGTATTTCTACTCTCACTTAATTGAGAAACCGAACTGTTTATGTCATAGCGGGAATACTGCCAGGTGACACGCTCGCATCGTATTTCTTTGTTGTAATAATTCGCTGTGGTTTTACGAGAAGAATGCTCAGAGGACAGGAAAAGTAATCAATATATTCTTAGAACAGCAAAAGCTTAAGGAAGGTCGTGTACAAAATCGGGAACAGACAAGCCAGATGCGTCTGCAGAAATGTGTCCAGGGAGGAGCAGTCCATGGAGGAGGCCATTAAACAAGTGTGTCTAAACAGAATGCCAACCAAGAAGTTAATGAAGAGGAGGCTTCTAAAAAGAAACTAGTTCGTTTTAAGTAAGTCAACTATGTATTATTTTCGCGACTTCAGTAGATAAATTGATATGACGTAGAACACCATTGCAGCCATTAATGAATTATTCTTAAATTCATAATTTACATTATATATTATCATGATTCATTATAATTTAACTATTCCTATTTTCAGGCATGTGTTCATTGCAGAGCAACAGGACGACTTGGCTGAATACATATTGTTCATGGAAATTCGTCTCTTCGGTGTGACAGTCATGGTTCTTCTACGGCTAGCTTTTGAGTTCGCCACAAAGAATCGTGTAGAACACTGATTTAGCCCGGATACACAGATGGCAGGAGAAGACTGGGTTTGTGGATTCTTCAGGCGTCACCCACGACTTTCGTTACGAAAGCCTGAAACAACGTCAGCAGCTAGAGCCTCAGGGTTTAACAAAGCAACCGTAACAAATTTTTTTTGGACTGTTGGATTCTCTATATAAGAAACACCACTTTCCACCGAGTCGTGTTTTTAACGTGGACGAAACTGGTATAACCACTGTGCCAAACAAAGTGTCAAGGGTAATTTCTTTGAAAGGATAGAGAGATATGTTTCAGTGCAACAGGGCGCTACATTCCACCTTTGCTTGTTTTTCCTCGAAGAAGGTAAATCCAATGTTTGAGGTAGGAGTACCTCCAGAAACCGTTATCGCACGCCATTGCTCAGGATGGCTGCAAGCAGAAATATTTGCGCCAACCTGGTTCAATAACTTTCTGCGCCACACTAAGCCCACTGCTGAAGATCCTGTGTTACTGATTTTGAACGGACATTCGACCCACGTGAAAAACATGACCCTTATTGAAATGGTCCGTGCAAACAATGCATGTTTTGGTCATACCACCTCACACATAACATAGAGTTCAACCTCTTGATGTGACCTTCGTGGTATCACTGAGCACATGAACTATGAACAAAAAGTTTATACTTGGCTGAGGAACCATCCAGGAAAAGTTGTGACAATACATCAACTGGGTGCTTTGTTTGGCGTACATCAAAGCTGCAACCTCAGCTACGGCCATAAATGGTTTCAAACATACTGGCATCTGCCCCTTCAACCCGCACATATTTCCAAATCACATGTTCGCAGCTGCTGAACCTACAGACAGACCTGCACCATCCGATGGCATGTATGAGGCCAATCTTATCCAAGATCCTGGGCCGGTTGAATAAACTGAACATTCAGGGCCACTCATCCAGAGCCAAGCACCAGGCATCACCAACAGTCAGGATCCTATACCAGGTCCATCAACCTCAGATGACCCAATATAAGGTCCATCAACGTAAGATGACCCAATGTCAGGTCCATCAACCTCAGATGACCCAATGATAGGTCCTTCAACATCAGATTACCCACACCTAGGATCATCTGAACAGATTCCTGCTTCAGAGCAAACAGTTGTAACACCTGCCCGAGAAAAGGGTACTTCAGGATATGTGTCACCAGCAGACAATGTGAATGGTTAAACAAAATAAACCTAGAAATAAAAGCGCAAGAAGGACAGTCGTTTTGACTGTTATTCCTTACCTAAAGGAATTGAAAGGAGACAAAGCAAATGCGGCAGAAAAAGGAAGATGTCGGCAAAGGCACAGTTGTTCAATGGCAATACTGGTGATTCTGTCCAATCGTCTTACAAAAAGCAAAACGAAACGGAATACTAGTGTAGAGTGTAGAGCATAAGACATCCGTATGGTGTGGGTCAAGTGTAAACCAAGGAAAGGGGAAGGAACAACTGAAAGATAGTGATGAGGAAGCGATGTGCATTTATTGTTTACGCCTTTTTCAGAATCGTACTACAGAGAGAAATGGATAAAGTGCGACACTTGCGAAAAATGGGCACATGGGGAATGTTCAGGAACTGATGACGTTACTGACTACTTGTGAACTATGTATGGAGTAAATACATTTTCAGTGTATTGTATTCGCTGAAAGAAACAATATCCCTGGCATGGAAGTGGTTTAGTGGTACTGAACTGTTTCTATTATTGAGTTCAAGGTAATTTCACTTTGCCCCTGTGGTGAAGTTCACTTTGCCCCGTAGTCTTGGGGCAATGTGGAATTTCCGCATTTTTTGTATCGTCAAAAAAGTCAAATAAATATTTCGTTTACATGAACTTACTGGGTTTGTGCATCTGTAAATAGTTGGTATTATATTACGTAACAATCATCACATAATGGATCTACTTGGAATTAGACCTCCGTGGCACAATACATTTTGACGTTCCACGTTGTCCTGGGCTCCCCCAATTGTGTGGCAGGGGTCTCAACACACCATCTCCAACGTGTTTTGGCGTCAACTCCTCACCTCCCACCAATGTTTAGAGTCCAACTCCCACTAATCTCACTTCCCACTTCCCACCATTTTTAAGGACCAACCTCCCACCTTTGTCCTGCCCACCTCCTACTTCCTGCCACACACCCCTGATGGCGCCACCTCGCGTAGTCTGAATAGCGGATAGAAAGCTTTTAGAACAAACTCCCGACCAATGGCGCCACATAGTGAATGTAATGTAAGTCACGATTTCACCACTGCCACAACACATCGTCATTTCACGTACTAAACTCCTAATTGTTGTCAATAAATCTCTCAATTTCGATTGCATACAATTGTGTAGAGTGTTTGCGTTGAAAATGTGCATAGGAACAAAATAATGTTCGTTTTTGTGTTTGAAGGTATGTTACGCATACCCACATGCGCAGTTGCAATGACGTAAGTCAAGAAACAAGTCGTAAACAACAATCGCGATGCCCAGCCAGCGAGGCGGGTTTTACCACTTCACATTGTCCATTTTGAATTAACAATCAAGATGTGGCAATTGTGATATGCTGAGTGATGCCACTGTCGGGGAGTTTGTCTTTAGAATGTGTCAACTATAAAACCAGCATATGCGTCTGGGGCGTCTGGGGCGTCACGGGTTGTGATCGCAGAGCCTACAGGGTATTGTGGTTAATCTCGCTTATCCGACTGTTGTTTCCCTTCGTGAATTCGCCGAAAAGAGAGTCTGGCCGCAGAGGCGTGGTCTCACTGTCACCACTCCATTTTGTGTAGGCGTTCCCGTGAAGCGCCAGCAGCCAATAAGCTTCATTATTGTTATTCTACACTAAACAGTGTTTTGCCTAATTTAACTTATCAATCTGGCAGTTGTGCCAATATAATGAAAGTTTAAAGTTTATTCGAATTGCATCGTATAAACTTATAAAAGTTCACTCTTATTTTATGAATTAGCCAAATGCCCGGATGACATTGTAATTAGCTAATTATGTATGCACCCAGAATCTGGATGCATAGTATTGCATACATAAGTTCAGTCGCAATGAAAAGTACACATTACATCCAGCCGAAGATGTGTGCGACAAACAGTGGCGCCACAGCGCGGTGCCTGGATAATCGAGGGCAGGCAAGCTTGTGATCTACTTTTTGTTTTATTAATAATCGTTGACATTGTCATCATGTCGATTCCTAAAATAGACGCGTGCTTAAAAGCATACACACACTTATTTCGTCCAGATTTGCTGAGGTATTGTGATTGGAGTGTTTTGCACTGATTGTCAGTGATAACCTTTGGTAGAATTTTAAGGTTTTAATTTTAAAAGTTAAATGCGTCTATTATCGCCCAGTGTCCCACGACAGCTGATTTTTGGCCGCTGATTGTTTTGATCGCTACTTCACTCACCATGTCGGGTGCACCTTTTAGTGATTTTTAATGATTCGACAAATTAAATATCAGTATACCTGTTGTCAGGTTTTGTCATAGTTAGCATACATAATACGAAGTGGCTAGCGCTCCGAAACCGTCCCGTGGCGCAAGCACAAGCCATAACTGTTCAGCTATTGGTCCAGCACTCTTACTGCTTTGTATGTGCAGTAAGCGTGTGTGCGTATTCCCGGCAGCATGATAATGTGCGCATCAATTAATAAACCAGGTGCTAAACATATTCTTCGACCTTTCGAAGACCGAGGGCAAGGCATAGACCTATTTTCCAGCTACGTGAGAAGTGTGGCAGTTAGTGCTGCAATATATTTGTGCCTGTTATACAACAGCTAGCCGTGCTGATATCCACTCGACTTTCACAAGCGTATGTTTAACATAGAATTCTTAGAACGAGGCTTCCGTGCATTATCTGGTTGGATATATCACGGTAATAAGACTACCTGATTTGTCCAGAGCATTTTACCATGATATATCATACCAGATAACACCGGCAGTGAGGGAACTTTAGCTGTTGTTATTTCTTATAGGCAGGTTCTAATTACGCATGCTCACATGAAGTGCCAAACCAATAGCCGTTTTGCACTACGTCTGGGTTCGGACCTGTAGCAACAGCCTACATAATAAGGAGATGTTAAATCATAAACAACATTACAATTTACATGAAGGCACAACAGGTTTTATCGATTTCATTTATTGCAGTATTACTAGGACAACTAGCTTGGCATATTATTCTCATATCATCATGTGAATTTACAAGATTCATGATCTCAAGTTCTCTTACAAATAATGACAACAGCAAAACACATTTCTGTTAGACTTAGAATATGTCACTGGTGTGTGAGGCATGACAAGGACACTTTCAAAGGACTCCGGTTCCACACACCAAACATTATATTTTATACTGTCTACGGAGTGTGAGGTGTGACAGTTTCCACAAACCAAACCAAACAATCTAAACTTTAGCATTAAATTATATGCACCCATATATTTAATTATTGCATAAACACATGCCCACAAACCACCACAAACTCTTGTGTTAGTCCACAACTAGGCTGTTTGTAGTGTAATTACTTTAGACTGGCTCAGAGTAGAACTGTATTTTAATAGAGAGTATGTTGAATGATGTGAAAATCTGAAATGTTGATGATTTTGTGCAGCTGTTGAAGGTATAGATAGGTAAAGTAATTAAAGGACAGGGTTTGTTCAGTTATAAACCAATGATAAAATGATGACTTAAATTAAGGACAGTTGCAATGACCGGTAATAAGGATTGTTGAATCACATAATGAAACATTTCAAAGAAAGAATATGATAATAAGTAGTAAATTCCTGTACTGACATATTTTCAAATAAATGTCCTTAATGTGAGCACATTAATAGCCTGATGTACGCATTGTTTGCAGAGGAATGGTTGCCTTTATCACAGGAGGCGGATCTGGAATTGGATTCACAATTGCAGAGATCTTGATGAGGTATATGGTCGTATTTCTTAATGTCATTCTGTATTGCTGAATTATAGTCTCATTGTAAAGTAGCATACAAGAAGTGTTTAGACATCTATGCAACCAGAAAGAACAAGCTACTACAGGTAAAACTGCTACCTGTGTGCATATCCAACTTATTTTATCACTCTAAAGGAGTGTTGGGAATATTCACACAGACACTTTATCACATATCTAACATCAGAACAAGATCGCTTTACTTTAAAAGGTGGCTGTTGCATTTAACTGACATGAGCTTCTGGAAAACTGCATCGCTCAAACAACATCGATCTGGGCGATAGATCTTGCTGGCAATTAAAATTACAATTAACTCATAAGTTTCCCAATTAAATTAACCTCACATAATTCCAGTCGGATGTAGAAGTTTAATATATTCATTGGAATGAAACAGAAAAACAATGTCACTGTCAGGGCTGGGTCCAATTACACAAAATTATATCAATTACAATTACATTAAAAAAAATTATTACAATTACATTCATAATTTTCCCAATCAATTACAATTACACTGTTTCAATTACAATTACATTATGCGGAACCAAATATATTCAGCATTTGTTAATTATGTATTTTTGCGCGTTTTGCTGAATTTCAATATTTTGTACACAATTGATAAACAAATATAACGGTAATGTTTGTACATTTTGTTGAATTGTGACTTTGAATTATACTAACTAAAAAGATAGCCGTTTAAAACATATTTTTATTATATAAAAATACAATGCAATATCCAGACATAATCCTACAGGACATATTCCAATGCAGACATTTATCCGTGCGCATTTCTTAAATTTTTCTTTGGAAAATACTAATAATAGGGTTTGATGTGTTTACTTTGAGGTTGTAGCTCCTGCTCTAAGCTGACATTCTTAATTGGTCTGCCCTTTGCTTTGTGTGAGTTGGGAATGGGAAGAGAGGCCATATAAACAGTCCTTGCCACCTGACCTGTCTCTAACCCACCACAACACAAGGGGTATAATTGGCTTGCTAACTCTGCAATGTTTCACTGAATGTCTGTGCATTGTTTATTGCTTCCTGGCTGTTACCAACTTACTGAAAAGGCTAATTGCTAAGGCTACCCACCACTAGCACCACTGACCAGTACCCACCAGACAGTGAATACTGAGACTTAAATGTAAATATATAAGCAGGTGTTATTATTAGTCTTGATTTTCAACTCATGTGAGACTTAAATTATATTTTTATTGACAATTCGTTCAGATAGTTTGTGATATGAAACGTACTGTAATTGATTGTAATTGAAATAAAATTTCAATTATACAAAATATAACAATTACAATTACAGCAACATTTTGAAACCATAATCAATTACAATTACACGATTTTGCTGTAATCAATTGCAATTACATAATTGGACCCAGCCCTGGTCACTGTAACATAACACAGTCTTATCATCCCATAGTAGACCCATACTGCTCGGCTGCTGCTTGGTGGACTGTTAATTATTGGCTCAAGTATAGGATGTTTTGCACACTTTTGGTCAATAGTGTGCAAGCTATCTACCAACTGAGAAAAACTCAGAAAAGTTGGTATAAGCCCCTGGATTTTGTTCAAACATTACCCAGCATGGCAGGCTGTGAGCTAGGGTTGGGAAACAACAATGATTGGTTGGTTGGTTGGTTGGTTGGTTGGTTGGTTGGTTGGTTGGTTGGTTGGTTGGTTGGTTGGTTGGTTGGTTGGTTGGTTGGTTGGTTGGTTGGTTGGTTGGTTGGTTGGTTGGTTGGTTGGTTGGTTGGTTGGTTGGTTGGTTGGTTGGTTGGTTGGTTGGTTGGTTGGTTGGTTGGTTGGTTGGTTGGTTGGTTGGTTGGTTGGTTGGTTGGTTGGTTGTTAAAGACAGTCTGTTTAGTGCTGGAAGCCTGGAACCCTTATCCTGCTTCAGTGAATGAATGAATAGCCTTGTGTGGAAATGATAGATGGCTGGTGGACCTGGCTTCAAATGACCAATTAGCCATGCAGCAGTCACACTGTCTCCTGCTAATATTACTAGAGTTCAATTACTCATGATTCAGATACTAAACCATTTTATCACCACAAAAAAGGTTCCAAATTTGAAATGTTAACAAGTCATGTTATGTAAAAATACAGAATTTTTTGGTCTGATTATTTTCAATGAAATTGAAATTTGGTGTGATTGAAATGTTCAGTTGTAATAGCAAAGTAATAGCTCAATTACTATTACTTTGCTTTCTATTACATTGCATTCTGTTCCATCCATTACTATTACTTGAACAATTGTAATTGTTACTATTACATATTACTATTACCCCAGGCCTGCTTCCAACGGTTATAAATCAAAGACCACTTGGCAACTCCATTGACTCAATGAAATGCATTATACATTTTTTTATTAAATATCTTACAATTTTCAGGTACTATACTGTTTATATTGATTGTTATTTAAAATCCAAACAAAACTTTCCATCTTTTTGTTTCTTTTGCAGAGCTTTACAAAAATGAACGACCCTCTGACAAATAACATATACACATGAAAACAGTTTAGGTAACAAATCTACAATTTGTAGCAATATTAGAAACTTTGATTTTGCTATGTTGTGACTGAGCAATTGTGATTTCAGACATGAATGTGACACAGTGATTGCTAGTCGCAACTTCGCACGGTTGAGGGCTGCTTCTGAACAGCTCGAGTCGGCAACGGGCAGGAAATGTCTGCCGATAGAGATGGATGTGAGAAGTGTACGTACTGGACAAGGCAGACAGTTGGAACACTTCTGAAAACTTTCAGTATTCATCTACTCATCACTCGTCATTCTTATGGAGCTTCTTTAAAAGACATTAAACATTTAGCATTATTTAGCATTAAATATGGTGTGATATCATGGTATGAAAGCAACCTAGGAAGTCTGCTTGAAATTTTTTAATGTTATGGTCAGTGCATTGGTCAATAAGTAATATTGTAACAGTCCGTGTACTGCGTTATAAATCACGGTCCAGTGTACTGTGTTTTTTATCTAAGTTACTTAGGGCTCTAACATGTAATCATCAATAATTCTTTAAATATATTTTAGAAAAACATATGACTGTAAATGTCAATTTAAAGCACTTTGCTCATTGATAGTACTTGATTTGGCAGTGCAATGGATCCAAGTGTTGTTTTTTCACCTCTGCCAGCCGGATGACGTCACTAATGCTGTGGAAATGGCCATGGACCAGTTCAAGCGTGTCAACATACTCGTTAACAGTAGGTGTGGTTTAATTGTGGACACAATCGGCATAGAAGTTTTAAAGGTACAAATTCAGATCGTTTCTATTGTAAAATGATTTTATTTATTGTAGACTATGTCTGTTCTTATAGCTGAATCACCCAAATGTGGTTTATGGAAGTTTTTGTAATTTGATGATTCAAACGGGGGCAGTCTAATAGGTGGACCAGGTTTAGCCATTTTGTTCTTATTTCAGTTATTTATTACTCCTAGTTGTGCCGCCGGTATGCAAATAAACTTGCAATATCTTATTATTGTAGCTAGACAGCTCCTCCGATTGCTCTCTATATTAACCATCACATATTTTGTCAGTTACAAGATCTGTAATATTGAACAGTTTAGCGGAACGTTTGTGACCAAAGATAATGCAGTGAGTGTTCATCTTGTACTGGTTGCTTGCAAATAGTCAATTACCCGAATATACAGTCTCATATTTCGTCAAGGCGTAGCCAATTCCTGGTGACTCACGTGATCGGCTTCCTCCAGTCATCTCGATCCTGCAACGCCTTTCTCGGTTCAGCCAGTGATACCCTAGTTGAATCCTTTATTTTGTACATCCACCTTATGCTGGGGCTTCCCTTCTTCCACGTTCCTTCTTCCCATTCCCAACAGACCCAACATGATTGTATTTACCAGGCTTTGTGCCACATTTTTCTCCAGAATCCTCACGTTCACAGCAGTTGGGTTCTTTACTTCCTGTGGAACTGATTCTTTTCTTCTCTTTCAATAATATACAGTAACAAACATAGGTGTCAAAATATCCGCTTTCGGATGGAAAACACCATATTTTTCCCTTTCCTGCTTTTTGGACAAAATCTCCTGCGTTTTTGTAATTAAAATTAATTATATTTGTTGCACACAAAGCCTTCTTGGTTCATTAGTCTGTTAAAAAATGACGAAAAATTGCACACAAAAAATTGCCAAGTAAAGGCGAGCGTTTCCCGCTTTTCATAAACAATTTACCACTTTTCCATGACCAGATATTGACATCTATAAACAAATACTGATGGGTGCACGCTAATCCACAGGACACACTGAGGAATTACACAACTGGTATTAACTAGTGTGTATGAGATCATACTAACACAAGATTTCTGTTGTTTAGACGCTGCTGGCAACTTCCTGGCTCCGCTGGCTGCAATGTCATCGAATGCCTATCGCACCATACTCGATATAGACACGGTTGGCACTTTCAACACGAGTACAGCTGTGTACAAACAGTTTCTTAAGGTAGGTCACCCGTAATGATAGCAGTTTTGTGTCACTTTTATGGTGATGTTATTTTATTGATGTTTTCAAGTCTTGTGTTAATTTCCTGGTGCAAGTTGTGTGCCTACTTTGTTCATAAACATTGGCCAGGTTCTGTTACAGACAATCTTTATTACTATTACTACTATTAGCTTTTACTGTTTTTGTTACTATCACAGTGTAAATAGGGATTAGTGTAATAGTAATACTATCACATTACTCCTGATATATTACTGGGATATAATGTGCTATTTTAAAAAAGGCCTAAACAGACTTATATGTGTACATAACAATATTATATTAAAAAAGATATTGGCCTATCGCTAAAGTAGGGAAGAAGAAGGTGGATTTATGGGGAAGTTTTGTTAGGAGGGCTGATATGTACATGAAGGATGGGCTTCATCTAAGTGGAAAGGGGGCAGCAGTATTCGCGGACGAACTTTCAGCAGCAGTAGTGGCATGGGTACAATGACAAATATTTTTGGTAGTAAACATTGTTTAAACTAGAAGTGCAGGGGGGTTACCTAGATGTTAATTTACCAAAGCCCAAACATAAACAAAGAGGACAACACAAAAATAAAAAACGCTATAAAGGAAGTTAGTAAAGGGGAATGTATCATAATGGGAGATTTTAACCATGGACACATACAATGGAATTCTCTAGAGAGCACAGGGAGTGAGGACCAACAATTTCTATTTTTAATCCAGGATAGCTTTCTTACTCAGCACATGCTAGAACCAACCAGGGGAGAAAATGTATTAGATATAGTTTTGTCATCACAAAAAGAATTAGTGGACAATGTAAAAATACTTGAACCATTGGGTAATAGTGACCATAATCAAATACATTTTGACATCAATGTAAAATCAGAAAGTAAAAATAAGAAAACATACAAGAGAAACTTCCACAAAGGTAACTACAAAGATATGAGAAAATACTTAGCAAAGCTAGATTGGAATAACATGCTGATGAATAAGACCGCAATTGAATGTTGGAATATTCTAAAATATAAAATTGAGAGTATCATCGATAAATTTGTTCCCTTCCAAAAACAAGGAAAACGGTGTAGAAAGAAACACTTGTCAAAACAGGCTATTAGAAAAATAGTGTTAAAACAAACTATGTGGAGGGTTTATAGGCGTACCAGAAAGGAAGAAGACTATGCAAATTACAAAGAGGCACTTAATGCAGCTACAACTGAAATCAGACAATCTAAAAGAAGATATGAGCAAAAAATAGCATGTAACATAAAAAATGACAGCAAGAGTTTTTATGCATATGTCATGAGTAAACACAACGTAGCTAAGAAAATAAAGGCAATGAAGGATGATAAATCACCGGGAGTGGATGGGATTCCTCCAAAATTACTAATGGAAACAGTAGAACACAAATCAGTATACCACTTGCAAGAGTATTCAACTTGTCATTAAAAGAGGGAGTTGTTCCGTTTGAATGGAAAGAAGCAAACATCATACCATTATTTAAAAAGGGTTCGAGAAATAAGTCAGAAAATTACAGACCAGTGAGTTTAACGTCAGTGATTTGTAAATTATTAGAAAGGCTAATTAAAGACCATATGGTGGACTTCCTCGTTAAGCATAAATTATTAAATTCATCTCAACATGGATTCCTTAAAGCGAGGTCATGCTTAACAAATGTTATGTTTTTTGGAAGAAATCACTAAGTGGATAGACGTGGGATCGCCAGTAGATATTATCTACTTAGATTTTCAGAAAGCTTTTGACAAAGTGCCACATCAAAGATTACTACTTAAATTAAAAGCCCATGGTATCGGGGATAGCATAACCGACTGGATAGAACAATGGCTGACTGACAGAAGACAACGAGTTGTAGTGGATGGAGAAGTTTCAAATTGGAAATCGGTTTTGAGTGGGGTACCTCAAGGATAAGTATTAGGACCTATATTATTCTTAATATATATCAATGACTTGGACGACAGTATAACAAGTAACATACTGAAATTTGCAGATGACACAAAACTGTTTAGAAAGGTTAATACTGATGGTGATAAACAACATTTACAAAACGAGCTAGACAGATTAGTGAAATGGTCTGAGAAATGGCAGATGTTGTTCAATTTTGGGAAATGTAAATGCCTACATACAGGACATAGGAACTTGGATGTAAACTATAAAATGGGAGATACTGTTCTGGGTACTACTGTAAAAGAAAAGGACTTAGGAGTTACAATATGCGCTGATATGAAAGTTTCAGAGCAGTGTGGTATTGCAGCTTCAAAGGGTAATCAAATTCTTGGATTGATTAGAAGAAACATAACATACAAGGGAAAAAAGTTAATTATACCTCTTTATAAAGCAATAGTTAGACCTCATTTAGAATACTGTATACAAGCATGGAGACCATATCGTAAGAAGGATATAGATACACTTGAACGCATACAAAGGAGAGCAACTAAAATGATTCCAGAACTGAGAGACCTTAGTTATGAAGAACGCCTGAAGGAATGCGGTTTAACAACTCTAGAGACAAGGAGGTTAAGAGGAGATCAGATTGAAGTTTTTAAGATATTGAATGGGTATGAAAATATTGATAGAAATATGTTTTTCTCACTCAAGAAGGATAGCAGAACTAGAGGACATGAGGTAAAATTAGTAAAGGATCAATGTAGATTGGACATCAGGAAGCACTCGTTCTCACAGAGGACAATAAATAAATGGAACAAATTGTCTACAGATTGTGTAACTGCTAGCAGCGTGAATATGTTTAAAAACAAGGTTGACACATATCTCAGGAGGGCGGGTTATAAGTAGATGAACATTGTTGGACTCTCGATAAGCCAATGGCTTCCTTGTCCACTTGCCATCTGGGCCTTTGGCTTGGATGGCAAATCTTATTAAATCTTGTTAAATCTTGTTGACTCGTATGTCCTGTTATAGAAGGATGAACTCAAAACAATTGATGTTTGACCTTACAAAAAGCCGATGTCATTTTACCTCAGACTTGCCCTGCCTGCTACGTAAAACTTTGAATTGACCTGTGTGCAACTTCACATTTGGCAGATGGCACTTCAACCATTGTAACACAAAGTTGCCTGCATCGCTCGAAGTCAGCACCAGCTTGAACTGTGATAGGAATATAAACAGCATTTTTGGATAAAACTACATCGATGTATCATGATAAACAAAACAACTGGCAACTCCCCCAGTTTTTATATCATCCCTAATGACAAAGTTGTTGTGTGGTAGGACAATGGAGGCGTGATTGTGAACATCGGTGCGACCCTGGGCTATAGAGGGCAGGTGCTGCAAGCGCACAGCGGCACTGCCAAGGCCGCCGTCGGTAAGTATCTTAATGTAGGCCCTACACAGTGCTCAAATGTCAGAACGTACAACAAATGCAGTAGAACGTGTCAAGTAAACCCACCTACGATACTATTGTGAAATGGCCTTAATAGTGAGGTGGACTATATATATTAGGGTGGTATAAATCAAAAGCTACTAAAAAATAAAACTTCTTTATTTGATACTAGTGGAGAATGCCTTGATGAAAGCCTAGTCATTTACTGCTGCTGAGGTGGGAAATGTGACATTGTACCAGGCGCGAACATATAATGTGACAACGAAGATAGATAATAACATATTTTGCTGTGTTCTGGAAACACTGCTTGTCGTGGCATTATAGTCACGTGCTGTGCTGAACATATGTTGGTCTATGCAGCCCCATTGCTCTTTAGAACGAAACAAAAGTCATGGTTTTGGGGCTATGTACCTAAAACAGTTACAAAAACTAACCATGTGCAACTAAAATCAAGAATACCACGCCACTGGTTTACTCAGAATGTATTCTACAAGAGATTCTGGACATTTCTCTAGATATGTTAACCAGTGAGACCGATAAGCGCATGTGCAGTTCTATGAAAATCGGGTAACCTAAACTATTGTGACGTATTAAGAGAAGCCGTCATACACAGAACCATCACAAAGTCTAACCTAGACTATTGTGACGTATTAAGGGAAGCCGTCATACACAGAACCATCACAAAGTCTAACCTAGACTATTGTGACATATTAAGGGAAGCCGTCATACACAGAACCATCACAAAGTCTAACCTAGACTATTGTGACGTATTAAGGGAAGCCGTCATACACAGAACCATCACAAAGTCTAACCTAGACTATTGTGACGTATTAAGGGAAGCCGTCATACACAGAACCAACGCAAAGTCTCAACCAAATGTATTATTTTGCCAGAAAGAGGACTGGTTTAGTAAACAAAGGCCAAAATGTACATAAGTACATAAATTGAGTTTGGATGCAAACAGCATAGCTATATTGTATTGACAAACATAGGAATAGGTGTATACAAATATATTTTTATTTGGCGAGCGAATTTTATTAGACTTTGACACTCGTGATGTAGGGTTATCTAACAGTATGGCGCAGCCCATGAAATTAAGATACGTGTTCAACAAGGTTTTCCTAGTACTGTAAGCTGTTGGCGTAATATTCTTAATTATAGTTGCAAATGGTAATGTTTTAGTAACTCTTATAAGTGCATAGGCCCAAAACCGTGACTTTTGTTTCCCTTTAAATCATCTGAAGAGTAGTACCTGGACCATCGCAGGCAAACAGAGAAAGCAGCCTGCAGGACGACTTCGAAGATATGATGCCAACAGCCAGTTTCTCCTGTAGGAGGGCAGATATACCATTTGTGTGTCCAATCTTGGATATGATCGTATTCAAACACATGGCCCTGACCATGTCTTCCAAGGATTTGATTGATGTCATTACTGCTGTCGCCATCTCGTCACCTGTTCTTCTGCCCAAACAGACCACTCCTAACAGCTGATTTTCTTCTCCTTGGGGAACTAGGATAGGCAGCCGCTCTAAGTTCTCTTTTCCTGTTATTTGTGAAGAAATTTACCATCCCAATGGACATTCAGTTTAGCACTGGACTTAATAAATTTTTGTGTGTTTCTTTTTGACAGCTGTAGCCAGTAGTAAGATAGCCATTCGGTCGCTTATTTTTGTAGGTCCAATGCTGCAGCGAGATCAGGATTTAATACATTCAGGGAAATATCAGAAGTGGACGGTCCAGGCATAGCAATGTTATATTCTTCCATGCTGAATTTCCATTTGGAATCTTCTGAAGTTGACGAAATGAGAACTGTTGCATCACCATCTAGCCCGTGCCGCTCTTTCTCATTCATTTGATGGCGCTGTTCATCTTTAT
Organism: Lamellibrachia columna; assembly: GCA_963662155.1. Taxonomy (NCBI): domain Eukaryota; kingdom Metazoa; phylum Annelida; class Polychaeta; order Sabellida; family Siboglinidae; genus Lamellibrachia; species Lamellibrachia columna. The sequence continues at coordinate 20,917,972 of OY759266.1, forward strand.
AACGTTTTCTAGTAGTTTCCTCCTTTTTGACTAAAGGATTGCATAAAATCATCAAAAATAAAGATGGCTACCAGTCACATGACATGGGTCAAAGAGAAAACAAAGATGATTAAGTAACATGCCAAGGCCATGTGACAGTAGTCATACAAATTATGACTCATGACAATTTTTACTGAAATGTTTTGATTCATATGTGCAGTATCGTAGAAACACGCATAGGTTATGGGAGCTACTTTGGTAGCAGCCTCTAAATATAATTTTGTTGCATTGAAATTTGGCCAGGATACTTTTTTCTACAGATGTAACAAAATGAGAGGGTGTATGCGGTTGAGTCTAAAACAAAACTTAACTTTGACAAATTTTCTTTCTCTGTCGCTGCTGCGCCTAGGGTCTGGAATGAACTCCCCATCACCTTGAAAACATCTGAAACTATAGCTATCTTACAAAAAACTCAGGACATAATTATTCAAAATTGCATTTCCACCATAAATCTTCAGTTGTCCCTCGTTCTGATGATGAACTGTTCACGGTCATGCTTAATGATTCTGTTTTGTGGCGCCTCTGAGCTCAGGTTCCTGAGGATATTGGTGCCATAGAAGTGTATTATTATTATTAATATATTATATATATTCTTACATATACATGTTCATATTCTATTGGAAATTGCATTCTACTGGATATTATATCATATAAAATACATGCTATCATCTGATGGATGCATGTTAACGTTTTTACAGTGTTGTAAGTTGTAACTGCAACTAACTGTTATTGACGGTCTCCAGAAACCTTAGTTACCAATCCATTCGCCAGGCGGCGCCACCGTGCTGAGTCTCCGCAGTCAAACGTAAGAGTGGTAGTACAGTGTACTATAGGAATGATGTTGTTTTGTGTAGTATTAGCACTATGGGAGAAGTGATTATCTTACGCTTATATTCTGAAGTAGTTATTTGCACTGCACGTGTGTTAGTATTGCTTGCATTTGTGTTTAATGATGTGTATTTGATGTTGCCTCCTAGATGCCCTGACCAGGCACATGGCCGTGGAGTGGGGTCCTGACCACGTCAGGGTGGTGGGTGTATCGCCGGGCCCTATAGCAGAGACGGAGGGCAACACACGGCTAGGTTAGTCCAAGGCAGAATCATTGTAAGACGAGCTGCGATTCAGATTGTTATTTGAATCCTAAAATTGTTCAGTGTGTTATGTGAATAAATTTGTCTGTTTTTGACGGAAAAGACTACCAGTAGTGAAAAAGATATGTTTGCAATGCAATATAAGACTAACTCATATATTATCATATATATATATATTATATATATATATATATGTATATATATATATATATATTTATTCCCAGTGAAGTCGAGATGGCGTTGGAATGAACAGGTCTGCCAGGGGGTGAAGTGTGAATCACTTTGAAGTCCGTAGGACTGGGTATCGCGCTATATAAAAATGCACCTTTACCTTTTTTTTAAATATTCGAAGATTAAACAAGTTTATTGAGATTTAAGCAACGTCAAAATTAACTTGTGTTATACAATGGAGTACCATACGTATTATGAATATTATAAGATACCTTAATCTGTTCTGCTATATTGTATTTTAACATGCCTGACTGAGATTTATTTTAAATAATAACTAATCAACTGTTTTAATGTATTGAAGTAATGTTTGGTGGTTTTAGGCATAGTTAACTAGGGTTATCAATATGGAGAGTACAAAGAAAAATTATTGCATCAAGTCAAATTATACAAACACCAAGCCAACCTGTCCGGTATGTATGAACTTAACCGCTGAGAATAAATTACTCAAACGTGAACTACGAACAAACAATACATAATAATAAATTAATGACTGAATGTGGTTTAGTCATTACCCATTAAGCTCATATTTGACAAGTTGGAAAGGCAAAAATAAATAGTATATACCGGTATGTCGAAGGTGTTTTGTGATATGTACCATGCAGAAAAAATACAGTGGTATACCAGTAATACTGTGCAGCTAAATAAATTCTCTTCCTCACAGGGGGCGACTGCTTGATGGACCATCACATCCCCCTCGGCAGGGTAGGCACGAAGGTCGAGGTCGCCAACATCGTGTTGTTCGTGGCTAGTGAGGCCGGTTCGCTCATCTCTGGAGAGACTATCGTGGCGGATGGCGGTGCTTGGATGACGATGCCCAACGGAATGAAGGAGATCACTGACATGATGAAGAACAAGGGCTGCTGAGTGACATTGTCGTGATTTTGCAATGTCACGAAGGTCTTCCAGATCTTCTAATCAGCATGTGTGTGGAGTCTTAAAAGTCTTAAGTTCGATTTTGCATTTTCAAGGCCCTGAAAATGTCTTAAATTCGATATCACCAAACTAGTCAGTAGGCTATAGAACTGCGTATCGCTGAGCGATATGCTTCTTTAACCAAATGATCACCAAACAAATGCATGGCCCCTCGAGGGTGTTTGAACTTTGTTATTTTGTATTGAATTTGTTATGGTAAAGGTCTTGGTCGATGCATTGGTCTTAAAAAGGCCTTGAATCTGATTAGCCCGAAGCCACACACATCATGTGTAAAATTACTATTAAAGTTAATAATTATATATTGTAGTCAGCAGTATTTTCTGGGGACCATCTGCTGAGCATGGTGTTAATTTGATGGTTCTATCATCTACATGATTAAGCATGTGATGTAGCTAAACAGAAACGTATATAATATATAATCTGTGCAGTTTTCAGTATGACAACATATCAGTGTCTTTACTCCTGCTGTTGTTGCTGCTGCTGTCAGAAATGTTGGGACTTTGTCATGAAAGTGTTTGTCATGCTTGTTTAAGCCTGTCATTCAATGTTGTAGTGATTGTACATGTCATGCTTGTTTAAGCCTGTCATTCAATGTTGTAGTGATTGTACATAAAGGTATGTGTACTGTTCCATATTTCTCTAAATTTAATAAAAATCCATATGAAAACACAACATCCCTGCATGACTTAAACAAATCCATATTGTATACCAGAACTTGTACAACATGTAAGTCTGGAATATTACGTTTATCGTGTATATGCTATAATTGTGCAGTCATGACACCAGAGAAAGTGCCATCACGTATTAACAATGCTTAAATAATTATGTTGCTACAAGAAATAATGAGTAATATATTAAGACTGTATTTTCGACAATTGATCAGTTATGAAGATGAAATTAGGGTGATAGTGTCTCACTGCTGTAATGTTACAATGTTCAGTTACTAAAACTTAAACATCATGGTCAGATCTATTTTTCTTTGTAATGTTTGCTGGGAAGACAGCTGGGTAATTTTTAATGGGTGACCCCGTGGATAACAATGTTTGAATAATTATATTGCAGAAGCTAGTAATAACTACTATTATATTTTGCTACGATTAATAAATGATGAACATATTTTGTTGTTTGTTATTATATTGTTCTCCCGAATCGCATTACGTAGGCGTTGACGAATACGTCTCCGCTAGGTGGCCCCACTGTTAAGTTGTCTCGGTCGAGCGTTGTGCGAGGTAAGATCTCATGCAAAGCTTCAACTTACGTACATAGTATTAGGTATTACGTCTATGCATTAACTGAGCTAGGTCATGACTCAGATACTTCTATAGGGATGTCGTAATTATAAATAAACCCAATGCCATATATATAAATTGTGCTATGTACGCCTAAACATCAGAGGGGCTGTACCGATGTAGGCTATGAATACTAGACAGGCGTCTACTGGTTTGGTAGCCGTCTTGCTTTCGCTTGCCGTCACCCGTGTCGGATTTGTTTGGGCGATAATAAGGGCGGGAGCTAACTTTCGTTGGTACAATAAATGTTCGCCGCAGCATCGAAACTTGCGCTAATACGGGGATGCGTTATCCGATGATGTTCGTGGTTCTAGACATGGCTGGCATTCCTACGATACAAGGCAGCGTGTGGGGCGAGAGAAAGTAAACATGGAGAGTATGTCTGTGTTGCTGGGCTGTGCAAGTAGGCTTTCCCTCGTATTTCGGGAAGCACCGCTATATTTCTGGGGGGGGGGGGGGGGCGTAGATGTTTTCTCTGTGGAAACATTTTACTTTTTCAAATAGAAAATTAATTGAAGTGGCAGCCGAACAATTAGAATAACAGGTTATTGGTGTCTTCATTTGATCACACATATGACTCACATTATTCTAGCCTCTCCTCCCCACTTGCTGAAATTTGACAGGTGCGTCCCTAAACGCACAGGGGGAGCGGGGGCGGGACATGTCGGCAAATTTAGAGCGTGTGTATATGTAATTACGCATAGGACTGGGAATTCGTCTTTTTTCGCATCCGTTTAAGAGAACGAAAACAAGCTAAGAGTATGTTTCACTTATATTTACATAACCGGTCACTTTAATACGTTCGCATCATACAACATACAACGACTTCATTGTCAGGTTTAAACTGAAATGATTTATTCGTTGGATTCCAAGTGCTTTTAATTGAAAGCTCTGTTGTACAAATTATACATAACAAAATCCTCCGAGTTCTCGTATAACAACAGGGTATATTATTATCACTATCATATTGTTGCTATTTTCGATACAAAACATGTAGGAAAATATTAAAATCGGCTTATTGTGTGCAATATGAAAAGCCTACGAAACTACTCCCTAAAGGGGCGTTGTTGTCAATGACCGGTTTCTCGTGTGAGTTCGCGAGAGTTCGTTGCTAGTGAAAGTTCGTCGTTCGGTTTTTGTGAAGTTACTCGAACCGTGCGCAATACTCGTCGTTCGGACACTGCCTGGTGTCAGATGATCGGTGACGGTCGCGGCTAGGTGGTGGCCAGCGCGACTCGGCAGCAGCGTACGAAGGAGCACGCTGGGTTGACAGCCGCTGACCGACCGGGTCCCGGCTGCAGCCGAGCGTGCGACAGTCGTCTCCGGAGGCGAGAGTTTCGCGGTGGCAAGATGGGAGCGATGATCGGGCGCGAAATTAGAGTCGGCGGCTGTGGTGGTTGCCACAGTGCGGCGTGTGAACAGTTGTCGTCGGCGGCGTCAGGCCGCGCGTGAAGCCATGACGACGACGACGACGATGGTGGTGACGATCGGTGCATTTAGAAGCACTTGCGGTGGACAATGGACGGGCCGGACTCGTCGTACTCCTGCTTGCTGATCCACATCTGCTGGAAGGTGGACAGGGAGGCGAGGATGGAGCCGCCGATCCATACGGAGTACTTGCGCTCTGGTGGTGCGATGATCTTGATCTTCATCGTGCTCGGGGCCAGAGCTGTGATCTCCTTCTGCATGCGGTCGGCGATACCTGGGTACATGGTGGTGCCACCGGACAGAACGGTGTTGGCGTACAGGTCTTTCCTGATGTCGACGTCGCACTTCATGATGCTGTTGTACGTCGTCTCGTGGATACCGGCGGATTCCATACCCAGGAAGCTCGGCTGGAACAGGGCCTCTGGGCAACGGAAGCGCTCGTTGCCGATGGTGATGACCTGGCCATCGGGAAGCTCGTAGCTCTTCTCGAGGGACGATGAGGAGGCGGCGGTGGCCATCTCCTGCTCGAAGTCGAGGGCGACGTAGCACAGCTTCTCCTTGATGTCGCGAACGATTTCTCGCTCGGCTGTCGTCGTGAAGCTGTAGCCGCGCTCGGTGAGGATCTTCATCAGGTAGTCGGTGAGATCACGTCCAGCCAGGTCGAGACGCAGGATGGCGTGGGGCAGGGCGTAACCCTCGTAGATGGGCACGGTGTGGGTGACACCATCTCCGGAGTCGAGCACGATACCCGTCGTACGACCGGACGCGTACAGCGACAGCACGGCCTGGATGGCGACGTACATGGCTGGTGCGTTGAAGGTCTCGAACATGATCTGTGTCATCTTCTCCCTGTTGGCTTTCGGGTTGAGGGGAGCCTCGGTCAGCAGGACGGGGTGCTCCTCGGGGGCAACTCGGAGCTCGTTGTAGAAGGTGTGATGCCAGATCTTCTCCATGTCGTCCCAGTTTGTGACGATACCGTGCTCGATGGGGTACTTCAGGGTGAGGATACCCCTCTTGCTCTGGGCCTCGTCACCGACATAGCTGTCCTTCTGTCCCATGCCGACCATGACACCCTGTAAACAAAAGACACACCACATAAGAAATCACGTACACAGTTTTTGAGCCAAACAAACGAACATTACACGTACAGGCGGACTATGTGGTTATTTACTTGTAACATAATTTAACGAATCCTATTTTCTAGCATTACTGCGAGTATGTCTACGTTTCACCGCTAAACATATGTGACGGGTAATTGGGTACAAAAACAGATGTCGTAAAATATAACGAAAGTTTAAAATTGGCCTGTCAAAAGGGTGTCTAATTAACGCGACAACAGCTGGAGGTGACGACATACTTTGTCATTTATCCGGTCTTCATATAACTAATTACACGCCATGTGTCGATCTGAATAATTGACCACCGGTGTTACCCACCAGTGTATCCAGTGGCACGTGTTTATAATTCGCGAGCAACACCGGTAGGCAAACTTTTCCAGCCTGATAAATATGTGTGACAACTTTATGAAATGTGTAGGAATTGCAATACTGTTATATTGGAACGCTAACATTTCTTTGGCACCAATTGAAGTTGGTATAAACGGCTGAATTTTGTCACATTTTGCGCCAAAACAAACGTGACTGTATCGCTTGTTTCGTCAATCTGTTGTGCTCCAAAAAATTATTAAATGTAAGTAATGAAGATCATTCAAACTTATTTACAATAAATGTGTGATATATATCTATATAAACGGGCAAACGAACGAGTAATTGTTGACGAAACATAATCAGGAGACAGTGGGAACGGAAGAGGGAAACAACGCGTATTTAAATCACGCGGCACAATCCCCACCGGGGAAGGACTAACTCCCTACATGTTGGTTGCTAGCAGGCGAACCGGCCGGTCGATTTCCCGCACTAAGTTTCGTCTAAGTCTAATATTAGAACGCGAGGCCAGACGAATCCCGCCGCCCTGATATCAGCCGGGCGATCCCTGTGGGACGCGAGGCGGAATCCCAGGCATTCCTGTCTCCCTCGCTCCCTAGCCCGTGTCACGTGACCAACCCGCGGCCGCATCCCCTCCCAAAATGCCATATAAGTAGATAAGTAGCAGCGAAGGCTAGCGGGGTGGGGTGGGTGTGACGCTAAAGCTGTTTCGACCCACCCCCGTCTCGTACGCCCATCTATAATTAAATGCATTAATCCCACTGGCAAAGCTAAATTAGTATTTATCGTCACGGTAGTCACATTGCCATTTTAGCAAACCCAAAAAGGTTCTAAGTTCTAAACCACTACGACTGGTGAACTGTTAACGATGTGCTAGTCAAATACGGCCGCCAGTCAAACATTTTCATTTCAAATCCAGTTTACAAGAACGGTTTGACAATTTGTTTAACTGCTAGACTTGTAGAGGCGTATAAAAAAGCCGAAAAAAAGCCGTTTCGTCGAATGCCAACTTGTGGTTTAAATTGTGCCCACTAGAAACAGGCATACGCAAGAAGATATAAATACATAGAAATCGGACCGAAAAGAAAGCGGAAACAATACGATGGAAACAATACGTCCGGTTTCAATTTGTCGTTCCGGGTCTCCACTGGCCCCGTTGGGTTATGCTAAAAAATGTTGGATGTCCAGTTTCCTACGTCCACCGTATCTTTGTTTATGTATATTCACTGTAATAGTGAACTTACAATACGTTCACTCTACTGGAGCATGTTATAATTCTGAAATCAAAAGCCGGGTGACTGTCTACGTCCGATATCATTCACGAATAAAAATCTTACATTTCAGTGATTTCACCGGCTCCTGCCGCCGTATTCCAAGCCCAAACTGACACCAGATACGGAGGCGGGGGTCCATGACAGTACGTGGCGGGTTCCCTGCGGGTGGGGCTCGACTAGATTTCAGCGAAAAACCGACTCACCTGATGCCTGGGTCGGCCAACGATGGATGGGAAGACAGCCCTCGGAGCATCGTCTCCGGCGAAACCGGCCTTGCACATGCCTGAGCCATTGTCGACTACCAAAGCTGCTACGTCGTCGTCACACATCTTGATTGAGTTTCTGTTAGCGAAGATGAAAAGTGCTACAAAAGTTGTGTATAGGCCCTGGCTGCCGAACTGTACCCTGCACGCTCACCGAGAAACTGACGGCCAGGCATCGGAGCCGGTTCACTTTTATCGGCAGGCGACCACGTGAGCGGGACAATCCGGCAGCGGGGAACGCGCCGCGGCCATGTATGGCAAGCCGCTGCCCATATATGGCCGGGCTGACGCGCACGCGGCTGTCACCCCCATTTCTAGCGGCGCCGACGCCTGTCCGAACGAGCTTCGCCGTTATGAATCAGTGCCCGTATTGTCCGGAGACGTCGCGCTGCCTTCGAACAATACGTTGCAGTTTCGCGTGTGTACATGTGTATTTTTTCCTGAATTAATCCATGTTTTTATGTGGAAAATTAAGTGCTTTATTGGACAACAGCGTGTGAAAATTTCCGGTTACCGAGCGCTGACGCTGTGCGAAGATAACAACTTTCATCATTATAATTTTTTTATGCGTGGGATGTACTGGTTATATTTTAATTGTTGAAGTGGTGTATTTGTGGATCATATGGAACAGGAAGCGGTTTTATCTGGTGCTACATAGTGTACCAACAGTTGAGTGTTACTCTTATAAATAATGATCGAAACGTGGCGGTCTGGTACAATCAATTGCCGACTGGAACGCTTCGCTTGGAGCAATTATCGCATTAGAAATGTGGGACGACCGCATTCCCTAATTACTAGTCAGATTTGACCACAACGTAACCATATATATAGTGTGAGTGTTTTTTGTCCCGCAGAAATCGCCATGTTGTTTATCAACGCCGGGCGATAATCTGGTGTCAATAGCATCACAAGTATATGGCATGTTTACCATTATATCTGTGGTTGCCACAGTAGGGGTAAGATAGGTAGAAGTTGTCCATGCAACCAGTTACTAAGGGCGGCTTTAATTATGTTGGTTCTTAGCGACAAGTGTAGGTTATAATCTTGTCAGATCATCACCAGAGGTGCCCGAGCGTTGTGCGAAGATATAAACACACGGGATAGGGTGGGAGGGAGGGAGTAGTTTATGGGTTTATACCGAAACACATTTCCTCCTTATTCATCGGTGCTCGTTAACCCACAAATGAGCAATCTTCCTGGAGCAAATGAGCAATCTTCCTGGAGCAAAGTCCGCAAAAAAATATAATTTCGATAGACTGGACATATCCTGTCGACCGGCCGGTAACGAAACAACGCCGTATTTCATGGAAGCAAACTGGAGGAACCGGACATAGAAATTCCTGCTAAATCAGAAGGTTCGACTGTCAGGGTTGTGAGAATGTTAGGATATTTGAACTGGGTGCGACATGAGTGTCGCCAGGTTGCGCGCGCCCGTTCCCTGCGTCGCTAAGTGTGCGGGGAGATAAGGAGCAAGCCACTCCCAACACCAGGGCCTGGTAGTAGGGGCTGTGACCTCATAAGTGGTCACAGGAGGGGCGCGACCGAGGGCGAACAATACCCCCCTCTTTCTACTGTTGGTCAATGTCAGGTATTGGCGATTATTTTGTCGATCCGTTTGACCAAAGCAATGATAATTTTAATCCAATGGCAACATGAAATGATTGTTGAGAGCGGGCCAGGTTTGTTCACGGGGCAGATACGTTGACAACCAGCGCGTGCTCAAGGATGGTACAGAAACCGTTGTAGCCAAAACGTGGCAGTGAAAGTACAACTGGAGCTTTCGTTCTTACTAATAACAGGCTGTGACAGCACCAGCAGCACTTAACCAGCAGCACTTAACCAGCAGCACTTAACCAGCAGCACTTAACCGCCGCGTGATTGTGACTGTGCCCTCGACTGTGTGTTGCGGTGACTATTGACATGCGAGCGTGTGTGCGAGAGGGTGTGCGTGCGTATGTGTAATTGTGTATACGCAGATACGTTCACCCACCCAAATACAAACACACATATTCACACATATATACACGCACGCACGTACGCAAGCACACACACAAACACGTACACACACACAAACATGCACACACGCGCGCGCCACACGCACGCACGCACACACACAATAACGAACAGTCATTAATTAACAGAGTTCGATGGAATACGCAAACTCACACGCACGCACGCACGCACGCACGCACGCACGCACGCACGCACGCACGCACACACACACACACACACACACACACATATTGAACAGTGTATTTGTCATTTGTATAAGTTATCACCCAATCAGTGATGGACTTTTGAAATGATAAGGCTTATAATAGAACTTCGTTCTAACCAACTATAATATTATGTTCTTGCTAACACCCACATATCTATTTCCAAAATTCCCGTAAAATTTACGTCCGGTGTTTTTGCTTGTCATAAATAAAGTGTTGCATAAAAAAAAAACTGGCCTATATATGTGTTCATTCAGTAGGGTTCAGGATACAGTTACATTTCCCATTGGTGGCAATGTTAACGATTTGCACTATTATAAGAAAACGTGACCATCAAAAATTATAAAAGCTTTTACCAGCCGCTGTCATCATTCCACTGACATGCTGGTCTAGTTTGGTCGAAATTGTACATTTCTAACTCTTGTAATATGCCTATAATTATGTGCGATACCCCTCAATGTTTACCAATATGTGCGATACCCCTCAATGTTTACCAATATGTGCGATACCCGTCAATGTTGACCAATATTGGCATGAATTACGACGCACACGTGTCTAGTGGCCAAAACAAATCACAAATATCCTTCCTATTAAAATCGTCTAAAAATGCACCATTTCACTGTGAATTTTTTAAAACGTCCTATATCCAAACTTACTATGCCCTACATTCGCCCTACTAACTGAGGCATGACCCCAGTAGTCATAGAGAGCCACGTAGACCCCCCTGCAGCTGAATCCCCCATCTGCCGCCGTCATTAATAAACTTTTCGTCGTACGACTGTCAGGGCGATACTGAAACAGATGATTACGTTACAAAATGATTCATTTGTTTTCTAGAAGCTGTGTTTTTTTCTAGGTAAAATCTAAAAAAACAGGTTTTTCAATTGAGGTGACCACGTGTAGTAGACAACAAACACTGGGCAACTATTTTCACAGTTGGTTGGAAAAAAGATTAGTTATTTCGACAAACTAGTTTTCTTCAGTATGTTCTACATCCGCAGACATTTTATGATTCGTCGTCGTCGTCGTCGCCGCCGCCGCCGCCGCCGCCGCCGCCGCCGCCGCCGCCGCCGCCGCCGCCGCCGCCGCCGCCGCCGCCGCCGCCGCCGCCGCCGCCGCCGCCGCCGCCGTTAGTTTCTTCCCATCTCGCTCCCTGCGCTTCCCGTACATCACCCGGGAATCGGCGCTTCCTGCAGTCACACGGTCGTCGACCCGTGTTTCAGCTCGGACCGTGACTGTCCATACGGACTGGCCGCCCACTGACCACCGCTGACCGCTTTCTAGTTTTTGCCAATCTGGGATGCCGTCGAGTGAGTCATCATCGGGGACGTGGGCGTCATCATCGGGGACGTGGGCGTCATCATCGGGGACGTGGGCGTCATCATCGGGGACGTGGGCGTCGAGAGTGTTGAGGATGTGTCGATTTAAAGGTGCAGCGTCTGGTCGCTGTTATCATAAAATCATATTATATCAACTAGGCATATTTAATGTTATATAGTGTCGGCTAGGCAGATCTAATGTTATATAGTATCAACTAGACAAATATAATGTTATATAATATAAACTAGGCAAATCTAGGTTATGTAGTATCAACTAGGCAAATCTAAGGTTATATAGTATCAACTAGGAAAATATAATGTTATATAGTATCAACTAAGCAAATATAATGTTATTTAGCATCAACTAGGCCAATCTAGTGTTATATAGTATCAACTAGGCAAATTTAATGTTATATAGTATTAACTAGGCCAATCTAGTGTTATATATAGAATTAACTAGGCCTATATATATTCTTACATCTTGACTGCCCAAATGTTTTTCAATAAATCACACTTAAATATATATTTTGACGATTATCTGTTTAATTTGAATGTTTCTACTCGAATATCATGCTTACATTGCATGCTGAACGACAAGGTCTAAATTTATAAATATATAACAGCCAAAGTATTATTATAAAAAACTGTGGTTCATTAAAATGCTAAAACCCATTTGAGCTGTCAATACGTTAGGTATAGTATATACTATATAATAAGATTTTATGGTAAAGAAACGATTACACTATTACACCGGGACAGACCAACCTGGTTCTATTATGCGGACGATACACTGAAGCGGCGCATTTTAAAATAAAGCGCGAACAGGGAATGAGTCCGTCCCAGTCTATATATTTGATTCGAATAAACGCGGATTCGGTTATCCGCGATTCTGTTACGCTGAGTGCATTGTACGCCCTAATATGGTAAGTTTTAAATGAATTCCCTCCTAATGAATTTTGTAGCTAAGACATAGTTACTCATACGAACGATCGCTGTTTCAATCAAATATTATTAAACTTGTAATGAGGGAATTCACATGACTCGTAAAAGCGTAGTAACTGCATGGTTCTTACAGTGATATTACACGCGTAATATCTACTTGTCCGTGTTATAATGACACCACGCTAGACAATGCATATGTCGTACTGGATCGCGGAATACTGACTCGATTAATGACACACATACAATAGAGACAGCTCGACACACATACAATAGAGACAGTTCGACACACATACAATAGAGACAGTTCGACACACATACAATAGAGACAGTTCGACACACATACAATAGAGACAGTTCGACACACATACAATAGAGACAGCTCGACACACATACAATAGAGACAGTTCCACACACATACAATAGAGACAGTTCGACACACATACATTAGAGACAGTTCGACACACATACAATAGAGACAGTTCGACACACATACAATAGAGACAGTTCGACACACATACAATAGAGACAGTTCGACACACATACAATAGAGACAGTTCGACACACATACAATAGAGACAGCTCGACACACATACAATAGAGACAGTTCCACACACATACAATAGAGACAGTTCGACACACATACATTAGAGACAGTTCGACACACATACAATAGAGACAGTTCGACACACATACAATAGAGACAGTTCGACACACATACAATAGAGACAGTTCGACACACATACAATAGAGACAGTTCGACACACATACAATAGAGACAGTTCGACACACATACAATAGAGGCAGTTCGACACACATACAATAGAGACAGTTCGACACACATACAATAGAGACAGTTCGACACACATACAATAGAGACAGTTCGACACACATACAGTAGAGACAGTTCGACACACATACAATAGAGGAAGTTCGACACACATACAATAGAGACAGTTCGACACACATACAATAGAGAAAGCTCGACACACATACAATAGAGACAGTTCGACACACATACAATAGAGACAGCTCGACACACATACAGTAGAGACATTTCGACACACATACAATAGAGACAGTTCGACACACATACAGTAGAGACAGTTCGACACACATACAATAGAGGAAGTTCGACACACATACAATAGAGACAGCTCGACACACATACAATAGAGACAGTTCGACACACATACAATAGAGACAGCTCGACACACATACAATAGAGACAGTTCGACACACATACAATAGAGACAGCTCGACACACATACAATAGAGACAGTTCGACACACATACAATAGAGACAGTTCGACACACATACAGTAGAGACAGTTCGACACACATACAATAGAGGCAGTTCGACACACATACAATAGAGACAGTTCGACACACATACAATAGAGAAAGCTCGACACACATACAATAGAGGCAGTTCGACACACATACAATAGAGACAGTTCGACACACATACAATAGAGAAAGCTCGACACACATACAATAGAGACAGTTCGACACACATACAATAGAGACAGCTCGACACACATACAGTAGAGACATTTCGACACACATACAATAGAGACAGTTCGACACACATACAATAGAGACAGTTCGACACACATACAGTAGAGACAGTTCGACACACATACAGTAGAGACAGTTCGACACACATACAATAGAGGAAGTTCGACACACATACAATAGAGACAGCTCGACACACATACAATAGAGACAGTTCGACACACATACAATAGAGACAGCTCGACACACATACAATAGAGACAGTTCGACACACATACAATAGAGACAGTTCGACACACATACAATAGAGACAGCTCGACACACATACAATAGAGACAGCTCGACACACATACAATAGAGACAGTTCGACACACATACAATAGAGACAGCTCGACACACATACAATAGAGACAGTTCGACACACATACAATAGAGACAGTTCGACACACATACAGTAGAGACAGTTCGACACACATACAATAGAGGAAGTTCGACACACATACAATAGAGACAGCTCGACACACATACAATAGAGACAGTTCGACACACATACAATAGAGACAGCTCGACACACATACAATAGAGACAGCTCGACACACATACAATAGAGACAGTTCGACACACATACAATAGAGACAGCTCGACACACATACAATAGAGACAGTTCGACACACATACAATAGAGACAGCTCGACACACATACAATAGAGACAGTTCGACACACATACAATAGAGACAGCTCGACACACATACAATAGAGACAGTTCGACACACATACAATAGAGACAGTTCGACACACATACAATAGAGACAGTTCGACACACATACAATAGAGACAGTTCGACACACATACAGTAGAGACAGTTCGACACACATACAATAGAGGAAGTTCGACACACATACAATAGAGACAGCTCGACACACATACAATAGAGACAGTTCGACACACATACAATAGAGACAGTTCGACACACATACAATAGAGACACTTCGATACACATACAATAGAGACAGTTCGACACACATACAATAGAGACAGCTCGACACACATACAATAGAGACAGTTCGACACACATACAATAGAGGCAGTTCGACACACATACAATAGAGACAGTTCGACACACATACAATAGAGAAAGCTCGACACACATACAATAGAGACAGTTCGACACACATACAATAGAGACAGTTCGACACACATACAATAGAGACAGTTCGACACACATACAATAGAGACAGTTCGACACACATACAATAGAGACAGTTCGACACACATACAATAGAGACAGTTCGACACACATACAATAGAGAAAGCTCGACACACATACAATAGAGACAGTTCGACACACATACAATAGAGACAGTTCGACACACATACAGTAGAGACAGCTCGACACACATACAGTAGAGACAGTTCGACACACATACAATAGAGACAGTTCGACACACATACAATAGAGACAGTTCGACACACATACAATAGAGAAAGCTCGACACACATACAATAGAGACAGTTCGACACACATACAATAGAGACAGTTCGACACACATACAATAGAGACAGTTCGACACACATACAATAGAGACAGTTCGACACACATACAATAGAGAAAGCTCGACACACATACAATAGAGACAGTTCGACACACATACAATAGAGACAGTTCGACACACATACAATAGAGACAGCTCGACACACATACAGTAGAGACAGTTCGACACACATACAATAGAGACAGCTCGACACACATACAATAGAGACAGTTCGACACACATACAGTAGAGACTGTTCGACACACATACAATAGAGACAGCTCGACACACATACAATAGAGACATTTCGACACACATACAATAGAGACAGTTCGACACACATACAGTAGAGACAGTTCGACACACATACAATAGAGGAAGTTCGACACACATACAATAGAGACAGTTCGACACACATACAATAGAGACAGCTCGACACACATACAGTAGAGACAGTTCGACACACATACAATAGAGACAGTTCGACACAAATACAATAGAGAAAGCTCGACACACATACAATAGAGAAAGCTCGACACACATACAATAGAGAAAGCTCGACACACATACAATAGAGAAAGCTCGACACACATACAATAGAGAAAGCTCGACACACATACAATAGAGACAGTTCGACACACATACAATAGAGAAAGCTCGACACACATACCTGCGACGTGCAATAACAAAGTTAAATATAGCTTATATACAGAATGGTGTAATAAATATATTCACACCTTTTGTTTGCTTACTGAACTTTGTCTCTTGTGTTCATTTTGTGTGCGTCTGTATGGCCTATATGGGGTGCGTGCTAGCGTGTTTCTCTCGATATAAATTACAACAGATAGTCGTTAGTATTAATTATTGCTGGTTAGTTGCAGTAATAATTACTTGCTGGATAGTTGGGTAATTTATTCGTCGGTCGGTCGGTCGGTCGGTCGGTCGGTCGGTCGGTCGGTCGGTCGGTCGGTCGGTCGGTCGGTCGGTCGGTCGGTCGGTCGGTCGGTCGGTCGGTCGGTCGGTCGGTCGGTCGGTCGGTCGGTCGGTCGGTCGGTCGGTCGGTCGGTCGGTCGGTCGGTCGGTCGGTCGGTCGGTCGGTCGGTCGGTCGGTCGGTCGGTCGGTCGGTCGGTCGGTCGGTCGGTCGGTCGGTCGGTCGGTCGGTCGGTCGGTCGGTCGGTCGGTCGGTCGGTCGGTCGGTCGGTCGGTCGGTCGGTCGGTCGGTCGGTCGGTCGGTCGGTCGGTCGGTCGGTCGGTCGGTCGGTCGGTCGGTCGACTGGTTGGCTGGATTGTGCGAATGGTTATATTCAGTTGGTATTTGGATGTTAGGGACAAAGTGTATAACGGGTGCTGCGCTGTGTTTGGAATACATGGCGTTTTGTTATGTTGGGTTAACAGTCAAAGGTATATATTGTGTGACCGATGATAAATGTTTAACAAAGAGGGCCGGATTAATACTAGAGGAATACGTTACAAGGGTTGCTACTCGTAATACGGAAGAAACAAGAACACCACGTGAGCTCGGTCGTCGCAAGAATGCAGCAGATAAATAGATGCCTATATTAGGGAAATTCACAGGCAGCTGCCAGCCCCTTGTTTCAACCGTGAAACAACGCGACGATACGTAGACAGGCCGCAGGTAACGAACGAAGAACAAAATGGAGGATTGCCATGCAGAAAACGGAATTCCATAGAACTTGGATCAACGCCCGCAGCCATCGATGTGCATACATAGATGGTCGTTCGAAGATCACACAGTCATTCAAGGAGCGTTCCGCCTAACTTCAGGTTATATGTGGTAGGCGCGTCGTCGTTGTGCGTGTATGGTTATTGTCGCGACAGCACTGCGTATGAATAGCTGTTACTCGAATGTTCTGCGGATAGGTATAATAGACAATTCATTACTATATAAGGGAATATATAGTGGCAGGACAGGACAGGAACGCTCGCTTGCTGACCAATACGCACGCACGCACGCACGCACACACGCACACACGCACTTGATTGTCTCCTCATGCCAATGCATCTATTGTGTTACTGTAGTGCTGACCGCGTCGGCACTGCGGCGTGTTTTGTGGAATGTTTTGCATATTTCGCGTTGTTCTGGTATTACGCAATCTTCCTCGGCTCACCAGGCCGTCTCGACGTACAACGACAACACTGCCACGTCCCGGGTAACGGAGGCTGCGCTGTTGCGTTTGTCGTAAATATCTCGTGCCTGCGTTTGACGTGTTGGCGCTATTTGTAGGTACAGCTGAGCGGCGCGTGTTTTCGGTGAATCGATTTGTATGTCATTTAGTTCCGTTCACCGTGAATATAGAACACATGCCGAGCTTATACGTATGTGCGTCTGGGGATAACTGCGTTATTGCCTTGGCAACTACAGTAGTTATCGGTGTAGCACCAGAAGCGAATACAACGCGGAGATTAGCCAGTCAAGTTGACGAGCGGTGAAAGGCCACTCATGATGTTATGCCTTAATTAACTCCACTTGTTGTCTGTCGACCTGTCACCCCGCAATTGTCATACGGTTAACCCGTTTTATGTATCCAACCCTCTGATGTACACACCAACCTTTCATAAACCTCCCATTACAGTATCTATCTGTTTTTGTCTTACCTGAACCCTTTGTCTTCGACGCCCATCTACTGTCCATGCTAGGTTCCCGGTATAGTTGACCAAGCAGCCACGTGTTACAATCCGGATTGTTCAATTGTTGTATTGTGTGTGAATTTGTCACCTATAGTTGCCCTCTGTGTTTGATGATTAGTAGTGTGATTGAGTTTAAACTTTAAAAAAAAATTCCTCTCCCATCTCACACCAACTATCGAACGTATCATGTGCGCAGTTCGGGTGTCTTAAAAATATTCCGTCTCAAGACTATGGGAGAACAATCAGAGTACATTTCTCCAATAGCTGAATACAATGTCCACTGTCCAGGTCCGCGTGCTTAATTTCAAGCGACGGGTTGTACAAAGGGCCTGTTTGTTCCGTGAATTGCAGAAAGCTAGTTCAACACAAGAGCTGGGAATTTCCGCATTTCCGCTCATTAAGTAGACATGATAAATGATGGATTTGTCGACATGTGGGTGGATCGCTGTGTTGCTTCCGCGTTCACGGTAAACGACTGATTTGTCGACGTGTGGGTGGATCGCTGTGTTGCTTCCGCGTTCACGGTAAACGACTGATTTGCCAGTAATTTTAAAACTTCTAGGAATTCTTTTAACCCCGAAAATATATTTTGAGCATACAAATTGACACGTTTGAGGACTAAACTACCTATATACTGATCACAACCTGATCTATTGGCTAGCTGGCACCAAAGGAACCAAAGCTCTTGCAGACACAATCATGTTTTGATGATATATTTCACAGAGAGCGTGGCCCGTGTTGAAGCCCACACAGAATGGCCCATACACAGTGGCCCACACACAATGGCCCACACACAGTGGCCCACACACAGTGTCCCACACACAATGTCCCACACACAGTGCCCACACACAATGTCCTACGCACAGTGCCCACAGCCCCACACACAGTGTCCCACACACAATGTCCCACACACAGTGTCCCACACACAGTGTCCCACACACAATGTCCCACACACAATGTCCCACACACAATGTCCCACACACAGTGTCCCACACACAATGTCACACACACAGTGTCCCACACACAATGTCCCACACACAATGTCCCACACACAATGTCCCACACACAGTGTCCCACACACAATGTCCTACACACAATGTCCCACACACAGTGTCCCACACACAGTGTCCCACACACAATGTCACACACACACAGTGTCCCACACACAATGTCCCACACAGAGTGTCCCACACACACACAGTGTACCACACACAATGTCCCACACACAGTGTACCACACACAGTGTCTCACACACAGTGTCACACACACAGTATCCCACACACAATGTCACACACACACACAAACAATGTCACACACACGCAACACATTTTACGATTTGACGCAAATTCTGCTGCTAGTTAGTAGCAGATCGCCAATGGTAGAATAACTAATATATGTCCGTACATCGGATGCCACTCGAATGTTCGCCCTGTTTAGAATGTGTAGCTGCCGCCTCAGTTCGAGTCAGTTATTTCGATTATCGTAATTACAGATGTACGCACTCTTTTAGTCTTTTACTCTTTGAACCTGATTCGCGATTGGCTGGGTGAATTGACGTGGAAGCTTTAACGTTTCACACCCTTATTGCCAGTGAGCTTTTAATAACCATCACGCAACCATATCCGAATGTCAACCACCTGCCCAAGTTGCTCCCACAAAAAAAACTTCGCGTGCCAAACATTCACACGACGCAACGCCGTTTACATCAAACACATGCAGCCTCATATTACGCAAACACTTTATAATGACAACCAATGGAATGCAAACTGCGATGCCGCCATCCACTCCGCGAGCGGTGACTGGCAGTCGCGATAACAAGACCTCAGCCGAGTAGAGATCCCGGAAGTCCAAAGTCTACCCACTGACACAATCCGAGTGTCAAATGATCGAGGTCACAAAATGTCACACCACTTCCAGCTGCCAAAGCCGCTGTGCCACAACGTGCGAGTCTTGCTCTAGGTCAGACCAATTCACCGTCCAACTTACTCCGAGCATCGTATTTACATGTTCACAATTATCCGATTTTGATGGTTTTATTTGATAGAAAGTAACTGTGATCACCAGCACGGTTAGTATGTTTGAAACGTCGGTATGTTTACAAGGCGATGACGCATACTTTGATAACGAATAGGGTTAATACATTATAATTATTGAGATTACGTTCTCGAAACACGGGTACGTATAGGTCGTCGTTTTTTTTTAACGTGTTATTTTACGGGTCGTCATTTTGATGTGCCGTTCTCATTCGCCTTGCACGCACGCGCGAGAAAATGTGAATGTTTGGCACCAAAGAAGTAAAATGTGCCTAGAATGGTGTCGTGTGCAACAAATATATCGATTTTACCGTGAATATGTTCGTTTTTGAAAAAAAAAAAAAAAAAAGCCGAACGTATTATCGTTAAAACAGCGGGACCGAGGAAAACAAGAGATATTTCCCGCCCGAACCCGGTAATGTTGACACATATGACGTCATGACGTTTTAGCATTTTATGGACTCCACTCTCTGCATTCGCGCAAACCATTAGCATGGCGACCAACTGCATGAGAAAGACGTGTTGTGGTCTTACCACAACAACGGCTTAATGTACTAATGGCAGGTTTTGCTATTTTCTGTAGTTAGCCTGATTTTTCAAGTGGGTTTTATTCGGAAGGTCAAAGTTATGCATGACACATGCGTTCCAGCACATTCGTGTGTGAAGTAGGGCAAACGCAAAATTGTGTAATCTTCTTGACAGTAGGAAAAAAATATTTATATGATATTCGGTGATGTATATTACTATGAAACTTGCCATTCCATTTGCAAATTAGCAAATACGATGCTTTTTTAGTGGGAATGGCAGATGAATAGAAACATTTATGTAAATGGAATATAGCACGTACGTGTTACACCGGAAAACTACTTAAATTTACCAGAAACAAACAAGAAACAAACACAATGTTGAATGTATTTATGAATGTCAAGTGTAGGTTTGGCCATGGTTTCATTAGTTTGTATCACAGGCATACAACTGAATGGCATTTATTCTTATTGATATTTAAATAATCTTGTTTTCAGTAGTTAATAATAAAGAAAGGATCCGGCGGCAAAATACGAAGCGGGCGGGGAAGAGAAACTAGTTACTTTTCTTACTAGGCCTAACACACGTGTTACATTTTAGGTCAGTTCATATGAGCGTGCGTGCGTGCGTGCGTGCGTGCGTGCGTGCGTGCGTGCGTGCGTGCGTGCGTGCGTGCGTGCGTGCGTGCGTGCGTGCGTGCGTGCGTGCGTGCGTGCGTGCGTGCGTGCGTGCGTGCGTGCGTGCGTGCGTGCGTGCGTGCGTGCGTGCGTGCGTGCGTGCGTGCGTGCGTGTTACGTGTACATACTTAGGAGAACCGTTTTGCTTTGTTGTTCGTTTGCACACAAACGTTTATCACTAAATCATCTGACGTGTTTTTTTTTCTAAATCTTAATTCACATAATTAGCCTTGGAACATAGCTTTTATCTCTCTTCACCATTTGATATTAACAGTTGGACATTGGTGGACGCCGGCAGAAAGACGGACACGATGGAATTGTTTTTATAACAATGGAGTGAATTGAACAATTAACACACTATGATCTATAGAAATTATTTTCTGGACAACCCCGATTCTCGTAGGCATAGGCACTCACCGAACATCGAAGAGTTGGGCTTCTAGGCAACACGCGGACAGAACGTATAGGGGTAAACGTGCCTTAGAATATACATCAGGATAATCTGCTAATGTCATAAATAATTTACATATGTTCTCATATTCTTATTTATTTTATTGGCATCGAGATCTCGCCATCGGTGTACAACATTGGCCTTTCCGGGGACGTGCAAGTAGGGTTGTCAGTCCACAAAGTTACCCTCTGTGCAGGATATCTTACCTCCCCTGGCACGTACACCAGAAAAAAGGTATCTATGGCTTTTTAGTTTAGTTTAAATTGTTTATTATTATTATCGTTTATTTATTCTTATTTATTTAAATTTTATTTATATTTTATTATTATATTACTATATATAACTGTGTTATATATTAATTTTGCAATAATGTTTTATTACTAGTAGCATTTTAATATATTTATTTAGTTATTTGTTTACTTCGCAATTCTAGACTCTCCTATTGAGCAATATTTATTTCAAAATAATGTGTATTACTATTAGTATTTTAATATAGTCATTTTTTTTTTTTTAAGTATGTTACATGCATTATTTATATCAACGTATACATTAAATGAATTATTCGTGCAAATAAAATGTACCGTACCATTGATATTCCGCATTGGTGTTAGATAGATATGGGAAGTTTCCCAGGTGCGGTTGGTTGTAACAACTGTAATAACTGTAACAACTGTAACAACTAGTAAAAACTGTAACAACTGTAACAACTGTAACTGTAACAACTGTAACAACTAGCCCCGTAAGCGGGGCAAGTTGTTACATCCTACGGTTGGCTGTAATAAATGTAACAACTGTAACAACTAGCCCCGTAAGCGGGGCAAGTTGTTACATCCTACGGGGCACGTTGTTACAGTAAAGAACGCGTGGGTCGCAAAGCAAGTGTCACTCGTACATGTTACTGTTATTACATTAATTAAATTATACATAGTGTGCATAACAATGTAGGTGTTCACGGCTTCGTATATTAAGCTTTTCATGTTTAGTTACCAAAGGACACTAATTTCCCGGATTCTTACATAGCAATTAATAGTGAATGGAATATAAATTATTGAATGGAGTATGAAATAGTGAATGACAATATATATGTAATGCGACTTCTACTTGATTGAATGACACACACACACACGCACGCACGCACGCACGCACGCACGCACGCACGCACGCACGCACGCGCGTGCGCACGCACGCACTCACGCACACGCGCAAGAACATCCACATGTCAATGTGTCGTGCAATATTTATTAATTGCTCAAATAGGGCTGTGCCATAAAAAATTAACAAGATTAAAAAAAATTGCTACCCAAGGCCAAACACCCATAGGGCAAGTGGACAAGGAAGCCATTGGCTTATCGAGAGTCAATTTTCGTATTATGTGTAACCCGCCCTTCTGAGATGTTTGTTAATATTATTTGACGCTGCTGGCATTTACAGTACTGGTTATAAACCATCACCCTAATAAAGCATTTACAGTACTGGTTATAAACCATCACCCTAATAAAGCATTTACAGTACTGGTTATAAACCATCACCCTAATAAAGCATTTACAGTACTGGTTATAAACCATCACCCTAATAAAGCATTTACAGTACTGGTTATAAACCATCACCCTAATAAAGTACTGGTTATAAACCATCACCCTAATAAAGTACTGGTTATAAACCATCACCCTAATAAAGCATTTACAGTACTGGTTATAAACCATCACCCTAATAAAGCATTTACAGTACTGGTTATAAACCATCACCCTAATAAAGTACTGGTTATAAACCATCACCCTAATAAAGTACTGGTTATAAACCATCACCCTAATAAAGCATTTACAGTACTGGTTATAAACCATCACCCTAATAAAGCATTTACAGTACTGGTTATAAACCATCACCCTAATAAAGTACTGGTTATAAACCATCACCCTAATAAAGTACTGGTTATAAACCATCACCCTAATAAAGCGCACGTCGTGGTTAAATAAATTATGTTACAATTGTAACAACTTGCACCAAACACAATTTGTTTGCAAATGAACGGACTTGGACGATAACAAATCATGAATTACAGTTAAACTTTTTCTTTGCATAACCCTTATACTATATAGTAGACATGTTTGAAGTTTAATTCACAAAACATAAACAGTGGCATCGTGAGATGAAATTATGTGGGCATACCAAAAAAGTTGTAGGTGATTAAAAAGACATTGTTTGCCACACCTCGTTAATTTCGTCTTCTTAACTCCCGATTGTTCGACAGCATGTCTACCGTCGACGGTATAACCATTTGTGTGCTATATTTTCATAAAGCGACTATATTGTAACAACTTGCCCCTGCATACAACTAGCCTGGGTCTCCCCCTACTTCTAACTTCCTTCCCACACGCCTGGCGCTAAGCGAGTCGTGCACTACCCAGTTGTTTTTAGTAAGTATTTAAACAGCCGTCTAGTTTCTTCATATCATCCTTGTGGGTGCTTCGTAGTATTCCAGGATTTATCGAGCGCGCCTTTGAACTAATCCCCTCCAACTAGCATTGACATCGACTGCAGTCGGCTGTTTTTCACTTCAGCCACAGCAAGTGTCTTCGTAGGGGCTCATCGGCACCCGTAGTCATGACAACGCAATAAGTGGGTCAGCACGCGCAAGCAACGGTGTCTATTTATTAGCCGATACGTGATAACGAATCTCGGCAGTGCGTACATGAAATATATTACACCACAGTAAACCATTACTTACTACAGGCGACGTGCCTCCAAAGTAGCAGATTCCAAATAAAACATCGCGCCCTGGTGTATTTGGGTGTGGCGATGGACCAAGCCCCCTTTGGTGCAGAGTTAACCTATCCGGTCATAAATGCGCAACTAATCGTCAGAACCAAGTTGAGATGGCAATCATATACTCACATTTGTATCAAAGAGTATGCAGTGCCAATAGGCGCCATCAAACGCCCCAGTAGGGGCGCAGTTCCCGCCGGGCCTAAAACTAACTCGCCTGTGATAGTTGGAACATTATGCAATAAACATACGATAAACAGGTTTTTCGTGTATGTAATCAGTATTGTACGCTTATCAATAGAGTTACCTGATAATAACGATGCGTTAATATAAATTATCATGTTTTTGTGATGAAAACCGCAGCATCACGTGTCGTCGTGCGCCCGCTGATTTAGGAAAACATCGCCCACTATTCACGATAGACGTACTCATAATCAATACTTATTTGGATCATATTTCTTCTGATTCTTGTTGCCAATGTGCAGACGATATGTCACGGAATACACATGTGAAACGTCCGCTGTTAACAAACAAAGGCGGTGGAAGATTTGTTGGATTTTGGTGAACGAAATTATTGTTTCCTTGCATGGTGTTTTTAGTAGGGCTACAAAACGAACACGATCGCAGTGACTGGCCGTGTAGCGATACGGCCATGAGCGCACTTGGAGTAGCTAAGTTTAGAAATGCCTCAATGTTTTCGTGGATGTTCAGGTTTATGGAGCACTTTTCTAAAAAAACGGCGTTTTGATTGCATAAAATAAAAAAAAATTAGGTACCGAAATCAATGTGTTTATACGATGTGTCCATCGTTGCCAATCAACGCAGTGACCAACGCGAACCGACAATGGGGGACATCTCGCTTCAACGGACACCAGTTAATTAATGCCTTATTATGGAACACCTTTTTAAGTATAAGTAGCGCCCACAGTTGCTATGGTAAACACTTGTCCACTTCGGTCACTTATTCATAACGAACACACATGTTCCCATTCCTGGTGGTCCGTGGCGGCTCCCATATGCCGTAGTGTAACTACAGGAGTACTGCAATAGACACAGTTTGCCAAAAGTGCCTTATTTAAGGCGGCGCGGTTTCGAGGCCATATTGCACACCCTATATACACACTTGATTCTATGGCCCGAATATATAAGTCTCGTTGCAGTCCGGGTTGGACCGCCTGACGCCCGACCGCGACGTGTGATCGCAGCCGTGTTTGGGAATAGTTATTGATTGCTCGGACGACGCCGCCTCGCAGACCTACCGGGCGCTGCACACGCACGCACGCACGCACGCACGCACGCACGCACGCACGCACGAACGAACGAACGCACGCACGCACGAACGCACGCTTGCACACACGCACAAAGAATGCACGCACGTACATACGCACACACACGCACACACGCACACACGCACGCACGCACGCACACACACACACACACACACACACACACACACACACACGTCCGTCAGTCCGTCCTTCCGTTTTTGCATTTTTGCCAATGCATTATTTTCATTACACCTGACTAACATAATTGGCTAATCTGTAGTGTATCATTGAGTTGCGGGCCGAGAATTAGAGTATTGTGACACTGATATCAACAAATACAAAACCTCACTAACGTTATGGTTTTATTTTGTTGCATGTTTATTTCGCACTGACAGCAACCCAAGCGACAGGTGCGACCTTCCTTATATTGCCCATATGAATATGCGTATATTGTATAGTCCTCAAATGTATCGATCGCCCTGTTGATACACTAATTTATGCGTATGTGCGTGTATTCGTGTGTGCGTGTGTGTATAATATTATACATAATTATATATGTATGCGTATGTGTGTTGGTGTGTGTGCGTGCGTGCGTGCGTGCGTGCGTGCGTGCGTGCGTGCGTGCGTGCGTGCGTGCGTGCGTGCGTGCGTGCGTGCGTGCGTGCGTGCGTGCGTGCGTGCGTGCGTGAGTGCACACGCACGGACGTACGTTGACGGACGGACGGACGTACGCTGTTGACGCGGTTCTGAAAGTCTGCACGAATGTCATACATTATTTGTCATTATGGAGTTGTTTGTGGTGATGCGCTGGCCGCTGAACGTTCTTCATTGCAATGGTTCCTGGTATCAGAGATTGTAATGTAATTTGGGAAAAAACAGTTGGCAACTTACATGGGTAACAAGACTTTGTGGGCAGACAGTAGGCACGTGTACATGACACCCTGTGTGGTCTTACCACACGCAACCAATTTGCTTGATGGAGGCTCACACCGGGGAGTTTCCGCGATGCACCCGCAATCAGCCCCTCAAGGGGTTTCCCGAGACAACTAATAGGGTGGACATGGTACGCCAGTGCGTCTCTGGGAGCATTTATAGGCAACCCGAAATTAGTCGGTGATTATTTCACGTAAATATCATTATTACGCGTGTAATTCCCATTCTCGTTAGCATTGTTACGCGTGTCATTTCCACTCATCGATATATTATTTTGGCGTGTAATTATTTCGACACTAATTGTTATTATTACGTGTAATTATTTCCAGTAATATAGTCATTATGACATGTGATCGTTAGTGAAAGTATTACGTATAATTATGTCCACTCTCATAATCATTATTACATGTAATCACGACGTGTAATAATTCCCACTCCCATAATCATGAGATTCGTGTATGTGGACAATAACTGAATATGGTTTGAAACGCGTTGTTTGGTCACGGCCTGGTGTTGCTGGTAGTATATAGTTATATCCTCAGGGTATGTCGGTTATTCGGAAAACAGTTGTGGTCGATGTCGACTTGTGGCGCCTGTTTCTTTAGTGTCCTAAAAGTGGGCTACACAAGAGTATTCGACGTTTTTGGAGCAGCGTATGGCGTTCGCGTCTGTGCAACGTGTGCGGGTTTTGTAAGTAGAGATGTTGTTTGAGGACGGGGTGGCAGCCATTCATTGTGTTCGCAGATTATTGAGCTGCATATGGTTTTCGGAGAATAGGGTGGAGATCGGTTTTTGCAGGGTGTATCATCGAATTATAAATGCTTCTCAGCGAAGCCTTCAGACGAACACAACAGGACGGCTTAATTTTAAGCCGTCGCATTTACGCCAACATTAGTCAGACCAAATAAGTACGTATGCTGTAGGTTGTTTTGGCAAATTAGTTTTGATATGCCCATATATGGGCATACAGTAGTTGAACCACCAGGTGGCGCTCGAGTTCTCTACACGCAAATGTTTCATAACAGAATAATTGGCAGTCGTTCAAGCCGATTCTGATGCTCCATTGAATGTCCGATCAGCGTAAACAGTGGCACAGCTTAAGGTGTACAGCATAGCTATAAATACATGCGACACACTGTATTCGCTGTGTCCGGCTGCGTACGATATGATATTTATAACATAGACGGAATCAAAGGTGACCACATTTAAAAAACAAACGCGGCTGCTAAATTCTAGCAGGTCTGAATTCTACCAGTACCATGTTTCTGTTATGGTACTGCTGGATCGCAATGTTGTGATAAAAAGTTACCGTTTTAATCAAAATCAAGCAGTGTTGTGAGGTTTCGTTTTCGCCTAATAAACTGGGAATACATAAATGTCACAAATAGTGTTGGTTGAAATGGTAGTTTAACCTAAATATTAACACTGGCACCAAGTCAATGTAAAACTACAGGTAAACGTTGCTTTCGAAAATAGAGTTAAAAACGTAAATCGATCTCAGGTTGAAATGTCCAGGCTCAACTGATGGATAATCGATCGTCACGAACAACGGAAATGTGGAAGTCCTGATTATCTCAACGTTTGTTTATAGTTTTACTATACTCCGTGAACTAATGTAGCCTAGTCGTCCGTTCTTGCTATAATTCCACGAGCGAGCGTCATCGGCATGACATGGCCGTCTAAATTAAGCCATGGCGTTCCGTTGCTAGGTTATCGTGACCTAGGTCGTGCTCCAAATATGGCGGTACGCTCCAACCACGTGACCCCCGTCATACGCGCATGCGCCTACTCGCTGCAGTTGCCGCTGCTGACGTGGCTAAGACGAGACGCCCTAAATTTGGCCTCGGCGTCTTCTCGGAGCTGGCGTTGTAGCTCGGAGCCCTCGAGACAACGCCGTCTGCCGAGTGGAGTGCTCAGAAACATGGCGTCGGACGGCGCTGGCTATATGTGGAAGCCGTTCAGCGACCGACGGATGTCATCGACGGCAGCACCCCAAGTGGTGAGACACGGCATCTGCCGCCCCTCGCTATGGACTCCAATTATTGGGGCGGGGTTCGCTAGGACGGATCCCGCAGTTGGGCTTTTGGAGACGAGTTTGGGGACGCTTGGATTGTGATGACTTGATGCCAACGATGGGTCAAATATAGACGTCTTTGTCGCCGGGGAGGGGGGGGGGCAATATCGGCGTAATGCCTCCTGTCAACGTTTTCCTATTTTTAAAGTCATTATTTAATTTGAGGAGCGCTAACGAAAGGTCGGGAATTGAAGTTTACACGTGGAATGGTGGTGAAGATAATTGACAGAATTTCAAACTCAACGAAAGTAGAACAAGAAAGCACATACTAGCATAGTAAACGAACTGTGTAGCCCCAATATGATATGAGGAAGTACTATTTCTCGCTAATGATAATGAATTACTGGAATACATTTTTTACTGATTGCATAATTGTTGATAGGGAATAAAAGTGTCTGTTTGCCTACATCGACAAAGATCTAGCTTGTCGTGATTTACAGTTATACGTATTCGTGTATACAACAAAGATATTTGGATGTTAGATATGTTAGATTCTATGTTCTCTTGATCGACGACGGTTGGATTTGACATGTATTCGCCGGATTTATAGTTCGCTTTTTTTTGCAATTCGCAGACATTCCTGTACGTCCTTTCGGTTCGCTGCACCAGCTGCATGCGTCCAGTGCAGACGAGCATTGGATCGATTGCACAACCTGCCCTGGTATAATGCCAATTACACAGACAAGTAAATTGGAATTCCGGGAGGCCAGATTAAGTTCAGTCGGCGTCAGTACAGAGTACAGTGTTGTCTGTTGTTTCTCAACGCCGGACACCTCGTGAGTAACTCATGACTCAGGCTTAATGATTCACTCGTGATGGCGTTCTGTACAATTCGGTTGAGTCACGGGTTATTTGTACATATGATTCCCGCCGGCGTTACACGTCGGACAAGCTGTTTCAGCTAACTACCGACACACCTCGCGGCGACCGCCAGCTGGCGGCTCGATTACGGGCTCAAAAAACATCCCAGGGACGCAAAAAAAATCCAACCTGACTCCGCAGTGATCCGTCTAACCGCGAATTGAACAATGCGTTGCCTGTTTTCTTTGCATGAGCTTGTTCTTTCGTGTTTAATAAAATAAAATTAGCTATACGGTTCAAATGCATTTGTTATTAGAAGACATTATTATATGCAAGCCTTCAAGTATGCAGTCAGACATACATGCATGCGTACGCTTGTTCGTGCGGTCGTGCGTTCGTACATGCATATTGTTGCGTGCTTGCGTGCGTGCGTGCGTTCGTGCGTGCGTACGTGCGTGCGTGCGTGTTATGGTTTTATTTCGTTGTATGTTTATTGCGCACTGACAGCAACCTTAGCGACAGGTATGACCTTCCTTGTATTATCCATATGAATATGCGGATATTGCATAATCCTCAAATGTATCGATCACCCTGTTGATAAACTAATTTCTTCAGTACTGTATGCATCAAATCCCCGAAATTGCACTCCACCTGTCCCGAACACAAGTTGTTGACGTCCTGTTTCTGTAGCGTCCGGTGTCCTCAGATAGACCGGATGACGTTGGCCTTGATCCCGGCGCACGCGGTTGTTCTGGGCCACGCGGGAGTCGGGGATTCAGCGAAATATCAACGCGTTGTCGTGCACGAACAGGCAATGTTGAGTGGACGGGTAGCAATGTTGAGTGGACGGGTAGCAATGTTGAGTGGACGGGTAGCAATGTTACCAGTCTTCAGTACTAGGAGTAGACTTCTGCAGCTCGTTCACCGTCGATACGTCATCTGTCTAGCCGTCCGTTTATTCGTTTTATTACAGTGCTTTTGTTTTCCAATAGTATGTATTTTGACAGTGATATGTATAATGTGCATACGTTTATTGATAAAATTATATTTGTTTCACTGATTTAAAGGTGGATTTCATGATTAAAATAATTAATTAAGATAATGGTTACTGATCAGTTTGACGTAGGTTTCTCTCGTGTGTGCTCTAACAATAATCCCATGACTGCGAACAGAATGGGTTTATATCTTGCCTACCCCATAAAATCAGTAAAGCAATTATAATTTTGCAACTTATCAATAAATGCCACGTTTATTTCCTAACAAAATGTTAACTTTCTTTCGGTTACCATTTCCCGTGACTTTCATTCCCATTACCGTTCTTCCCCCAGCCCCACACGTCGCTAATCACAATCATTCATAGCAGTTACCATTTCCACGAAGCAGAAATGCGTTAAAAATTGTTGCAACTGAGGAAATGAATTGCAGTTGTGAAACGCATCCGGTAATTGCGTAATATCGTCGAGGTGTCGAGTTGACAACAGTCGTAAACCGCCCGAAGTCCACCCGCCCGCCCGCGCACTTGCACCGACTTACACAGCTGCCGGAACATGTATCGTCTCTGTTCCTTCTTCGTCCATAGATAGTGGGAGTAATTTTCCCATAGCCGACTTTCGAAGCATTTTCACTGCCGCTGTGTTGACGCGAGTTAAATTTCGGATTAGAAATCAGTTCCACCATAGTTTTTACAGACGTGTAAATAGTGTGTTTGGTAATAACGTTGTACGAGTGAGGCAGAGACATGTGACTATTGCACAGCTTCGACTGACAGCTGTCATCTACTTAACCACGAATTCTATCCACGTGTTCCAGTTTCGTTTTGCCGAATGGTACAGTCATATTTAATAACATATTTAATAACATATATTTCATTTTATAGAACCAATTGTTTAGTATTTACCATCGGGTGACGCATACTTACTTATCTACATATACCTACACACCAGAACACGCACGTATCTACGTACGGAAGCACGTACGCACGTACGCACCTAAAAGGTTTAATTCCACACACGCACGCGCACACACACACGTGCGCACGCACACACGAACGCACATACAACATAATGTACGTAATATTGTCCTTATGTGAAGAACATAATTTCCAACGGACGGTGTTCATAAGTCGTGTGGCTGGTTGGAGCTCGGAGTCTCTCGTCAACGTGGAAGCTGCCGAGCCATGTTGTCATCGGGATTGTTCGTGACATCTCATTTAAGTAATGTATGATGGAACATTCGTACTACAGAGAATGATTATTACCAATGATAGTGGGTGTTGGTACCACGACCTGTAGCATTGTGCCGCCATCACTGACGATACTGAAACGGGATATTCAGCGTAATGACGATGGTCCGTGAAATATAATGATGGTATTAACCATCAGAGTAAGAATATGATCTGCGGTACTAATCGGACGTAACATCCGTGTTTCAGTGATACGTCCATCATATGGATCGCTCGAATGTGTATTTTGTAGGAGTGTGGTCACAGAAAGGTTCACGAAGTAATGTACACCAGACATTTAATAGCAATGACCCTAGTTTGTTAACCTCGTACGTCGTACAAATAAGTAATATATAAGTGTGTATACGCCGCCATATTATGTATATGCATATTTATGTATGTATGTATGTATGTATGTATGTATGTATGTATGTATGTATGTATGTATGTATGTATGTATGTATGTATCATAATGTACGTATGTATGCATGCATGCATGCGTGCGTGCGTGCGTGCGTGCGTGCGTGCGTGCGTGCGTGCGTGCGTGCGTGCGTGCGTGCGTGCGTGCGTGCGTGCGTGCGTGCGTGCGTGCGTGCGTGCGTGCGTGCGTGCGTGCGTGCGTGCGTGCGTGCGTGCGTGCGTGCGTGCGTGCGTGCGTGCGTGCGTGCGTGCGTGCGTGCGTGCGTGCGTGCGTGCGTGTGCGTGCGTGCGTTCGTGCGTGCGTGCGTGCGTGCGTGTGCGTGCGTGCATGCATGCATGCATGTATGTATGTATGAGTGTATGAGTGTATGTACGCATGTAGGTACATATGTATGTATGGGTGTATGGGTGTATGGGTGTATGGGTGTGTGTGTGTGTGTGTGTGTGTGTGTGTGTGTGTGTGTGTGTGTGTGTGCGTGCGTGCGTGCGTGCGTGCGTGCGTGCGTGCGTGCGTGCGTGCGTGCGTGCGTGCGTGCGTGCGTGCGTGCGTGCGTGCGTGCGTGCGTGCGTGCGTGCGTGCGTGCGTGCGTGCGTGCGTGCGTGCGTGCGTGCGTGCGTGCGTGTGTCTGTTTGTGTTTATGTGTGTTTATGTGTGTCTATGTGTGTCTATGCGTGTCTGTGTGTGTCTATGTGTGTCTATATGTGTCTATGTATATATATTTGTGTCTATGTGTTTCTGTGTACACATACATAATTATGTGTGTACTTCGCCAACATGTTTCTCCATACAACAGCCCAGCTATTTCTCCGCGGTTTGGACGTCGCGTTCTCGCGGACGCCCGGCCTATTTATGGGCGTCAGACCTGATCGTAGACGGGCAGTCAGTGACCTACTTGCGAAAACATAAGCATGTATACACAGCGCACGGACAAATTCACGCCCGCCCCCACGTACGGACGTTCACCATAACTCGACCCCAACGGCGATATCATCCGTTTTTATATACATACGAAAGTAGGACTCATTGACGTCCACTTGTAAACTCTCTACATTGGCTTCCTGTCCAATATCATATTATTTTAAAGAACAACCTCGACATAATTACATTCACTGCTCACTCCTGCCAGAAAGCACAGACATCTAATTCTGATCTACTTTCTGTTCCTAAAGTCGAAACAAACATTGGAACAAGGGCTTTCTCGGTTGCCTCACCAAGTCTTTGGGATTCTCTCCCTCTTAGTGTTAGGTCAGCAGGAAACATGGGTTTCAGAGGATTTAGTTACAAAAAAAGGTGTTCTTATTTTTTTATTAATATATAAAACTATGATGTTGGTGAATTTCGCTCACTTAAACCTTCTAGCTGAATGCTGCTGACTAATGTTTGTGTTTTGTAAAGTGGCGGCAACGAATGTATGTTTTATGTTGATATAACCGGTTCGAGTGAGTCGATGTGTTTACCATACCACATTCACTGTGGCCACTTATACAAGCTGCATATCTGGCTCCCATTCTTCGTAAAACATTATTATATAAAACCGGCATATTGGCAAAAATCATAATATGAACCACATGTATACAAATCCAGCTGTATTATTATACTACTGTAATGCTATATAGAGCGCCAGTGAGGAATTCAGTCGCGGCACGATTGCCACTACGATTTTGGTCGGCCGGTAAATGGGTTCCTGTTAGTATGCCACGCCCACCGTAGGGGATTGTGGGTCACCCTTCGCCAATCAGCGCGAGCTCCGACGCAACCGTCGCCTTTTGTGCGCGTGGCGAGCGTGATTGGCGCGTGTCAGTCTGAAGATGGGCGGGGCGTAAGTTCGTCGCCGTGGCGACGTGACCTTGTACGTCGCCGCCCTCCGTTCGCCGATCTCCGGAATTGGTCAGCGATTATGCGAATGGATTTGCTAACTTACTTACTCGTCGGCGCTTTTGCCGTTCGGGGCGTGTTATAGTGGCACGGCGACAGTTATAGTGTTTTCGCGTACTTACAGTCACCATTGAAATGTTGCGCATCGTTACTATACATCAAAGACTGGCTGTAAATGAGGTTGTAACGGATGCGTGGTGTAGGCGGGTCTATATCTGGTTGACGCATGGTGGTCTACTCACAAATCCCTTCTATAATAAAACTACAACTTCTCTGATCTATTGCACGACGTTTCACTGTCACAGTTCCCCTGATCGGCCGTCAGCAATTGTAAAAATAGCCACTTTCTCAGAGATTGGGTGCATCGAAATGACCTTGAGATGTGATGCGAAGAGAAGATGGCGGGAAAGAGACGGAGAGGAAGGTCCAGGTAACGTAGACTCAACAACACCAGCAGCCACCGGGAGGAACGTTAACCTAGTTTGTTTGTCCCTATCGTTGGACCATTTCTGTGCACAATGTAAGGAACCTTAATCACTTGCTATCTTATCGTATAATCAGTAGTTATCTTATCGGGCTCCTGGCGATGTGGGGATGCGCTGTAAGTTGTTTGAAGTTAGTGTTTCCGCCAGGTGGCAAATACTTCAAAGTGGGCAAAGTGTTCAAATATCAAAACAACTCATTCACACATTCGGCGTAACTCTGTTGTTCGTTGCCTATGCCTGTTTTATCTCGCGAGAGTTTATTTCAACTTGAATTTAGCGAAAGATCATTTTGTTGGACTCTCGATAAGCCAATGGTTTTCTTATTTGTCCACTTGCCACGTGGATGCGTTGTTTTAGGTGGCGATCTTGTTCAATATTACGCTGCCACGACCATATGAAGGTGAAGGGGTTATGTCCGGAGGGGGTTAAGTTCCGGAGGGGGTATATCCGGTCGCCACACATGTAATATGCACAAGTACAATTATTATCTGGGCAAGTACAATTATTATCTGGGCAAGTACAATTATTATCTTGGCAAGCAAATCATGAAATATCACTGATCTATTGTGTATCATGACTATTTCGGCAATTTACGCGGTGTTGCTCAATGCACACAATTGGCAACGTTATTTTGAGACATAGACGACTGAAAGCAATGTCGAATATGGACAACAGTGATAAAATAGAAATGTTCGTCATTGTTCCGTTATATTTGAACTAAAGTGAACAACAGTTGGATGAAGAAACTACAGCTGCAAACTTTTGGACGTCTCATACGTTACGTCCATTTGTTCCTCGCCTGTGTGTATTCACACCCAGTTTACAACAGATACCAAACGACTATATTCCAACTAACTGACTACCGCACGAAATGCTGCCGAGGCGCTGCGAACGTCCCTTCAACAACTGGACGCACAACTGGTCACGATACACAGGCTACCGCCAACGTTTCCCTCGACCCGCGGGAACGCCAGCTTGGCAACGTCCCACAGGACGCTGCAGTGTGTCCCTCTTCATCGGGACTTTCCCTCCAGGAATGTCTACACGCCCAGCGCCGCCCAAGAACCACGGCCCAGATCACAGCTGCAGCGTTTCTGTTTGAAAAAAAATGTACTGCGCGTCCGCGTGTTTACATTCCATCGAGGACATTTCTCGCGCGTTCCCTACAATTCGGGAGGCGGCGTATTTCATTGAAAACTCGGTCTTTAATTAAGGAAACACGGCTATTAGAAACAAGAAGTGGGTTTGATATTTTTGGGCAATTTGTTGGCCGTACTGCCTCCCCAATTTAGTTATTGTGTCACTGATGCGTGCGTGCGTGCATGCGAGCGTGCATGAGTACGTGAGTGCGGTAGTGCGTGTTCGCGTGCGAGTGTGTGCGTGCGTGAGTGCTTGCGTGCGTGCGTGCGTTTGTGAGTACATGCGTGAGTGCGTGAGTGCGCGTGTTAGTGCGTTCGTGCGTGCGTTTGTGAGTACATGCGTGAGTGCGTGAGTGCGTGGCTGCATGGATACCATTTTAAGGATTTACAAATAATTATCCTAAGTGTTCCCATAAAATTTAATAACTGGCACTGGTATTTTAAGAGATTTATGTTGAAAAGTCATAAACTTAAAACTGCCATAGCTCATAAACTACTGGAGGTAGAACGCTCAAATGTTGGTTATATGCTTATCTTACTGTGCACAATTTTATAGACAACGTGGATGTTTATGATGTTTCATATTTAGTTACGTTGATCACATGATTTTAACTTTTTGATTAAATTGCTACATTCCTATTAAAAAAATTTAATATCAATAGGACAACTACACCAAAATAATGTCTTAATGAGAGTCTATGACTAATTTGAATGCCTGCCTCTTATTTTGTATATGACAATGAACGAATTAGTGTAAATTAGTGTGAATGGCAGGCTTATCACACACAGGCAAATTTTATCTACCCTATCTACACATTATTATTTTCTGACAGAAATGAGATCCCTTGCTATCCAATCAGAAATTTTGCCATTCCTTATATTGGGCATAATATGTGTGTGTGTGTGTGTGTGTGTGTGTGTGTGTGTGTGTGTGTGTGCGTGCGTGCGTGCGTGCGTGCGTGCGTGCGTGCGTGCGTGCGTGCGTGCGTGCGTGCGTGCGTTCGTGCGTGCGTGCGTGCGTGCGTGCGTGCGTGCGTGCGTGTGTGCGTGTGTGCGTGTGTGTGTGTGTGTATATATATATATATATATAGTTGACGAAAAAGCTACATCAGGTCGGTGACAAGACAAATCAAAGTACAGTTGTTATTAAAACCGAATCGTAACGTTGCGCATCGTGTGGAAATCCAATTTTCATAAAATTCTAAATGCAAATTTGGGCACAACTATAAAGAAGGTTAACATTGGTGACAGTGGACGAAATAAATCCATCCCCAGCCTCAAGGATAACACAAATTCCACTGGAATGTCAGTCCATGTGTGTCCCCACGTGACGACTTATCTGATCACGCGGTGCACCTGCCTCGGATGCATCACGGGAATAGGTAATTTGTCACGAGTCATCGTGTAAACGAGCTTCGTGTAGTGTTTAATTATTCAGATCCGGTACAGCGCATTTCTACATTATAACATCACAATTCCCGACTATTGTGTAAATCCCTACGCACAAATCACTTTTAACTCCGGGGTACGGGTACCCGCCTTGGGACTAATATTGGGAATTTTCGGATCAACGACCGTAGCAAAAACAATCAGACCACCGCCAAGTGTTTTGCGGACGAACATTTAATATTAATTCAGTATGACAAACGTACTCACCGAAATCACACCGTAACCCCTTTTGTCATTCATTCCATATTACAATTTGATATGTTTACATAATATGCCAAATATGCATTATTTTAAGTAGTTTGTTAAGGCACGGAAAAGCAATGACAAGCCTAACACGTTAACACTCTGAAATCAAAGTAACGAAACCGTAAAATGTTAAAGGTCGTTTGTATTCCATTTGACCCCCAAAGCGGTCAGCGGCACAATTAGCTATATACTGTGCTCTGATCCTCATCAGTCATAACACGTGATTTATTTACTTACCAACTATAAAAGTTGCAGGAATATTACAATTTGATATGTTCACATAATATGCCAAATATGCATTATTTTATATAGTTTATTAAGTCAGGGTAAAGTTGTATTTCAACTCAATTTCGACAATATTCAATATTTGAACCACACGGAGTATTGTCACTTTCAATCGACTGTATAACTATTTGATGTTTCGTCTACGTGATGCGCAGATTGATGCGCAGTTAGATTGATTTCATGGTAGGCGCGCACCTTAACCCCGCAAATTGGTTTGCTATAGCCTAACTCCTATTTTCACTGATCTCACCCGGCGTATTTTGGCACGACCCCCAAATGCTAAGCAGCAACCGCGATCACGAACTGGCAAATGCATTCCGTAGTTACGCGCTACCGTAAATGTTCCTATATACGGTAATGACTGCTAGCCGTCTGCGGACATGCTCACTAGAGCATGCTCGGTTTCCTGTGTGGACGTCGTACTTGCTTAGGCAGGATTACTTTTTGCAACGATGTTCATTAAAAAATATGAAACATTCGTCCGCAAAACACTTGGCGGTAGTCTAATTGTTTTTGCTACGATCGTTGATCCGAAAATTCCCAATATTAGTCCCAAAGCGGGTACCCGTACACCGGAGTTAAAAGTGATTTGTGCGTAGGGATTTATACAATAGTCGGGAATTATGATGTTATAATGTAAAAATGCGCTGTACCGGATCTGAATAATTAAACACTACACGAAGCTCGTTTACACGATGACTCGTGACAAATTATCTATTCCCGTGATGCATCCGAGGCAGGTGCAAGGCGTGATCAGATAAGGCGTCACGTGAGGACACACATGGACTGACATTCCAGTGGAATTTGTGTTATCCTTGAGGCTGGGGATGGATTTATTTCGTCCTCTGTCACCAATGTTAACCTTCTTCATA